>JBCFYV010010052.1:0-20675 GCA_039000515.1 Timema cristinae | reverse complement strand
ACCCCAAAAAAATTTCAGGTTGATATAAAACATGGTTGAGCCCATAAAAAGAAACTGAACCAAAAAGATATATAACCATTCAAACAAGTTTGTTCAAAAAGGAACATTTTCCCCCCACCCAAAATTATAAAATGGCACACTTGGTCACATGAAAAAATAAACGTTCTGATCTAATTTAGATCATACATTATATTAAAAAGGTCCGGGATTGATGGAGATTAGGAAGGAAAAAGGGTGTAGTCGCCCAATCACGCCCCATGGAGGGCTGTAAAGGGGGGGATCCCAAAAAAAGGGGTTTCAGGCGTGCGAAAAGCGTAGACGTGGGAGAAGCGGCACAAAAAATATTTTGATTAAATGTTTTTTGTGAGTTGTAACTCCAGTATTTTAAATGTGGCCCGTCGTGACGATTCACGAACAAAACGTAGCTTAAGGACGTATAGACCAATTTCCCTTTGACCTTTGACCCGGTTGTGTGATTAATCATTGGTGTGATGTCGAAACACCCCCCCCCTTGGTTTTCCCGTTACTTTTACCGGGCGCCAGTTTGGCGGTTGACAAGACAAGTAGAGACAGGAATAGATCGTGACCTTGAAACAGTGAGTAGTACCCGAGGTCATTGACCCCCGGCATCTTTCCCATCCCTTTCTATGTGGCAATGTTTTTTCCGAGCTGGGCGTTGACAAGACAAGTCGAGACACGCTTGAATGATGTCGCAACCCTCTTTTTGCAATGGGTTTTTACCGATGACGTAAATCGCTCTGTTGCAACCCTGAGATCATACCGGGCGCAGTTTGGGGGGTTTGACAAGACAAGTCGAGACAAGAATAGATCAGGGCCCTTGAATGATGTCGCAACCTTCACTTGCAAGGGGTTTTCCCGTTGCGTCATCGCTCTGTCAAAAACCCTGTGACTATACTGGCGCAGACTGGGTGTTGACAAGAAAAGGGGCGGGACACGACCTTGAATATGTCGAACCTCTTTGCAATGGGTTTTCCGATGAGTATCGCTCTGTCGAAAAATTTTAGGGGGGGGAGCATAAATGTGGACCTCATTTAAAACCCCTTTCTTTTTTAAAACCAGTCTTGGGTGCTAAAAAAAAAACCCGGGGGGATGAGTGATTAGCTTCACTGAGGGTCGGGGTGAGTAAATAAAATTTTTCAACAGTCAACTTATTATTTATTTGTTGTTAAAGCAAAGTGTATACTTTTTATCTATTTAAAAAATTAAATAAACCCATGGCAGCTTTTTAAAAATTTATTTTTAAAATAGATTTTTGAAAATTTAAAACTGTATAAAATTTTGAAGGTTTTTTTAAGAGGGACTTTTTTTTAAAATCGAGGGTAGTTTTTTGAAAAAACTTGATTCCTAGCTTAGAAAAAATGGTAAAAAATTTTTTTGGAGTTTATAAGGCAAATTTTTATTTTAAAATGAAAAAAAACACGAGGGTTATAATAAATTAAATAATGCATTTTTTTTTTTAAAGAGTATTTTTTTGGGTATACATTTTTTTACAACCCCAAATTTTTTTGGGGCATTTTTATACCAACAAAATTTTTTTTAAAAAGATTTTATTGAAAAGTGTTTTAATATAAATAATATGTTTATTGGGAAATTGGTTTTAAAATTACCGCAACCCCTATATGTAAAGCTGGCCCGATGGCTGAAGACGCCTTTATGTGAGCTTTTAAAACAGATAAAAATGACAGGCTAACACTTTAAAGTGAGGCGTGTGTTTAATCAAAAATACCATTTTCTTGGCGACCCCAAACACTGTAAATGTCTCCGATCCCGTTAAAACCTTGGGATTATTTTAATTCTGAAAAATCACTACCTTTTGTTTGTATTTTTAGAGAATTCGTGTGGGGAGATCCGCAGCCCATACGGGGATTGCCCACCCTCGGTGCCAATGGAAGAATTAAACGAAAACGGTTGAATTGCAGGGCAATGAAAAAAGATTTGTAAAAAAGAATAATTGTATTTTAAAAAAAAAAAAATAATTTCGAAAAAAATTTAAAAATGTGCTAAATTGGGGGGTTTTCAATTAAAAAAAAATGGGCTTAAAAGTTTTTTTTTTTTTAAAAAACGCAAAAACGTAAATTTATATTATTTTAGGGGATTTCCTTTTGAATATTATTTTTAAAAACCCTTTGGGCTCAGTTGGTAGAATGCTATTTCCCTGGTTTGGGTGAAAAGGGTTTGAGCCCGGGGCGGGGACAAGTTATTTATTGTGAAAATCCCCTAAAACAAAGTTATGTTTGTTTCAGTGCATGGAACCACTGATGTCTGCAGAGCCCCCCCCTAATGCACCTCCCCCACCACCCCTAGGCGCAAGAGACTATAATAAATTTTTTTGCTCGAATGTTTTGTTCACCCAAAAGTGATTTATTATTTTACGTTAAAATAAAAAATTTTGTATAAGTTGAAGATATTAATAGAAGTTCCTTAGTAACCATTATTTTAGGTAAAAACCCTTTTTTAAAAATAAAAAAATCTTCGTAAAGGAAAAAATGAAACTTTTTGTGAAAAAAAAAAGTTTTTTTTTTTTTAAAATTAGATTTTAAGCCCCTGAAGATGTTTTAAGTATGTTTTTTCATATTCCATAAAAAAAAATATTAAAAAAAAGGTCTTTTTATTATATTTTTTAAAAAATTTTTTATGTGATTTTGTTTATTTAAAATTGCAGAAAAGGAATTTTTTTTAAATTCCCTTAGTTTGAAAGAATTTGTTTAAAATGCTTACTTTGTAGTTAGTTTGAATTAAAATTTTGTGTTTTAGTAAAAATAAGAAAGGGGCCTTTTCAAACCCAAGGGGGGAAGCGTGTCCCCAAAACCCCAAATCCGCAGCCCCCTTCACCAGCGGAGATTTCCCAAAACTCCAAGGGTTTCCTGCAGTTTTTTAAAAGGGCGAGGAAGGCGGAGAATCAAAGACGCTTTTAAAGATGCGGATTTGATGGGGGAGGGCCCATCTATTACCCAGGGGGAATTGGGGCCCCGGGGTAAATCGGTTTGGTGGGCTTTGCAAAAGGCGTCCCTTTTGTATGTTGAAGAGAGGGTTAAAAAAATTGAGGGTTTCTTTTTAGGTAGAGAAATTCCCGTAAAGCTTGGGCCCCGGCAAGCGTTCGTGACGCATTGAGTGGCTTGAAGAACAAATTAAAATTTTGCCCCATGGTGCAGGACCAGGGCGTTAGCGCCGATGACCACGTCGGTTATTTTTGAGTAGCACTGATCGCGTTAAGCCCTGGTACTTTCTTTTAGGCGAGCAGAAGTTAGAGGGCGGGGGCAGTGTTGAAACGTAATCGCGTGTTGCAAAGAAATTATTTGTTTTTGAGTACAGAAACCCTGAAATTTAAACTTGCCTTTTTAAAGGACCCTCGTGGGATGGCGATTTGTGTAAACCGCCCCCGCAAGCACTATAGCGTAATAACAAAGGGTCATTACGACCCAAAAAATGACGACAATTTGCCTTGCCCGTGCATTTTTTGTCGCCAAACTAATGTGAAAATAAAATGAACAAGGTGTTGGATGTGTACCCTTTAAAAAAATCAAAGGGGGGTGAATATTAAAAAATACAAGCAGAAGATTTATGCCGTGATGCCCGTGTGAATTTTTTAAAAGGTGGGGGGGAAAAAATGAACTGAAAAAATTTCAAACTCCTCTCCGAATACAAAATACCGGTTCGGGAACGTCGGGGGGGGAAGGCCCTATTGAGGGGTCCCCCGCCGAAATTCCTTTAAGGGGCCCTTGATTTGTATTTTCACGCGACAAAAAAAAACCTTTTGTGTAAGTCCTTGCAGCCGCATTTAAGTGTGGGTACTTTTCCCCGTGAGTCCCGTTTGCGTTCAAACAAAAAAACGAGCACAAATGTGACCCGCGTGAAAAAAAGTGCTACGCTAAAGCGGTTTGTAGTGGAGGCCGATCTGTGGTTGAAAAGACTGCGGGCGTTGGTTCCCCAACCAGATTGTTTTGTTAACCCATAAACGTCCCGGTTTTTGCAGAGGTCAAGGTCAGTCTGTGATGTAAAAAAGGTTTTTTTCGGGTATGCGGGCAATTTTTCGTTTGGAAGATAAAATTTTTTTACAGGGGTGTTATGAAACTTTTTTTTGAGTATGCGAGCCCCATCGTTTTTGGTCGTTTTGTTATATGAAGCAGCCCGTCAAACCCGTACGGGAAAAAAAGAGCAATTTCTTGTTTGTATTCTACGATTTTTGATGCAGAAGGAAAGTTTTCAAGGTGGGGCCCAGCACGTACTTGCAAAACCCAAACCTAAGTGTCGTTGTGGAGTTTTGTAAGGTTTTGTGTTCATATAGAGGAAAAAGACATCATTGCGTGAACTTGGGGGGATAGGATTGATATTCAGGGATGTTCCCAAAATGGCCAAATTTTGTGAATTTTTAGAAAAATTAAAGCTTCCAAAATTTAAAGGTACCCCATTCTAGGCCATAATGCTAACCCTATGAGGGAAATTTTTTATTTTTAAAAATTTTGATGGAGGTTTTAAAAAATGGATCCGAAATTATAATAAACGGTGGGAAAATCTGATATGCGTTCGGCCCGCTCCATTTATTGACTAGCTGACTTTTTTCCGATTCGTTGTCCAAATTGCCAAAAATTTTTGGGATGGCGGTTTTTGGGCCCAGGGAATTTCCCCTTTTTTCAATAAAAAAGAAAAAAGGGGGGTATGGGGGTCCCTTGCCCCCAAAAGGGGACTCGGCAAGGCGAGATTCAGTTGGGGGAAAGGACACTTTGGAGTGGTAGACGCTTTGGTCAAAGAAAATTTTTCTTGTTTTTAAAACGCGAGTTGGAATGTATTTGTGAAAGATGTAAAATTTCATAGGGAAAGCCTTTAAATTTTTGAGACTGTTTGGAGGAAGAAAAAGGTGGTTTTTAAAAAGAAGGTGTACGTGCTGGAGGGCCCATGTTGATTTACCGCCAACGTAATCTTAAGGGAATCTTGGGTATTATCCTAACGGTGGTTCGGTGTGCAGCCCAAACCCCGCTTTTTTGCTTACAATGGCTCGATAGGGGCCCCATAAAAGCGGTGTCTCTATTCTTCATGGGGTAAGGGCCCTGGGGAAATATGGTTAGGGGATGTGTGAGGGTGTTTTTAAAAAGCTGGGTTCCCATCACCGTCTTAGTTTTAGGGGTTTTTTGGAAGGGGCCCCCTTTTTTCCCCTGACAGGACCATCCCCCGTAAAAAAATAGTCACACGAGACCATGGAGACGCGTTATAAAGGACCATGGCTTTTTTGGAAAAAGTTTAAGAATCCCGGTACACGGTCGTAGGATTGGGGTGCTTTTTTTAATGCGATGAAACCCACGAAAAGGACTTGCAAAAAATTGTACTCAGCACGAGGTGTTACCAAGGACCCTCTCAGTCCCGGGATGCATTCTTTGGGGGGGCATCCCAAATTGTTCAAGCTTTCCAGGGAAACGCCCTTTTTTGTGGGGAGAAGACAAGTACTTGGTTGTTTCATTGTTCCATACTTTTTAAAAAGTAAAAAATACCCCGTGGGCCCACCCAAAATTCACTTGAAACCAAATTGTCCGTCTATAGATCAAGTAGAAGGCATACCCAAATTTACAGTGAGCCCCCGCGAGATTTTTTCCCTCCCCGTATTCCCTACCGGTGACACAGCAAATTTTTCATCTTGTGCAGGAAATGCGGGGAGGGGGGAAAAAGGTCGTTCAGACAACGACAAAAAAGTCATTGGTTTGACAGGCGTCTGGGTGTTTGACGAGACGGAAAAGCCTTTGAGAAAGGCTCACCTTTTAAGCAGTGCAAAAAATGTGGGAGTACAATGTATCGTTTATGACCGTAGACGCGTTCTGGCGGCCGTTTCAGGGTACATTGATACTTTTTTTAAAAATTTAAAAAAAACCCAGCGAGGGCCGATTGGTGTCCCTACAGGGGAAAAGTTAGCTTACATTCAAAATTATGGGGAAAAGGGGAAAGGGTGGGAAAACTCTTTGGGGTCTGTTTTTTAAAAACCCTGGTTCCGCATTTGGGTAAATTTTTTTTAAATTCACTAGGGGGAAGTTTGGGCAAAACCCGATTTCCCACACGTCCCCTTTTTGCAACGATTGGGGAACCCAAGTACTGCCCTACCCGTACATCACCGTGGACGGGATTGATGTAAAGTGGGGTTATTTTCCTAAATTAAAAGGTGCGCGGGACGCTTGCGCCCAAACCCTAGCACGAGTGTGGCGGTGGGTGCTACCGACTTTTGGCTAGGTTGCACTTATACGGATCTTAAACAATTGGGGGACCGCGTTTTGTATAATGATACAGATAGGTTCTATTCACCTAACGCCCCGGTGATTGGGAGTCCACCGCCCCAGAGACTTTTTAGGTGACCTCATGATGAACTTCGAATTACGGCCCGGGAAAAGCTCATTTGCTTTTTTGTATTGGCGGTCCCAAAAATTACGCGTCCCCGAGTTTGTGTTGGCGGCGATCCTCCCAAAAACAAAAACGGTGTGCAAGATTCGAGGGATCCCCATAAACTATGGAAACCCAAAACGATGTTAATTTTTTCTTTTTAAAAAGCGATGGCCCACTGAAAAGGCTGCAAAAAGATAATACGGGATCCCGCACAAAATTGTAAAAAAAGGTCTTGTACTGTAGTATGTTTGCGACTAAAGTCTACGGCCCGTGTACACAAACGATGAAACCGATTTTTTAATTTCGTTGCCGTTTGGGTTCACAGTCCTTGTAAACGCGCTCGCCAAAATAAAATGTGCTTTTTTAGAGGTTGAAAATCATCTTTTTTTTCTTTCACTCTAGACTTTCCCAGAATACCATTTTTAAAAGATTTGAAATTTTTTTATATTTTTTTTCTGCATGAAAAAAAAGCATTTTTTTTAAAAATTTTTTTTATGCACCCGGGTCTTTTTTTTATTTTTTTATTTGCCGGCCAATTTTTTTCCCTCCGCCTACTGATTTTTTTGTAAATATTTATTTGTATTTTTTAATTATAAAAAATTGATTGTATTTTTTTTATTTTAAATCTAATAAAATTTTTTTCTTTTAATCAAGTTAATAAATTATTGTAAAAATTTTTATTTTAAATTATTCAAATTAAAAAACTGTTATATATATATTTTTTTATTTTTTAATAAATGTTTTTTAATTTTTTTTTTAAAAATTATTCAAATATAATAAATGTATATATATATATATATTTATTTTTTATTATTCATCCCCGGGCCCACTTTTCCCCCCTTTTGTAAATATTCACAGTTATTTTTCACTGTGTGAAATAATATTGTAAACAAAAAAGTTTGTTTATACTAAAATTATATATTGTAAATTTTCACGAATACTTTAAACTGTGTATATACTTTTTCATGCCCAAATAAAATTGAAAAATTGTTATTTTTGTTTTTTAAAAGTCTATACCCACACCCCCCTTCCTATCCTATAAATACAATTTTAAAGCTTTAAGTCAGTCTAAAAACATTATGGACAAGTTAAAACATCCATTTTGGCCACTAAGCGGCCTTTCGGCGGGGAAAAGTCCATTTTGTAGCAGACTTTACCCGTCGTTTGGGGACCAATGTGTGACTTTAAAAATTTTTTAAAATCACTGGTAATTGCTTTTATGGAAACCCGGGTTAAACAAGACGGGACAATCCCCCGTCCCATTTTTTAAGGGTTTTTTCCGGAAATGGAGAGTCTGTATGTTCCACAGTGATTATCCCGGACAACCCGATGCATGAAGCCAACAAGTGGTCGTCGATCTTTTCACAATGGATGCCACCAAAAAATATTGGTCAGTACCTTACACAAAAAATATTCCTCAGGGAAAAGGGGAAAGGGGACTTTCCTTAAACGCAAATTATAAAATGTTTTTAAAAATCCCAGGGAAAAGTCGATTCAACACTTTGCACGACAAGTCTGTCCGAAAATCCCCTGTTTTTTCAAGAGGCTTACACGATGCTACAAGTACGCCCCAGGTATATTGCTAGATTTCAAAAAGGTACACCCGAATGGTTCAGATATAGAAACCGCCAATGTCGGCTGTAGCGTGTATCTACCCCGCAAAAACTAAAAAGCCTGATACTTCCCCTTGATATTTCTAACATGAGTCCAAAATGTTGAAGCAGGCCCCCCTGCTAAAGTGCGATGTATCGCATGAAACCCCAAAACGTGTGCCTTGATGAAAACTGCCGACAAAATACTGGTTGACTTGTTTGCGGTGTGCCTACAAAACTTTTTTTAAAAGGGGGGGGTACGCTGAAAAAAGGCAGAAGACAAAGTTACGTGCTCCAAGCAGGTGTTGCGCAAAATGGTCAAACAAGGGGAGTGCTGGAAAAAGAAGAGACAATATCGTTCAGAAAAGGGGAGCGTTCTTTTCCCCTTTTTTTTAGCCCCCTTTAAAAACGGGGTCCCCAGTTCTTATTCAACAAGTAAATAATGGAACACATGAAAAAAATGATATTGGTGTCCCCCGGGAAAAATTACACCGTTTCAAGTAACACCCCCAAAAACAGTTCGGCAACAAACTTAAATGTCTTAGGTGGACAAAGGGAAAAGGAAAAAATCTTCGCTTCAAAACTTGAAGAACGTCTAAATGGACTTTTTACCAAAAAAGGCTCAGCGTATCTACACTTTAGTCAAAAAACCCCCGCCAATGAAACCCCCACCACCCCCTTAAGTGTCTGTACTTCCCATCCCGGCTGTTTAATACTTACCAGCACAGGCACGTAAAAAAAACTGAACTTTTACTAGAACATATTAAGTCCCGAGGCGGGATCTCTTGGGTCAACGGAGAAGTGATATTCAAGATACGCCTCTCGGTGGATCCAATTTTGGGATTTAGTCATGATTGGTCAGAGCAAAAAGGGCACAGTGAAGTTGGGGGGGTGAGAGTTTCTCACGGCGCTGCAAAAAATAAACGTTCCCAAAAAATTTATTGAAAACCCCAAATTTGGAGCCTATTAGGTCCGAAGCCCGTACCACAACCCTTTTCACATTGCCCAACGCCCCAAAAAGAAGAAACTGGAGGGGGGATGAAAACAGGTGGCTGCCTTTAAAAGATTAGGACCGGGTTTTGCCGACTCTACTCGACCCCCTTCTCTCCTGGGGGGTTTGCAGGGGGCGGTGTCGCCTTTCCCTAAAGGCGTCCCAAGAAAGATCCCGAAAAAGTACGAGAAAGGCTTCGTGCACAGGAGCTTTACCCTACACAAAAAAGTCTAAAAAAATTTCCAGCAAAAAGTATTTGGGGTAAAAAATTGCGATCTTTGGGGAAGCGATCTAAACGACATGCGAAGTCTCAGAAAATACAACGACGGTGTGTGTACTTGCCACCGTCATGACGTATTTGCAAGTGGGTGGGAAGGACGCTTCCATACAAAACGGGGGGCGTCGTGAGAAACGCATTTCGGGGGCTTTTCAAGCAAACGCCGTTTTAAAACTCTAAGTATACGGGCCCAAAGGGGCGAGTTACGGATGTTAGTCCGGAAATTTTTCAAACAAAAAGGGTGATTACTACACCAAAACATAATCCAGCTGAGGCAAGCATCGTTGAAAGGTTCAATAGAACTCTGAAAGGAGGGGATGTGGCGACTTTACCCAAAAAAAACACGTATCGGTATGTGGACGTCCCCCAAAAATCTAGTCGACGCTTAAACGGTGCAAACATTCCAGATCAAAAATGGCACCCTCCGAGTTTTAGAAACAATGGCTTCAAGTTTAGAGATAATCTGCGGTTAAAAGGCGCCCCCCCAAAACCCAAGCCCAAAAAAAAAGTGGTGACACGGTGCGTATTAGCAAATCCAAATGCTGTTTGAAAAGGGTCGAAAGCAATTGGAGCGAAGAGATTTTTTAAAGTCAGGTGTCGTGTTGCGACAACCTGTCGCTCAGATCACGATTTTGACGGCGAAGAAGTGGGGGGGGTTTTACGAACCTGAATTGCAACGCGTAGCTCCCTGAACTTTTAAAGTTGATAAAATATACGGTCAAGGGTAAAGGCGCCGAAAGAAGGGGGTACGTGCAGTGGAAAGGTTACCCGCCAAGCTTAACTCTGGGTTCCTGCCGTACTTCAGCGCCCACCGAAGGACCATTTTAATCACTTTTCCGAGCAAGCTCTATGGGTATTTCCGGAAAAATACTTTCCCAATTTGCACGCAACTTCCTTACGTTTAACCCCGAGGGCAGGGGGGGAAGCATCTGGCGGAATTTAAATCCTTGTTTTTTTACCCCGTAAATAGGGTCCCCAAAAATTGATGGTAAAACAGGGGGGGACGCTAAAGGGGTGGAACAATATTCAAGGATCATATCTTGCGGAAAAAACGCATATCAGGAAATTTACAAAGCTCTAAAGAAGTCGTTTCAAGGGAATTCGGAGTTGTTCCAATACAAAGCACAACAAAAAAAATGGGAAATTTTCTATACCAGAATTTCAGCTGTGGTCTATCAACACATAAGTCTAAGCTAGGTTTCGATCCTCAGATAATATGATCAAATACCAAATCTCCATACGCCGCCAAATTTTTTTAGGCTGCCTCGCAAAAGTCATCTAAGGTATCGTCGAACCGCCAGCCGTGGGGACTTGTGGCACCGCTGTTTGTATCGTCGGTATTTAAAACGTAAACTATCTCTACGGCATACATTAGACGTTGCTTTTACCCCTTTTCCTACAGCGGTGCTTAGAAGGGAAAATTGAAAAACTTGGAAATCAATATAGAAAAGACACGGGTGAACCTGTCCATTCGAGTTTGGAAAATGGTTTGGGGTGAACTACATTTTGACGCTTCAAATGAATGCCCCTACCAAAAATACAAAGTCAACCGGCTGGAACAGGAATTCTTGATTTACCCGGTGTTCCCTATCGCGGGGTGGGATAGGAAGTTTTTTCGCGGCTTTTCAAAAAGGTCGTACCCTTGTGAGAAGCGGGTCTAAAGCCCTCGGAAAAAGGCGCTTTATAGGTATCGACGTGCTCTCGCGTTGCCCAACCAACGGCCCCCTTTCAAAAAGGCCCCGGAAAAGTGTCGGGGAGGGTGGAACAAACCTGAAAAGCAAGGCTGAACAGAAATCAGCACGCGATGACCGGTGAGGCTATAAAAAGGGGTCGTAAGGCAACGACGTATTCTAAGGTGTCACCCGAGTAAAAAAAATCAGAAAGAAGCTAAAGTTTTTCAGTTAAAAAGTCCTTTTACACCCCCCGTCCCCGGAGTGTGCCAGCAGCGAACTCGATTCTTTTCCGTCCACCCCACTCAAACCCTTTGAAGTGGCAATGGTCCAGTACAAACCTGTTCTTCCTCACGATGATTTAACCCCCCGAATTTACGTTACAGGACAGGGAGTTTTATATAGATCTTTTTACGACTATGCTCTTCTCAGGGTTTTCGCTGAAACCCGACGATGGCGTTTTCCCCAGGTGGATCAGATTTTCTCCCATTTAAAAATGGTTTCATTCGGTATTTACGCAGGTGGACGTGTTTTTAAACCAAAACTTTGATCACGCTAGAAAAAGTATCCCATAAGCGTACATTGGGCGCTGCTCAAATTTCAAAAGTGAAGCCCAAAAGAACGATTTGACTTGCGGGTTTTTGGGTTTGCGACACTCCGGAAAACCTTTGAGGAGGTAAAGCCAAAAAAGGGATTTGAGGCAGTGCAGCTCACCCCAAAAAGTAAGATGGGGATCTTTTGGGGTTTAACGGGGACTGTTTTTGCCAAAAGGGAAAAACCTTTTTAACGGCCCGAAAATCAGAGTCCCGTTGGGGCCTTCCCTGACGGGTTTAGTCTTTATGGCGGTCCCTGAACTCCCTACTTTAAGGTTCCCTCGCCCAAGTGGTCTTCTATGCCACGTGTCAAAGTGCAAACCTTTTTAATTTTTGGCACCGCCCAAAACATTAAAAATCAGTCCCGCCCCAAAATACCCTTTACCGTGTGGAAGTAAAAACCACTCATATTCCCAGGGTGTCAAGGGAAATCGTGGGAAAAAAATATTCACCGGCAGTTTCCCAAACGGTGCATGTGGGATTTTTGTCAACGCGGCGTTCACGGAGACGCCCCCAAAAAACCCGTTCAACTTTCAAAATACGGTATGAACCCTTTCTCGCTGTACGTGGAGGGGAACAAGTACCCGTCGAAACCGTTACAGCCGTTTTTCAAAAAAGGACACTATGTCCGTTATCACACGCTGTTTTTTGGAAGGGTATCCATTTCATGAACGGGGTAGTGACATCCACGAGAGCCTTACCAAGGGATATCATCACATGGCTTTGATCTCACATAATTGTCCGTCACATGAATGCATTGGAATTGAGCGACAGGTTCCGAGCATCGAAATGGCTTCACCCGGCTTCACCGAAACCCCTCATGTATGTGTAGGCGAGTTTGCCAAAAATCATCACCCTTGAAAAGGATAGAAAAAGTCGTGACCGATTTTGAAGTTAATATAATGGGTTCCCGCCCCTTCCCCCTCATTTAAACTATGGGTCATTTGGATTTCCCGAGCTTCTCGACGACAAAAAACGGTTTTCGTCAAAGGGAAATGAGTGTTTTATTTTGTGGCCATTACTTAAATTGGGGGGTTGAAACCCCCCTACGTATCGAAGAACTTTCCCCCAAGCCGAAAGAAAACCGATTTTTAGTCAACAATTGCACGGGGACCCTGGGATTATGGTGAGTGGATTACCCTCTCGAATCCTCATCTCCGTACCAC
Organism: Timema cristinae; assembly: GCA_039000515.1. NCBI lineage: Eukaryota > Metazoa > Arthropoda > Insecta > Phasmatodea > Timematidae > Timema > Timema cristinae. The sequence continues at coordinate 8,005 of JBCFYV010010052.1, read as the reverse complement.
GCGCGGCAGAAACCCTCTACTCAAAAGGGGCAGGAAAGAAAAGTTTTAGTCAAAAAAACGTCTAACCCATCGTAGATCTGTACGACAGAGGTTGTTCGTCACTGAAAACACTTAAATTGGGGGCACCTGTGCATGGACATAGTTCTGTATGGAAATTTTTTGCTCTGCCTTTATTGTCTTGGGATTCGAGACTGGTGATTGAAGTGGGCCGCACACCATAAGCGTGCGTGAAATAAGTCCGTGGTTTCCCTTCTGTACGGTCAGGTGTTTTTCCCCGCTGACAACTCCGCAAGAATAGCTCGACCTGCCGTCTAGTCATCAACACCGATCCACTACAACTGGGACCATTTGGGTCGCCTCTTTATCGCAGAGGGTGGGAGTTTCCTTTTAAGTTATGGTTTTCCCCCGGGATAAAAAACAATCTGGCATTTATACGCAAAAAAAACTTTTTGCACGTCCCCTAGAAGCTAAACTTTAAACTCGCCCCCAGAGTTTGCGGCCCTTTCTGTCTCATGTCCTTCTTATCGCACCCAGAACATTTCGCTGAAAACTTTCCAAAAAACCTATTCTCACCCCCAATTACACCCCGAGTAAAGGTGGTGAGTATTACAAAAGATTTTTCAAGATTGGGGGATGTTGCCCCTTTAAGAGGCCGTTCCCGGCGGCGGCGCCTTTAAAAGGGGCGTCCCCGGGGTGCCGGCTTAACCCCCGAACTCGGGAAAGGGCAGCCGTTTGCGGTTTGAAAGCAAAAACCCGCGAAAAAACCCCCGCCGCCCCGTTTTTTCAAAAACATTGTTTGCTGGATGGGGGTCGCGCCAAACGGTCATCGCGGCTTTTAGTGCAAGAAAAACTTTACGCCCTAGTCCGCTAGAAAAATGTGGAGGGAACTGTCCGTGTTTAATCGTTCAGAATGGCAAGGAAAAGGGCCTAAAGTCGGTTTATCAAAGTTTTTCAGAAACGCAACCCTAGAAGATTAGTTGATAATCACGAAATCTTCTGAGAGCTGTGCGGTGACCTTTTGGTCGTCTCAAAGGAAAAAAAGACGCTGGGAAACAAAAGGGTCGCCCATCAGCACTAGTGGGGCGTCTTTGTGAGGTATGGGACCTCTCGCGTGCCGTTGACCAACGGGACATGTGGTCGACACCGGTCGCGCGCTATTGCAAAATTTGATCGAACATCGTCGTGGTTTTTGTGACAGTGTCGACGGGGGTCTCATCGATAGAACAACCTTTGGGGAAAGACATCAAAAAACCCGGATCTTATCATGCTACCTATATACAGTCAGTCATCGGTTTGGACTATTACATGTTGGATTGGAAAATAAAAACAATTTTTCTAAGCACTAAAGACACTGTTGAAAAAACGTATGAAGAATATATGCGTATTCCCGTAAAAGTGTTTGATAAATATTTTTTTTGATGATTATTTAATGTTTAATAAATTATATATATTTGTATATAAGTGTTTTATTACGCAAACCTATTTATCCTTACTGTGTGTAACCCGATATGAGTCTGATTTGTCAAAAGCTAATTTAAAATCCTACAGTCGCCGGTAGATACCAAACAGACAATTTTATTAGACTTTTGTGTGGTTTTAGCGGCCCTAACTGGAATTATAAATATTGTGACGTTTCCACCTGGAAAGAGAGAGGCCCTAAGTGTGTATTATAAGAAAATGTTCAAAGCTAGCCTATTTGTCTCACTTGTCTTTTCCCACCCCCAAAAAATGGCGCAGGTATGAGTCATCGGGTTGCGACAGAGCGATGACGTATCGGTAAAAAACCATTTAATGAGGTTAAAATCTTCGGCCGTGATTATTTTGTCTCGACTTGCTTGTCGCCCGCCAAACTGGGCCGGTAGAGTCATCAGGGGGTTTCGACAGGCGATGAGTCTCGGTAAAACCCCTTGAAAATGGGGTTGCGAATCATTAAAAGGTTTTGTGTCTCGTTGTTTTGACTTGTCTCACTTGTCTTGTCAAACACGCCGACTGGACAGGTATGAGTCTTAGGGTTGCGGGAAACGAGCGTGAGTCATCGGGGAAAACCCCAAAGCAAGTGAAGGTTGCGACATCTTCAAAGGGCCCTGATTTATTTTTGTCTGACTTGCTTGTCGTCCCGCCAAAAAGGCGCCGGTATGATTCAGGGTTGCAACAAGGGGATACGTAAAGGGAAAACCATTGCAAATGGGGTTGCGACATATTTAGGTGTGTCTCGATTGTCTTGACTTGTCTCGACTTGTTTGTCAAACCCAGAGGCCCAGGTATGAGTCTCAGGGTTGCACAGGAGTGACGTCATCGGTTTTAAAAACCCTTGCAAGTGAAGGTTTCGACAAATTTAAGGCCCGGGGTTATTTTGTTTCTCGATTGTCTTGTTGATCCCCCAAATGGCGCCAGGGATGGTCATCAGGGTTGCAAAAGGCGTGACGTATCGGTAAAAAACCCTTGCAAATGAGGGTTGCGCATCATTCAAGGTCGTTTTTTCGATTGTCTTGTCAAAACGCCCGTCATAGGAAAAACATTGCCACATGAAAGGGGTGGGAAAAAGGGGGTTGCCGGGGGTTTAATGACCCCGTGTTTAGTACTGTTTTAAGGTCACTCTATTCCTGTCTTATTGTCTTGTCAAGCCGCCAAATGGTCCAGGTATGAGTCATCGGGAAAACCAATGGGGGGGAGTGTTGCGACATCACATGCAATGATTACGTCACACAACTCGGGGTCAAAGGTCAAAGGTCAAAAGTCAAATTGGTGCCAAACGTCCTGTAAGCTACTAACAACTGCGTCGACTAGACCATGGTAAGTCCAAACTCAACCTCGGTTCTTGTTGAGTCGTTATTACTTTGAGACGAGGTAGAAACACTTAACTGTGCAACCTAATTTCTATTAGCTCAGCACATGTTGTAAATGCCATCGAAGTTAATTTTACAAGAGAAAGAAAACTTATATTAAAATTTGAAGGACAAATATAATATATTCATATATATTTATGTATTACCTAAAAGCCATTTACTAGTTTATTTAGCTTTCAAATATTATTTTTATAACAACAACACCCACAGTGAATTTTAAAAATTTCCTCTTTTCACCAAAATGTTGTAAGTACCTTTTATTATGCAAGTCATCGTTGTAAGTCCAGCTCCAGTTGCACATACCAAAAGTGAGTACTCCATACAATAATAATAGTAATGGTGATAGTTTATTTAGTAGAACATCACACATTTAAACCACAATCAACGTGAGAGTATTCAAAAACAAAACATGTATAAAAGAAAATGAACTGCTTTTGTTCCTATTTCAAGTTGTAAAATTAGATGATAGCATACAATACAAATAAAGCAATAAATCAAAGTGATTATTCAAAACTGTATACGTTTTATATGTAGTTAATGGTCAGCCAACAGTTTTTTCATTAAAAGTTTGCTATCCCCTTTAGTAAAGAAGCATGGCTTGGATATCTTTCTTCTTTTCTTGCGACAGTGGTAATTGGTGATTCTTTAAATTTAATATTAAGAGTTTGAAAATGATCCATGGTTTTGTCTGTCTTCAAAATGTTGACGCGACTCCAATATGTCAGTTCCGATTATTTTCTTCTCCCTTCTTTTACGCCAAAGTTCGGTTTTTGTATCTTGATCATTTGTATTTCACTTATCTATAAGTTTTGGTGTTTAGGAAGCCTTTGGAAACACTTTTCCAATAAGAAAATATATTTCTTAGGATGATAACTAATGGAGTTTTGATACATACACTGCCTATAATTTCTGATGGATGCCTTGGTGTCAGAGGCTTAGAACGCTTTTTAAACTTTTCTTTAAGGCAAAATCTCTGTCACAAGACAGGTAGGTATAACAAGGAAATTGGAAACTTTGATTTAATTTCCCCAAAATATAATTTTGTAATTAAAGTTAGCAGCATTGCCAAAACAATTTGGTTCTTGTTTTAGCCACAACAGTTGTCGCATCAAAACACAATATTCCTTTTGCTAGGCATGAGGTGATTAGTGATAAAATCATATAGACTGCTATGTCACAACCCTAAGCTATATTTGGATGTTTTCTAAATCTGAATAATTTGTTTGAATCTGCATGACTGAAAGAATTGACCTAGCAAACTCGTAATGACATAGTGAACATTAAGAATGAATGATGGATACTCACAACAGTCTTGTCCCAATTGTACAGTAATGAGGCTGGATTGGGCTATAATAGCTTCTGTTTTATGGCTATCGGTGATGACACATTAATATCTATTTGGAGGCAGTTACTCTGCCCGTCTTCAGACCATACGGATTAAAACATCAGGTCATCATTAGTACTTGTACTAGAAGGCAACCACCGTGGCCAGGGTACCAGGTTCGAGTATGTAGGAGTTCACAAGATGTGTCCAGTCGAGCTAACACTTTAAATATTCCTGAATAAGCCAGTTCTCTCACGAGCGCATACGTCTAAGTTCTTATATTTCCTTATAAACACCTTTTAACATCACATTTTGTTTTAATCCTTAGTTGCTACTAATAATCCCAAAAAATGAAACCTCCAGTATCATTCGAACCCAACCATTTACCTTGACACCAACCCTACCCTTCCTCGGAAGCTATCCTAACAAATCTGGCCCACGGAAGAGGAGTATGCGACAGCTAGCTATTTCATTAGAACCAAGACTTCCTTCAGTTTCATTCCACATGTTCAATATCCCTGTTTTCATCTTCCACGTGAGTGTCTAAGTTCATACAGGCTAAGTTGAATGCTATAATATATTTGCGAATGCGTTAAAGTGAGTACATACATATTTTGTTGTAAATTAAATGAAAGTATGCAAATGTCTGAAGTAGGAAGTTTGAATAAGCACCTTCACTCGACATACATTTTTGACCTGCTTCCACCTTACGGTGATGAAGTTCTAAAGATTTCTCAATGATATTCTTAGCCACTGTGTCCTTATTCGTTCGTATTTTAACGTGTTTGAAGTCCCAAACAGAATATGTATCTGACCTCTGCTGTGCAAAGGAAAGATTAAAATCACTTATTTAAACATAACTAAACATTGACGAGAACAGGAAGTGTTAGAATGAATTCAGTTTCATACTTTCCTTTGAATCCTTGATACACTTTCGTTACATTTAAGTATCAGTCGATAGGTAAGTATTATTGGGATTGTCGTGTTTTGACTAATGACTTTTCCAGGAAGGGATCGAAGAGATATACTCCTTAATCTTCCCTTACACATTTCAACTTATTTTCGCCAACAGCCACCCCGTTTGTTGGACACACCCCGATATAATTGTTCTATCCTCCACAGGATGCAACATTTACAAATGGATATTGCTCCAGCTACAGAAAAACTTACCATCCAAAAGCCCAGCCATTACAAATATCTAGTTTCCTCCTTTCTTTTCTAGCCCTTTTTCCGGTTGCGTTAGGCTGCCAACCTCTGCCAGTAGGCACCAGGTTTAATTTCCTTCTTCACTTCTTATTCTTATTCTCAAATACCATACCTTTCCCCTTCAAAATATTGTACTTGTATCCCTTACAATTTACAATCATATTCACGGTGTCACTTAACCTACCAAATCTAATTTAAAAACTCTTACCTTTCTCACTTTCAGTCCTAGGGAAGAGAGGGGTGGTTAGATCATTACAGATCCAGCTTCCTCGGGGGCTTCCAAGGAGTTCACCTCACCACCAGAGGGGCGCATAACCGAGACAATTCCGAGACAATGGGCAAACTGATAGGCAGTTTCTCTTGAGATGGCTAATTTATTTGCCCAAAAGAAATTTTCTTGTTGTGAATTATCTTCTACCAAAGGCAAAAGCACTCCTTCCACAGGGTCATTGGCTCCTAGTTTTTGTTCCAACAGGGCTTCCGTCCCAGTCTGTAACATTTAATTACGCACGTGATCCGCATGCACAAACTTCACCCTTAGTTCCCACCCTAACTAGATAGGTAACAGGACATATAATCCTTATTATTTTCCCTGTAATCAATGTTTCAGTTTAACCGTTTTAATAAAAACTACGTGACATTCGTCAAATGTACGATGGGATCCCGCTTTTATATTACAATTTATTTTCACTTTTATTTCTTTTTCGCCACCCTTGCTGCCAGATGAGACTTCAACATTGACAACCGAGTCCTCGATCTGAATCCAAGAAATAAACCTGCCGGGGTTTTTACCAGTAATTATGTGAGGGGTATTCCTATAGGCAAAAAGGAAATTATCTACTAATGCTGGAGAGTTATTTTTCCTCCCTTTCTGACGATCCTGCTTCAAGGCTCGCAAGAGCACCTTTTTTACTATCTTCACCGATCTTACCACTAGTCCATTAGATGCTGGATGATAAGGTGGTGATACCATATGCACTACCCATTTCAACGAAGAAAATCTTCCATCTCATCTGAAACTAATTGTGGACCCCCATCAGACACTAGCTTCTTCGTCATTCCATAGGCTGCAAAACATGTCCTTAGTTTTGCTATTGTTTGCGATGACGTTGTAGTAGACATGGGAAACACCTTTGTCCATTTAAAATGAGCGTTGACCAACACTAAGTATTCTGTTCCCTCCAATTTCGCTAAATCAACATGAACTCTCAGCCATCTTCTAATGGCCAGCTACATTGTTGCAACGATACTCACGGAAACAGCATCTCAAGTCTCCTCACAAATGGAACATTTATGGCACATTTATTCAATTTGCAAGTCAATTCCTGGCCACCACACAAACCCTCGGGATAACGCTTTCATCTTATACATTCCGGGGTGTTATTCGTGTAACATTGACAACATAATCTGACGATACACCTTTGGGACCACCACTCAATTCCTCAGAGGAGACACTCGTCTTAAATGGAGATCTCCTGTCGCTTCTGACAAAAAATTTCAACCCCAGTTCCCCTTGAGCGACCAACCATGCAGTGCCCTGTCTACTTTTTTCTAAAACTAAATCCTTCAAATTTCTTTCCCCCAAATTTCCCATAGTTTGGTGACCTAAAAATATGCAAAAGTTAATTTATACCCTCTCTAAATTTTCCCACCACCACCCGACAATCGTGCAACAATCCGCTTAAAAAATCTTGGCCCCTTTTTATAATCCAACTTAACCATAGGGGCCCCCGAAACAGCGCCCCTCTAAATAAAAGCTGTTCCCATTTAGGAATCCTTTCTTGGGGGACAACAATACAACAAGGTTATGGTCGTCCAGGGTAAATTTCGACCAAAAACAAAATTTGTGAAAAATTTTTTACTCCCCAAAATCAATGCTAAGGTTCCTTCTCTATTTGCGGATAGTTCTTTTCGTTTGCAATTTTTCCCGGACTTAAATGGTTTGTGGGGCCATCTGGGAACAATGACACACACGCTTAAGACCCCTTTTGGAAGCTTGCGTTATCTTAAAAGGGCAAAAAAGAGTCAAATGCCCCCCTGTGTCACTTTCCACTAGTACCTTTTCTTTCTCAAAAAAACTTGTCGTCTTCTTCATCCCATTTCCCTCCTGCCCGAATCCAACAACAACTTTTTTATGGTTTGTAAGAAAATTCCCCTAAAATTGCAAAATCCGGGAAAGCTCTCAGTTGTGTCACATCTTCTGGCGTGTGCCCTAATTGTCCTTACCCTTTCCCTTTTTGGGTGAATTCCCCCCGCATCAATCCCATTTCCGATGGCTTTCTCTGCCAGAAAAAACACATTTTCCTTTCCCTTTTTTCCCATAAACCCGTTTATGAAGCACCTCATTTTACGTTTCAGGCCCTTTATTTTTGTCTACTATATTATTTTCATCGTAATAAAGGTTTTCTTGCCTAACAAAATGGTCCATGAAAACTGAAAAAGAGAAAACTCTTTATCCGGACTTTGTATGCAAATTGAACTTCCCCAGATATTCATGGTTAGTAAATGTTTAGACGCTTCATACATGATAATGTAGGGACCCCTTTGCAAATCAATATTGAAATACTTTCCTCCCGGCTTTTAAAAATGCTATCCATCGTGGGCAAAGGATAGTGTTTGTCTCCCACAA
>JBCFYV010010051.1:0-22503 GCA_039000515.1 Timema cristinae | reverse complement strand
TTAATAATTATTTGAAGTTGTTTAAAATATGTTCAAAAGATAGTAGTTTTTTTTTAATTACAAAAAAATAGGGGCCAAAATTTCTTGCAGTGTTGAAAAACCATTAGGAACCTAGGTAGGGTACTAAAAAATTTTAACTTTGGAAGGTGGGTATGTTGTTATCTTTTTTAAATTTCCCTCTGGATTATATTAACATTTTAAAAAGAAGGGGGATAGTTTTTGTGCTAAACCGTTGAGCCACCAAGGTGAAATTATTTTTTTAATTTAAAAAAAGAGAAAGGGGACTAGTCTTTTTTAAACAAATAAACTAAGCCTTGACTTTTTTTGAAGTTTTACATGTAAAATTTTTTAAAAAAATTTTCTCTTTTACTTATCATTTAAGATCTTTCACTTGTTTTTTCAGAAAGATGGTGAACAATTGTGTATGTCAAGGTTCCAGGGTGTCCTAGAAGAGCTTGGAAAAATCCTAAGTTTTCTTTTTTTAGTTTTCCCAAAAAAAAAAAGATAAGAAAAAATTAATAATTTTTTCGGGTTTTCTTGACCCTCTCTTCATGAAAATTCCTATTACTTTTTCCTGCTCAAAATTTTTTGCCCTTTGAATTTTTTTAAATATGAATTAGGCCCAAATTAAATGGGGTTTAAAAAAGGTAAAAAAAGGGTGTGGGGGTGAAAAAATTTTAAAGGGCTCATTGTGAAAAAGGGTTTTGGGCTATCTTCCTAGATTTTATTTATTACTTTAAAATAGAAAAAATTAAAAAATACTTTTAAAAATGATAAGCTAAGTTAAAGGTTGTTTTTTTTAAATTTAATGGGGACTATTTAAATTTTAATATGTTAAAAAAAAACTGTAAAGAATAAAAAAAGGCCTTTACTTAAAAACTAAACTTTCTTAGATCTCTAATGTGTTTTGAGTTGTGGTTTTGAATATGGTATATTTTATCCTTGTGGTTCATTCCACCTCATTCAAAAAAGGGAAAAAAAAAAATTTTTTTGGCCCCCAAAGTTCTGTTTTTGGGTTTAAAATTTGGGTGGGCCCCTACTGAATAAAAATCTAAAAACTTTGTGTTTTTTTTTGGTCTGGTTAAACTGAGGTGGAATAAATCTTTGCATTATCAAATCTTGAATTTTGTTTTTGGGTTTCCCCTCAACGTTATCAGAAACTTCGGGTTATAAAAAAAAAAAACTTAGGCCTAGTATAAAAGAATTTGGTGGTGGCTAAAACTTGAGAAAAGGGTTGGTTAGAAGAAAAGGGAAAAAGGTTAATTTATGTTTAAAAAAGTAGCAAATTTTTTGGATTGAAAAATTTTGGGAGCATGAGAGTAAAATAATTTTTTTTTTCTTATATTTTTTTTTTTTTTCCCCTTTCTGAATTTAATTTTGGGGAATTTAGTTGCAGAGAATGGAATTTTACTTTGGTTTAAAAAGAAACTTTCAAAAGGAAACCCAGTATGTGTCTTTTGCGATGCTTAATTTTTTTCTTTGTACTGTATGTCTTGATAGTACTCGGGGGCACATGGTTTTGTGTCTTTGCTTTTTAAATTTACATATAGGGCCGTATAATACTAACATAACTTTACTTTGTGTTTTTGGGAAATTTTATGGAAAATGCTGTATTTACGACATTTTTGGTTTTTTATTTTTCTTTTAAAAATTTTAAATGCTAGTAATTTTTTAATTATTTAGTTTCTTTTTCCCGTTGTTTTGCCGGGAGGTTTTTTTACTTTTAAATTTCCTTTGTCCCCCAATGGGTTTATTTTTTACAGCCCAAAGGGTCTGGTCATTTATTTTTTGGTTTGTTTAAGTGACACATTGGTCTTTGATTTAAATTTCCTACCCCCCCCAAAAAAAAACAATTTTCTGCATTTTTTAAATTTGCATTTTTGAAATCTTTCCAAAACGATGAAAATTACTTTGCCTCACCCATTCTTTTTCGCCGCAGGGTTAACGTGCTATCTTTTTCCCCGGCATGATCTTAACCCCAAAACTAATCTCATGTTAGAAGACTGAAAGAGGACATGGAGTTTGGGGGGTTCGCCCCGGTCATGTGCCATAAAGGGGTTTTCCCCAAAATCCTTCATTTCTCTTCATAAAAAATGTGGGTGCACTTTCCTTAAATTACACCTCCCTTTATCCTTACCCCATTGTTGTAATTAGGCTTTTTGAAAAGCCCAAAAGGGTTTTAAAAGCCCTTTTTTGATGTGTAAAATTTTGGGCAAAACCTGAACAATAGTTAACGTTTTGCTAAAAACTTTTATATTGTTTCCCATTTTTGAATTGAAAAGCTAATTGTTTTTTGAGGATTTTTTTGGTTTTGACTGGGGTGTGTGCAAAAAATTTTTTTAAAATAAAAAAATTAGGTTTACAAAAAACCCTTTAAAAAAAAAATTTTTAAAAACACGCAAAAATTTGAAAATTTTTGTTTTCCTGGGTTTTTTGGATTTTTTTTAAAAATTATTTTTGTTCTGGCCCCCCAAATAGGCAGATTTGAGGGGTTTTAAAACAAATTTTTTTTGGGAATAATTGTTTTTTTTTTGGGTAAGGTTTGGTTTCAAATCCATTTTTTTCTGGAACCCTTGAATCCCCTTTAAAGGGTTAGGGGGTTTCCAAATTTCAAATTAAAATTAAAATTGTTCCCACATTATTTCAAAAGCCATTAATAATTTAATTAATTTTTTTTGAAAATTTTAAATACAAATTAGGAAATATTTTGTTCAAGTACAATTTTTTGTTAAAAATTTTTTTAAAAAAATTTTTATTGTGGGTACACAATTGGGAACCTTTTTTAGATCTTTAAAAAGTTTCTCGGGTCAAAAAAAATATTCTTGAAACCCATCCACAAACAATGTTTTGTTAACAAAGGCTTAGGCCCAAAATAGACCCGAAATTAATGTGGCCATAAGACCGTCCCGGGCCTTTTTCAAAAACGGGGGAAATTTTATTCTTTTTCCCTGTACCCTTTTATGGACTTATTTCACCACATGTTTGACAAAGAAAAAAATTAAAAGGTTTGACCCCTACCTTACTCTAAAGGGAAATGGGCCTTTTTCCCCATCTGAAACTAGTCATGCCATTCAGGTCTGGTTTTTTTGTTCTTTATTTAGTAACTAGTACGCATTTAAAAATTTTTATGCGGAAAAAACTAGGCTTTTCAAAAGGGAAAATTTAAATGGGGCAGGCCCCCCTTGGGTTTTCTAGCGAGTCCCCCAAATTTTTTAAAAGGAAAAATTGTCAGGTTTTTTTTCCCGATTTCTCAAAAAAAAAAAAAAAAAAAAAAATATTCGCAATCTTAATTACTTGGATGTTTTTTTGGGCCACCTTTTTTTTGGTAAATTTGGTTTAAATCGGGAAAAATTAAGTTATTTTACAACATGCAATTAAATTTACTTCAGTTTTTTCCTTATCAATATTGATTTGAAAATTATAAAAAACAGCTCAGAATTGCTATAGTTGAAAATAAATGAAGTTTTTTTTGTTGTCAAAAATTTTTTATTGGCGAAGCGAATTTCGAACCCGGGGTTTTTTTTTTGGGAAGCCAATTTAAGCTTCGCACACCCTATTTTCTCACAACAATTTGAACTCAATTTTTTTTATATAAAATTTTAGAAAATTTTCCCATTTTTGGGGAAAAAATTTGGGGGCCCAAAAACAGTGAACAAAAAAAAAATTTATCAATTTTTGGAAATAGGCAAGTCAAAAATTTAAGCAAAGGGTTTTTTGCCCCAATAAAAAACTTTTTTGGTTTGTGTTTTAAATTTTTTTGTGAGTCATTTGGGGGCTCTAAATTTGTGAATTTGTTTTAGTTTTGGGTTTGTCTTAAAAAAAATTTTTTTTTTTCCCTTTCTCTTAAAGGTTTCTTTAAAACTTTCGGTGGGATGCCGTCCTATAATAAACTCCTTTGTAACCTCCATTCTTCTTTTTGGGTTTATTTTTTGTTGCTGGACCCTTTACCTTTTTCTATTAAAAAAACTGAAGTTGCATTAGTTTACCCCTTATTCAAGTGTTTTATCAAAATGGGTTTCCCTTTTTCTGTAATTGTTTGAAATAAATTTGGGGACAAAATCTCTGCTTTGTATTTTTTTTTTTCCATTTTATTTTTTTTTATACTATATTTTAAAAAAAAATTTTTAAACATTTTAAAATTCATAGAACAGTTTAGTAAATAAATATTTTTTTACCCCAAGATTTTTGGTACGTTTTATATGTTTGACTATTTTATTTGTAAAAAAAAAATTTATTTTTTTTTTATTATATGTTTTTGGGTTTTTTTATTTGAATCACTTGTACTTTGCCAGTCATTGACATTGAAAACCCTTTTTTTAACTAAGCTTTTATGGAGAATCATCATTTTAAATTTACATAATAAAATTTTTAAACCCTATTTGAAAAGCTTTTATAATTCTTTGAAATAAAAGGGAAAACATTTTATTATTTATTTTTTGGGCGGGACAATTTTTATTTTTTATGTTCAAAAAGGTAAATTTTCACTTTTCTTTTAATGGAGTTTTACATTTTCAATTGTATTTTAAAAAGTTTCCCTGGTGACAAGAAAATTCTTTTTAAAACTTTCCCAAAATTTTGAGTATTTTTTTTTTCCCTGATGGGGAAGGGAAAAATTCTGGGGCCCTTTTTTCCTACTAAAATTTTTATCTTTTGTAGAATTTTGGTGGGGGAAAAAAAGGGTCTCAAGACCATTTGGCAAAATTTTTTTGGTTGGGAAGTTTAGGCATTTCCCCGTTTGTACGTTTTGAAAACAAATCATTTTATATTTCGGGGCAAACGAGGGCTTTTTAATATGTTTATTTTAAAAAATTCCCCGCTAGTTTTCTCGCTCAATTAGTACCCCCTTTCCATCCGCTAGGAGCGGGCTGTTTCGGGGAAGCCCTTTTTAACATGGTAGTAAAAAATTTCTTAATAATCTCTGGTTCGGGCCGGAAGAGCCAGGCACCCGGTTCTGAAATTATTCTTTTGGGTTTTGTCTCATCTAGCAGCCCGGGGGGGAGAGGGAGTTTCGGGGTTGTCCCTTTGGTCGCCCCGGCTTGTCTGAGCTGGAGGAAATTGTTCAGTTACGCTGCTTTTTGCCCGTCCCGTCTTTTAGTCGAAAAGGGTCCCTGAGATGGGAACACGGGCCGCTTGGAGTTTAGCCCCCCCCCGGGCAATGGGGCTGTTAAGGGGTTATTTTCTGGTAAACCCCTTTGTTCGGGCTTATCTTCTACCTGTCCCCACGGGCCTTGGGATTGGTTTCCGGGTGGTGCCTTCTTCCGGCCCTCAAATATACGGCACCGGTTTTCATGGGGCCCTGGGGCCCCCTTTGGCTTGCTCTTTGGGCGTGTCTCCTGGGCATCTCGCTGGGGGTTTGGGCCATCGGACTGCGCAGGCAAGGGGCTCCCCCGAGAAAATTCCTGAGGGAACCATTTGCATTAAACGGTGTTCGCATTTGGGTTTTAAAACAGGGGGGCCAAATCGTACTTTATTAAAAGCTTGTTTCCTACTTTTAATAAAGGAAAGGACCTTCGGTTAGCCGTTCCGGTTTTGGTCCCGCGTTTAGGGGGGCGTTTAGATTTTTATTCTTTTTTTTTGTTGTACTTTTAATATGTTGGGGCCGTGTGTTATTTTTTGACCCTTGTAGGGTATATTATTATTGGCTTTCACCCGTTAGAAAGGGTGCATAGAGCTCCCCAAGTCCCCGTATTTTTTTTGTGCTGAGGGCTTGTTTTTCCCCCCTTGGGCCCCGGAAATCTTTTTTACCATTAGCCCACCGGGTGCGAAACCCCAAGCCCCAATTTTTATACTAAGTGATTGTTAAAAAGCTAAATTGCGGGGGAAAACTTTATATGATTTTTCGTTAACCCAATCGTACGTCCCGCTTGAGGGGGGCTTTGCTCTTTTTTAGGTTTTTTTTTGTTTTTGTCCTATTATGTATTAGTTTTTGGGGTCAAACCAAAGAAACTGGGACCAGAAAATGAAAATTTATTTATAGGGGGTCGCCCCTTTGTTTTTTGGTTGATTATTGTTGAAAAATTGGGGGGCTATTTTAGGGTTTTTTTTAAGGGGAAATTCCCGTCAGTACGACTCTTTGCGCCGGGGGGTATATTTTATCCCCCTTGCCCACCTGTTGGGTGGGAGTAATGTGCCCGCCCCCCATGGGGGGGATACTCAAAACTGCTTTTAGTGGGGGGTTTTTTTTTCCCGAGCTAAATTTTTCTGGGTCATATTTATTATTTTTATACATTGTTTTAAGGGTAAATTGTTAATCTTTGCCCTTTTTAATTTTCCTAGCCCCCTTTTTGGCATTAGGGCAAAGCTACAGGGGAATATACATGAAAAAGGGGCATGCAGTCATGAGTTTAAACTCCCCGGGTTTCGGGGGGAAAGGGTGTTATCCTTGACCCCTCGACTGTTTGCGGGGAGGTGAAACCCCAGCGCTGTGTGGTTTTGATCGAGCGATTATTAATTAGGGGCTGTTGGCCGCCTATGTATCAAGGGCCCAAAAATTCATTACTGTTATTTTTTTTCTTCCCCTTTGTTAATTACTGTTATAAAAAATTGTTTTTAAAACCCAATGTTTTTTTATTTTGTGTTAAAATCCCATCCCTCCTTTTTATTAACAAATTTGAGGGGAACAACTAAAGTAGTAGATGCGAGTTATTTTATATTTTTTTAAAGGATTTTATATCTTTTTAAAAAGGGTTTATATATAAATAATTTATATATTTTTTATAAAAACCCCTTTAAAGGTGGTCTTAGTCGGAGCCCGGGGTAGCCCGACCCTTCCTTGGTCGGCTAGTTTGTTTATCAGTAGGTACGTAAAACGGGAAAAGGTTTCGGGAAAAAGGCCCCTAAAAAATTTACTTTCATTGATAAACCCTTTGGGGGAAAAATAAAAAAATTAAAATGGGTTAGAGTTGAACTAAAAAAACCAAAACAAATTTGAAATAAGGGCCCTTTAAGTACTACAAAATGATATAAATCGGAGTTTGGGGTATAAAACAAAAAAGTACTTTTTAAGATCAAAAATTATGTAATTGTACAACTATTAAATATCTTATAGATTAAAAACTAGTTTGTTTTAAAGGGATTTTTTGTAAGTACTTCATTGCATACACTCTATATGCATTTTCTAACTAGAAAAAACTTTTTTCCCCAATAGATTAACTACTTTCCCTTAAAAATTGGGAACGCAAAATGGAAAAAAATAGAAAGTTTAAATATTTATAACTCGTTTAACTGTAATGTTTTGAAATTTTTTTAATGACTATTTAGACCCTTATATTTTTTCACTTATTAAAATAATGCAAAAAAAAATTTTAAATGATCAAATGTCGAAAAAGAAAAAAATTTAAAAATTTATCTTTTTTTGGAGGAATAAAAAACTAGGGAAAATTTCTTTTAGAATCTTAAAAAGTCTACTGGAAATTTTCATTGTATCAATTTCATGGAATCCCCTTTAGTTTAAAAAATAAAAAATATAAAACAAAAATAACTTACAAAAGGAAAAAATAAAAGAAAAATTTTAAATTTTAATTCAAAAATTACATTTATTTAAAGTCAAAAAAACCAAAAAGGGAAAAAATCCCCGTAAGCAAAAGTTTTAAGAGTTAAAAAATTTGGGGAATTGAAAAGTCCCTGAAAAAAAATTTAAAAAATACATTAAAAAAAGATAATTTTAAAGCCCAAAAAACAATTTACTTTTTTCCTGGGTTTTTGAAGTTTTTGTGGGATTTTAAAAAAGAAAAACCCCCCATACTTTATCCAAAATCTCTTCAAATGGGTGAATTTGGGGGCAAACTTATAAAACGTTTTTTAAAAAAATGGGTTATTTATTTTTTTACCTTCCCTAATCAAAAACCCAAGCGGGCTCAAACTCCCAATGCCCCCCTGAATTATCTTTTGTCAACAGACAGGGAAAATTGATAGTCTGTTTTTTTATTGTGAAAATTTTAAAGGTAAAATTATCTAATCCCCCTAAAATAATACCCCCTTTACATAACCATTAATGGGTCTTATTTATTTTCTCCATTTAAACTTTTTCTTTTTATCTGTTTTTATTTCTAATCGCCATTTTTTCTCCAATCTATTTAAATTTTTTAAAATTTTCATCCCCCCAATCCGAAAAAATTTTTCCCCTTTCCCAAAGGTAATTCTTTTCACTTTATTTTTCTCTTTCAGTAGTAAAAATTCTTTTATTCTTTTTTTTTCTCCATCTGCTGTATAAATTTCAAAATTTTTCTTTTTCATTTTTTTCCAAATCCTTTTTTGAGGTCTTAAAAAAACGTTTGAAAAAAATAAAGGAAAGGGTTGAAAAATACTTTTCCTTCTCCAACCGACCACAAATCACGTATTTCCCTCATTTAACACGATCCTTTCCCTTTCGAAAATTTCTAAAATTTCGTAATGAGTGGCAAAGGGTTTTCTGCAACAACTTTGCCCAAACGTTTTTTTCCCTAAAACAGTTTAAAACCTAAATAATTTTCAAGAAAAATATCCAGGGCCACTTTTTAAAGTGTGAAAGGCCGTAATTATTGCTAGTCATTTCAAAATTTTATAGGTCTTTTTTTTAAAAAAATGGGAAATAATCAAAAAATTTCCCCTTCTTTTGAGGTTATCAGGCCCCTCATTTAGCTTTGTTCAAAAAAAATCTCATTAGCACCTATAATTAATAAGATTTTTTTAAAAATTCCTTCTTTTCCCAAATGTAAAGGGGAATGACCCCCCCCAGTACCACAACAGCTCATTTTTAAATCTGCCCAGTAGGGTTTATGTCACCACAAAAAGTGCCTTCCTCTGCCCTCTTTGCTTTTAATTATGGCATTGTTTAGGAATTGTAGGGGAAAAATGTACGACCCTTCTTGGGGGGAAAGAGATGGAAAACTATTTGAAAAAAACCCAAATTTTTAAATTACACTCATTTTCATTCACGGGAACTCCCAACGAAATTTTCCCCAATGTCGGCCCCAATAAAAAAATGTATTTTTGTTCTTCTTGAATATAACTCTAAGGGAATATTTTGGGGCCCATAGGGCCGATGGCCCCCCCTCCTCCCCCTTGCGAATAAAGGCCTAATGTTTTTGGGGGCCCAAAGCCCTTTTTTTGGTCATCATTAAAAATCATCATGGTAAAGGAAAACTTCAAACCCCCCTAGCTTTAACCCTTTTAATCTTTAAAATTTTTCCCTAAATTCAAGATTTTTAAATTTCTTTATTTTTGGGGGTTTCACCTTCTAAGTAAAATCTTACCCCCACTTTATCTCACATTCTTAGTTTAATTCTTCTAGTCCTCCGCCCCATCAGTTTGTTTTTGGGACATTAGGGAAAAATAAACTTTTTTGGGTTGTCTATTCCTAATCCTTTTCCCCATAAAATTTAAAAATTTGTTTTTAAAAATCTTCAATGTGTCCAACACACATTTTTTTCTCTACCCCGGCCCTCTCTCGTCAAGGGTTTAATTCCATTTTCTTTTCGTTCAACATTTTTGACCCAAGAAACTTGAAATGTCCATTGGAGGGTCTCAACCAAAAATTGTATTGTTCCAACGATCCCGAACACCACTTTCCCAATTTTTTTAAAACCAACCAATTTTTGATTGGGGTGACAATATCATCGAAAATTCCCCATGCTGAAAATTGCTCCATTTCACTTTTTTGGGGTTGTTATGGTGATACCCTTTTTGACTTATAAACCTAAAGAATTTTTTTTAAGGGTTATAAAAATTGGACTTCTTTTTTAAAGCCCCAAATTATTTTCTTTTGAAAAAGTTTTAAAAACCTTTAAACTGAACCCCCCCCTTAAAGATCTTTTGTTAACACTATGTCATAAAAAAATTTTGGGCCATTATTTTTGCACATATAGCGTTTTCATCGGGCCCCAAACTATAGAAAATGACATTTTTAAATCAATTTATTTTGAGGTTGATTTGACCCCCAAATTTAAAATTTATCGCAAAAAAGCTCAATATTAAGCGGTTTTGAACTTTACCCAAGCCGATGTTTTGTACTATCCCCCTTTTCACAGAGTTTTTTTTTTTTTTGGGATCTGGGTTATTCTAGTAAGGTTTTTCGGGGTGGAACCACACAAAGTTTTAAAATTTTACGCGGGAAAACCCTTTTGTCCAAGAGATAATAGGGTTTTTTTCCCCCTTTGTTGCAAAAAAGGGATTGTGATTTTGGGAATCTTTAAATTGTGTAAAAAAATATGGGTCTTTTTTTTTAAAAATCAGTAGTGGGGTTTAAGGAATATGACGTATCTTTAATTGGCCACCCTTTCATTTTTAACATCGAGGCATTACATCGGCCCCAAAACTTCTTATTAATTAATAGAAGCTTTTTAATTAAATTTTTAATTTAATGCAAAAAAAGGGTTTTTGTGTGTCAAATTCTATTTTAACTTAAAGTTTTTGCTGCTTTTTCTAAGAAAAAATTTTTTCAAAAATGGGGTTATTCCCCCCTTTCATGCATGCCTTTTTGATAAACCCAAAATAACAACCCAAAATTACAAAACATCTTATTTTAAATAGACTGTATCATTTGTTGTTTTACTGACAATAAAAAAGATTGTCCATACGGGAACAAACAATTGCTCGGCCCCAGTGAATAAGTCATTTTTAAGACCCAATTATCTCCTTAAGGCTTAAAAATTTCCTCATTTTGCTTTTAAATTAGCCCATTACCCGATGGGTTTTAAACCTTTCCTTGTTTTTGGGGAAAAAGCCTTTGAAAAATTTGACCCAATAAATCGGGGGGAGCCCGGGTTAAACAGTGCCTTTACCATCCCCAAATTTTCTTCTGAAACCCTTTTTGTTTGTATAAAAACCGTTTTACTTCTTGATGATGAAACTTTGGTTCGGGAATATGTCTGTGATCTTGAAATTTTTTAAATGCACTTTATTGAAAGCATGTGTTTCCCATACCAATTTTTAAAGTAAACTTTCACCCGGGACATTTTTATTTACCCTTTTCCCCTTCATTTTTAAAGGGAAAGCAAAGAGGGAGGACTTAAATGAATTTTTCCCTAAAGAACGTTGAGGTTTCTTTTGGATTTTTATGTTTTTGGTTATCATATATTTTAATCTTGCATGTTTTAAAAAAAATGTAAAAGAAAAAAAAAAAATTTTGTGAGTTTTAAAAAAAATTTTTTTTTGTAAAAAAAAATCTGGGGAAATTTAGCACCCAATTCATTTTGGTGGTTTGTGATGAGAAAAAATTTTTTTTTTTCCCAAAGGGTTTTTGTTTTACTCCAATTTTTTTTAAAAATAAATTTTAATGTGATTCCCTTTGTTTAAATTAGGCAAGCATACCCTTTAATAATTAAATTTAACAAGTGGGATTTGTGTCATTTTTGAAATATTTTTTTTTCGAGAAATTTTAAAATTAAAAATTTTATCATGGTAACCCTGAATTTAAAAAAACCCTTTTTTTGATTTATTTATATGTAATTTTAAAACAAAAAGAATCGCTTCAATTGGTTTTATTTCATCCTTAATTATTTCCCAAAATTTAAGAAGATTAAATTTAAAAACGATAGTCGGAAAAATTTAAATTTTCCATTTTTCTTTTTAAAAAAAAAGTTTTAACCAAAAGTTTTTAAAGAAAAAAAATTTTTTAAAATTTTCTATGATTGGATGAATAACAAATGAGGGAAAATTTTTATTTGAAATTTAAGGTCTACCTTTATTTTCATTTTTTTCAATTGTCATGGAAAAGCCCTTTTTTTAAAAAAAAAAACAAAAAAAATAAACTTTACTAAAGGAAAAAAAAAAATAAATAATTTTTTTAAATTTTTTAAAATTCAATTTTTAACCCTTTATTTTTAAGTCAAAAAATCCCAAAAAGGAAAAAACCCTTTAAAACAAAAAGGGTTTAAAAGGGCTAAATAATTGGCTGAAAGAGCTTGGTGAAAATGAATTTTAAAAAAAACATAAAAAAGATAAGTTTTTTGCCAAAAACCCAATTTTTTCTTTATTCCCGGATGTTTGAAGTCCCAGTGGGCTTTTTAAAAAATATAAACACCATATTTATAAAAAATCTTTCGAAAGGGTTTAATTTTTGGAAAAAACTAAAAAACCTTTTTTAAAAAATTTCTGGTTTTTATGTCCCCACATTACCAAATTTTAGCCAGCGGGCTTTCCCCTCCCCAAAGAAATGCCACCTAAACACACCAGGAGATTTATTGTCTGTTAAATTTTGTTTTACAAAGCCCTTTAAATGTTTTAGGCCCTAGGCCGGGAAACCTCCTCCATTCCCTTGCGCATTCAAGCCTATTTCCCTTTTGCTGCTAGTCCTGTTGTCTTCATCTTGAATTTTGGGACTTAACCTTTTACTCCAAAATTTTAAAAGGGCAAAATTTTCTCCCCAAAAACAATGTCCCTTTTTTTTCCAAAAACCATTATTTGGTCTTACCTTTTATTTAAACATTTTAAAATATTCTCTTTTTTCTTTTTTGGGTTTCTAATCCCATTTTTTTTTTACCAAAACTTTAATAATTCTAATTTTTATCCCCTTTTCAAATTCTTCACCATTCAAAGGGGAATCTCTTTCTCCCTTTATTTTCTCATTCAGAAATCAAATAATTTTTTCTTCTGTTTTTTTCCCAACTGCCCGTATCACCATTTCAAAAATTTTTTTTTTTAAAATTTTCTTTTCCAATCCTTGTTTGATTTCTTCAAAAAAGCTTTGAAAATATTTAAGGGAGTTGCCAACTTTTCCTTCCCACAAAAAAAACCACGACAAGTATTTTCCCCCACTAACAAGATCCCTTGAATTCGTTATTCTACTTTATACTTTTTGTGGCAAAACGGTTCTGCAAAATCCTTGTCAAAAGTTTTGCCCTAACAAGATTTTAAACCCAAAATAAATTTTCCCGAAAAATTTTTCCTTTGGGCCCCTTCTAAAGTGTTTTTAGCGTAAAAGATTGTAGTCATTTTATTCCCTTTTATACTCTCGTTTTTAAAAAAAAAGAGAAATAATCAAAGATTATTTTCCTTTGAGGTTACTAGGCTCTAAAATTTTCATTGTTTTTAAAATTTTTTTGCACCCATCCCAATTTAAACAGATCTTTTTTTAAAAATTTCCCCCTTAATTCAATTTTAACCCGGGATGACACCTCCCCGTTTCCCCAACAGCATTTTATGTTTTATGTCCCTTTTGCTTTTTTCACGATAAAAGGCGCCTTTCCCCTGCACCTTTATACATAAAAGTGGGCAAATTATTATGGTATTGTTCTAGGAAAGGTATAGGTAAAAATTTTTTGGGTAAATTTTACAAGAATTTTTTAAGGGGGGGAGATGGCAAAAGATTTTGAAAAAACAAAACTCAATACACTCAGCGGGATTAAAAAAATTTTAATTTTTATCAACCCGCAAAGAAGATTAAAGTTTTTGACCAAAATGCTCACTGGGGGGGGTAATTCAATAATAATTTTTAAAAAATGGTTTTACTAACAATTTGTTTTTCGAAAATGTAAAACTTTTGAGATAAAAAAGTTTTTTTAATTGTTTTTTTTTACAAAAAATTTTTTTTTTTTTAAAATATACATTTTTAAATTTTAATTTTTTGAATAATGAGCAATGGAACCCTGGGAAACAAACCCCAAAACCCAGGTGGGGTTTTTGAATAAAATTTGAAATTTTAAAAAAGTCCCGGCTCATTTGAATAGTTTGATCGCTCTTTTTCCCCAAAATTTTTTCCTTTATATATAAGGGATTTAAATTTTTGTATGGGGTTGACTTTTCTATTAAATTTTAAAACTTTTTTCTTTATGGAAAAGAAAATATTGTAACAGTTTTTAAAAAAATTTGAACCCTTTTACAATTTTTTTGAACATTTCATTTTTTATACCTTTGAACCCAAAAATGTTTTCTGTATAATTTTTTTCTTTTCCCCGCGTGTCTGTTTTTTTTTGGGGGCCCCAAAACCCAAAAAGGTTTTACGAATTTTGAAAAAAATTGAAAATCTAGGCCCTTTTAAAAGGGGAATTTTCCTTCAAACCCTTTTTTTATATTTTAATTCTAGCCTTTAAAGTTTGGTTGTTTAATTTCATACGGGTTTTTTAAAATTTTGGGAAATTTTTTTTTAAAAAACAAATTGCTTTGGGAAAATTTTTGTCTGCAGAGTATTTGACACGAAAAATAAAAAATGTATTCCTATTTTTAAAGGGGGAAAATTTGGGTTTAAAGGGTTGTTTACTAAAGAAATTTTTTAAAAAAAAATGAAAGTTCCTCCAAATTTGCTATGATTTGGGAAAATGTATATCCCCAGGAGTGGGTTTTCAGTTTTGAAAAACTTTTGGGTTTTTGTTTTTTTAAAAAAAAAAAGGTTCTTTCTATTTCATATGACTGTTTTTGTTTTTTTAAATTTAAATTATCTTGAAAAAGGGCTTTTTTCTTTTAAATTTTAAATTTGGTTTTCCAGGCTAGTTGGTTTTACATTAAAAATTTGTAAGCCCATAGAAAGGGGGGAAGGGGAAAGGGGTTCGAAAAATCCCCGTTATTTTATGTACCCCCTTTGTATAATACTTAAAATTAAAAGTTAAGCCTTTTTAGGCTAAATGTCAACTAAAAATTTTTTTAAATTGACCCCCTCAGGAAAATTTGAATTTTTCCCCACTCTCTTTGCGTATTATTCCAAAAAAGTTTTTTATTTATTTGGAATAGTTTTTTCCCTTTAAAATTTTTTATTTAAAATTTGTTCCTTTTTTAAATTTTTTTTGACTCAAACCCTTTTTATTCTGACTAGTTTTTATCGGTTTTCCCAATTTGATCACCCTAATTTTTTTTCTAAATTTTTCTTACATATTCCAAATCATTCCTTTTGTTTTTTTTTGACTGTTTTTAAATTTTATTCTGACTATTCCATATTTTATTAAAAGATTCGTTCTTTTTTTTATTTTGACTCATTTCCCAATTATTTTCAAAATATTTTCTCTTGTTTATTCGCCCCCCAAATTTTTTCCCTTTTTTCAAAATTTTTACTCCTTTTATATTTAGGGTTTAAATTTTTTCGCATAGGAATTGTTTTTTTAAAAAGGGCCTTTTTTTCCGGCAGAAAACTATTATAAGGGAGAATTGGGTTTTTTAAAAAAGACCTTTAAAAAGAGTAATTTTAAAATGAATGGGATTTTGGGCTCATTTTAAAAATTTTTAAATTTTTATTTCTTGATACTTTTTATTCTTACTCATTTTATATTTATTTGATTTTAATACGTAATCCATTCTGATCAAAAATTTTTTACTTTTTTTGAATTGTTCCCTTTTTTTAAAATTTTCTTTTTTCCCCTTTTTTTTCCCTCTTTTTTTCTTTTTTATTCAGAATTGTTTCCCTTTTTTATTTTTACCCTTTTTTATTTAAGAAATTCCTTTCCCCCTAATTAAATCTGGGCCCCTTTTATCTTAATTCCCACTTGGGAAATTTTCCCTATCTATTGTGACACGTTCCTTAATTATTTAAACCCCGGGTTTCTTTTTTTATTTTTCCCCTCAAAAATTTATTAATTTTTTGAATTGGTTTTTTTTCAACTTTTTTTTAGTTAAAGAAATCATATTTTATTTTTTTTACCTATTCGTTCCTTTTCTTTAACGTGTTTTTTCTTTATTTTTTCCCAAATTGATGATTTAGTGAGCCAATTTGAAAAAACAGAAAGTGGATCTTTTTTTTAAATGTTAAAGAAAAAATTTTGAAAAACTTTATAGAAAAGAACTAAAAATGACAATGTGGATTAAAATTTTTGAAGTCAGTCCAAAAAAATTTGGGGGGTAATTGTTGCTTAAAAAATTATTTCCTTTGGGCATCATTTAAAATTTTTTTCCCCAAGAACTCAGCGAAAGGGAACCCTTTCCCCAAGATTTTGGGTAAAGGGGAAAAAGGAGTTCTGTATTATCGCAAACTATTTTTTTTGGGACTTAAAAGGGATTTTTTCAGAAACTTAAAATTAAAGAAAATCATAACTGTAACTTTTTGTTTTTTATTAAAATGTTTTAAAAGTACCGGTATGTGAAATTAAAAAATTTTTTTTTAGGGAAATTGGAACCCATTATACACTTAAAAACCCTGCATGGTAGAAAAAAAAATAATTAAATAATTTTAAATTCAGGAAAAAATATATATCAGAGGGGAGTTTTTTTTTTTTGAAAAATAGGGTTTTAAATTTGTAAAAAAGTGTTATTGGTAAGTAAAATGTAGGGAAGTACCCCCATAAAACCAATAGTTTTTGTATGAAAGGGGAAAAATTTTGGGTTTTGGGTTTAAAAAAGGAAAAAAAAAAATGAAGGGAAAGGGAAGGGAAATTTTGAGGAGGTTTCTACTGTCCCAGAAGAGATAGGATTAGGAAAGAAATTTTTAAGATCTAGGTTTGTTTTACATAAGATAGTAAAGGAAGTTTGGATGGAAAGGTTTGGGCATGTAATTTGGATTTTGGTTTTAAGGGGGAGGATTCCAAGAAGTTATTTTTAATATGAAGTATGTAGGGAAGGACGACAACGAGGACCAAGAAAAGATGGGGAAAACCGAAGAAAAGGTTTTTGCAATGAGGGAGCAGAGTGGGAAAAGAATACAGGGGGAGATGAGGATTTTAATAAACAGAACCGGGGGGGCCCCCAAAAGGCTAGAAACCCTTCCTTATGAGTGATAATATTGTTTTCACTCTTTTTTATTTTTTTGTTTTGGGTTTTTTATTATTCTCAAACCCTTTTTTCTTAAAAAACCCCAAATCATTTAATTTATCAAAAAACTAGTTTTTTAATTTATATACAACACATATAAATTTTGACTAAACCCCTTTTTTTTTCCCCAAATTTATTCCCTTTTTTTAAAAATTTGATCCCTTCTTTTTAATTTCGACTTTATTACGTATTTATTTGACCACCTCTTTAATGTTTTTCCTTATTTTTTCTGAAATTTTTTATTTTTCATTTGGGGAAATTTTTAAATTATTTTTCCTTTTTTTAATTATTATTTAAATTTTTAGCACCGCGTTTCTACCCATTGGGTTATTTCGCAATACGCTAATTGTAAGGGTTTTGGATGATTGTGAGAGAAAAGAAGGACCTAAGGTTTAAGGCCCCGGAATCCCAACCCGGTGGAGGGGCCCCGGCATTTTCCCCCAATTTTTTTAAAAATTTTAATTTTCAGAGGTTTAAAGGGAAAGGGGTTTTGGGAAAACAGATTAAAACTGTGCCCCCGGGGCCGAGGATTGAACCCCCCTGCCCATGGAAGTTTGGGCACTTACCCTTTTTCCCCCAGGCCCCCCCAACTTATTTATTCTTATGAGCCTTTTTTTAGTTGTATTTTTTTACACTTTAATTTTGAAATTTCAAACTTTTAATAATAAAACAAACTTAAATTTTTTCGGAATTTTTCTAAAACATTTGACTCAAAAATTTATTTTGTCTCAATTTTCGATATTTATTGCGCCTTGTTATAATTTATGTTGCCCAAAATTTTTTCCCTTTATTTATTCATACAAATTATATATTTTTTTTTATTCGCCCCCTAATGAATCGAGAGTTCATTATTAATTCCAATAATTCAAAAATATAATTTTTAATTTTCTGATTAATAATTTCCCAAACTATTCCGAATTTAAATTTTTTTAATAATTCCCCACACTATACTTTATTATTCCAATAAATCCTCCCCTATTTATTCGGTCTTGTCTTTTTTATTTAAATTTCCCAAATTTTTTTTCTTAAAATTTTTTTTACTCAATTTCTATTTGTTTTAAGAGCCGTTTTTTTTAAAATATTCCCAAAAAAATTTTCCCCGTGTATACATGGTTTATCCCTTTTTATTCAAAATTTTTTATTCCCAAACCCTTCCTTTTTTATTTTATTTAAATGGACTGCCCCGAGTGTCCATATTTTCGATTTAAAGCCCCAAAATTGTACGTTTGCTAAGCGGGGAAGGTGGGTTTTTGACCTTTCTTACTTGAATTTTCTTCTTGGGTTTTTTTTCTTAATGGGTTTTTGGATGGAAATTTCCCTTTATAAAAAAGCCGGTTTTTGGGAAAAGGTTTTTTGAAAAAAATAAGGGAAACGTTTGGTATTTGAATTTTTTGGGCCAAAATTTGGTGGCGGGTCTAAACTCAATTAAAACCCCATCAGGTCCTATCCATTGGTGGCCTGGTTTTCGCCTTTCGCCTTTGGCCTTTGGAGCGTGTGAGTGGTGGGGTTTTTATTGTCAGAAAAAATGAAAGTTTTCCCCAAAAAAAACCGAAGAACGAAATTACCAATGTTTCTCTACCTTTTCCCCTTAGATGGATTTCTAGAAAAGGGGCTGGGTTCCCTTTGGGAAATGGATGATTCCCCGAAAAGGGGGTTTAAATTTCCCCCGGAGGTGGTGGCTGACTGGGGGTGGCTGAATCCCCTGGAGGGGGGTTTAATCACTGGGGTGGCTGACTTTTGGGGGTGGTGATTACTGGAGGTGGTGACTCCCTGGAGGTGGGTGACTTTCTAGAGGTGGGTGACTTTTGGAGGTGGCCCGCAACCCGGAGGTGGTGATTCCCGAAGGTTGGCTGACTCCCCATTGGATTTTTTTACCAATTGTTCTTTTTGTAATAATCAAAGGCCTTCATTATAAGAAAACGAGTCTTTTTCATCGAATACAGAAGTTTTTTCTTTTGGAAATAGCTTCTTGAGTAAAAAATCCTGGACTTGGAATGCTCCGTACTGAAGGAAAAAAATTTTTTGACCCGAAACCCGGAGGGGACGGACCGACTCGACGAAATTTAAATTTAACCCTGAAGGGGATTGTTCCTGATGATGACGCCCACCAGTTTAAGAAAGAAGGGGCTTGTTGGTTAATCCCGGAAAGGGGGTTTACTTAACGATGTTCTTCAGATGGGTTTCTTGTTTTTATAGGGAAGGTTTAAATGACTTTCTGACCTAATTACCCTTCCGGGTTTTTTAAAAATTTTCTCTTGTTTTTTGTACACTGGTGGCGGCGTATTTCCCCGGAAAAAAATGTTCATCCCGAACAGGTTGGTGGCGATGGCAGCCCATTCCGGCCCGGGCCCAGGGGGTTAGGGGGCCCCCCCTTTTGGGTCCCATTTAAATTTAACAAAAACCTCACCAGAACAATATTTTTGATAGGAAAAACTATTTTAAACGATGATTTTAAATTTTTAAAGCTTGCTTTTTAAAACTAATGGTTTTTTTAAAAAAAAAGGGTAAAAGTTGGCTTTGAAAAAAAGTTTAAAATTTTTTTATATTTAGAATAAAATGAAAAAAACTTTTGGGGATTGGTAGTTTTTGGGGAAAATTTTTGTTTAAAAAAAAGGGTAAATAAGTATTCTTTTATTTCTCAATTTAAAGATTTGAATAACCCAAACATTTAAAAAAAGCCCAACTATAAAGATTTTTTTAAGGGGCAATTTAAAAGATAATCAAATTTTTTTTTTTTTTTAAATTTGGGCACAAATTTTTAAACGGTTTTAAAAAAAACCAAACCAATTAAAAATTAAGGTTATTGGATCTTGAGGGGGTTTATATACTCCCCATGATCTTAAAAAAAATAATTAAAAAACCCCAAAAAGATTTAAATTTTTCCTTTTGAAAAATATGACATTTGAAAACTTTTAAATTTTTGGTTTAAAAAGGGATGATTCCTAACAACCAATGTGTTTTAAAAAAAAAAATTTTGCTCCCCGAAATTTTTGGTCTAATTTAAAAAAGACAAATAGATCATATCTCAAAACAAACAAAAGTTTTCCCTCTAAATTTGGAAACAAAAATTTTTTATCTGTCCCCCAGCTTTACTCCACCTTATCTACCAGACAAAACAAATTAGCTAAAAAGATTCGTTTCCCATAACCCGTATTTTATCAAACCGTATTAAATTCCCATCAAAAATTTTCTTTATTAACCCCTATTCACCTCCTATAAACTAGTCTCCCAAACAACCAAATATCAACCCTCTAAAACCTGGGGGCCAAGCCCTATCATTCCCTTTTCCTTTTCTATCAAGGGTGGTTGCTTTTAATTTTGTCAACCCGAATAAAAAAGGTTTTTAATAAAAGTTATTTTAGACAAGGTCTGCACGAAAAAAAAAAAGGGAAACCCTCCCGATCCATCCCATTAGGGGTGCCATATTGGAAAATGGTGAATACAGTGTTTTTGTAAGGGGAATTTAAAAAAATTTTAAAAAATAATTTGGTTTTATGGGGTTTTTCCCTTTTTTTTTGCTTTATTTTGGGACCGGAAAAATCTTTTTTTTTGGGGTGACGATAAAGAAAAAGGGAAACAAATTTTTTCTTCTTAAGAATTGACTTAACAAGGGCTTTCTCCCGAAGCTGAAAACCTAAAGGGTTTGAAAGCCATTTCATTCCCCTCGGACCGGCTTGTTTTTTATTTTTTTTTAAATCGATCAGAGCTTTTCATTCCCAACAATTGGGTTTTGGCCAAAGTAGCAAGGG
Source organism: Timema cristinae (assembly GCA_039000515.1). Taxonomy (NCBI): domain Eukaryota; kingdom Metazoa; phylum Arthropoda; class Insecta; order Phasmatodea; family Timematidae; genus Timema; species Timema cristinae. Next base: position 2,107 of record JBCFYV010010051.1, on the reverse strand, counting down.
GTTTTAAATTGGGCAACTTTCTTTATTTAAGCCTGAAAAATTATAAGCACCATAAGGTTTAAAAAAAAATTTTTTCACACGGGGGAAAATCTTAATCTGTTTAAAGGTTTATTTTTTTGTTTACTTTCAGACAATAATTTAAAGTCCTGTTGTTTTTTTCCCTTTTATCATGATCTTTTAAAACTGTGTCTTTAGATTTTTCCTTTTTTTCGAGGAAAAAAATCATCAATTTTTTATGTTGAGTTTTTGGGCAAAAAAAAATTTTATTGAAGTGTTTAAATCTTCACTTACAATTTAAATTTGGTTTTCCCTTTGTAAAACTCACAAAAGGGTTTCTTTGTTTTTTGAGGAAAAAATTTTTTTGTGTTGTTTCTAAAATTCTTGTATATTTAAAATAACTCATTTCTTTTTTCCAAGTCTAGTATGGTAAAAAGTCTTTCTTCAAGAAAAATTAACTCAATTTTTTTTTTTTATTTATTAAAAAAAAAGGTTTTATCTAAAACCCAATTAATCCCAAAAAGCATTTTTTTTCTTCAAAATCCCCCTTTTTGGGGCTAAAACCCTGGGCGTAATGATTTTTAAGAAATTTTTAGCCTCTCACATCACATTTGACCATTCCTCAACCTTTCCCCCAAACTACTGATTGAAATTTTTACATTTATTTATTTAGCTTGTACACCCCCATAGTCCAAAGCCCCTTTCCCTGGGAAATTACGGGGACGGTATTTTCTTTTTAAAACAGTGCCTTTTTAAACTTTAAACCCCCTTTTTTTTAAAAAAGGGAAAGGACATTTTAATTAAGTAGGCCTAATTTTAAAAAAGATTTATAAACAATTACAAATATATAAATTTTTTATTTTATATATATTACCCAATACATAATTTAAATTTAATGAAATTTTTAAAATAAAATTTAAAGAGGAAAAATTTGAACTAAATATTGTTTGGGGGAGGGAAAAAAAAAAAAAAAAACAAACATTAAGGCACACACCCCATTATTTTGTCATTTTTACTCGCTTTACATATATTCAAAAAATGATCGATTTATTAAATTTAAATTTTAAAAAAAAAACAATGCCTTTTTAATTTGTAAAACTTTTTATAGGTGGGCACAAAGTTTTAAACTTTCGAAAAAGTTATAAGAAAGGGAAAAGGTGCACCCCCATTTAAAATTTAAAAAATTTTCCCGTCATACAGAAACCCCGGAAGCTTTTTTTGCAGTTTAAAGTGATCTTGTGCCCCCCATTACTACGGAGAAAACGCTTCACACCTTTGTTTGTGTAAAGGCGGGGGGACGGATAACGATGGGTGATTCTCTGCCCCATCAGCAAAGATCGAGCAAAAGGTGTGACAAACATTTTTGTCTTTTACATAAACCCCAAAATCAAGAAAAAATTTGGGGTTCGTCGGTGATTGATGGTATCTGCCCACGAAAATGTCGGGACGGTCACGACCAACCCGCTCCAGGTAGTTTGTTTATGTACAGCCAAGCGGAAATGAGGCGGTGCCCATCTTGATGGAAGATGATTCGTTTGAATTTCCAAAAAAGGCAGTCCAAAAGGGGGCTTTTCAAGGTATGAAACCTGTGGCTGGTTTTTCTTTAAAAAAAAAGGGTGCGTAAACCCTTACCCCCAATATAGGAGGGAAAAACATTACTTTTTGGGGAATTCTTACCCAAAAGTTGATACATGTTTAGTAAAAAAATTTATGGGAATGTAAAAACAGATAAAATTGTTGTGTTTGTAAACTTAAAGGTAATGTAAAATAAGATAAATTGTTTCGTTTTGTTAACTTAAAGTAATGTAAATACAGAAACTTGTTGGTAGTAACATTTTGGTAAGAAATAAAAATACATGGTTTTGTATAAAATTTTTGGTAAGTAAATTTTAAAAATTTTTGTTTAAAAAAAAATATATAATTAAAAAAAAAAACATTTATTTAAATAACACATTAATTAAATACAACAAAATTTTTTATAACATTAATTTTAAAAATACAAAAACATTTTTTTAAAAAAAAATTATTTAAATTTTAAAAAAACATTTTTTTAAAACCCATTTAAAAAATTAAATACAAAAACATTTTTATTAATAACAACATTAAAAAT
>JBCFYV010010050.1:0-20475 GCA_039000515.1 Timema cristinae | reverse complement strand
CATATTCCTCAATGTGATAAATTAGAATGTTTAGAATTTAGATTATTATTCGCTTCCCGCTTTTTCTATTTGATTTTTTTTTTTTTCGGTTCTTTTTTTAACAAAAAACTTAACCGGCCTTCTCCCCTAGAAATAAGTTCTATGACAAAACTAAGGAAGTGTGGACTATATATGTTTGATATAATGAACAGATTTCTTACACTAAACACTTAAAACTGCAAAATTTGTTCAATAAAATAGTTTCCCAATAGTTTTAAAGAATAAAACCCCACAAAAAAATAGTACGACCATTGAAGCTTACCCCAGATCGACAAAAAAAGCTTGAAATGAAAAAAGTATTCATTGTAGGTGAATTCAGGTTTTGCAAATTAATTGTGCTCTAAAATTGATCTGGAAAAAAAACTAGATGATGTTTTTAGTGAAATTCGAAACGATAAAAACCCTTTTACAATTCCCTGACTACATAAAGGGGCAGAGCACTCTTTTCAACTTTGAAAAAAAAATTTTTAAAAATTTAAGAAGCACTATAATTGGGAAAGACAAAAGTGTTTCAGTACTTTAAAGGAAAAAAATATCCTCAATTGCACCCAGAGACAAGGGAAAATATGGGGCTTTTTGCGCAAATTAAAACAGAAGAAAAGTTTTCATTTTTAAATAATAGATCAAGCTTGAACTGAAAATTTAAGTTAAAGAAGTAAAAAAAAATTTTTTAAAAATTTTATAAATTTTTCCTAAAAAATTTTTTTTTTAATACGTGTTTTTTTTCTTTACACTTTTTTAAAACAAAGTTAAAAAAATTTTGGGACAGCATCCCCAAAAATTTTTAATTTCGAGCTGCCACTGCTGGGGGAACCCTTAAAAAACCCATAATTAACAAAGTTTAAGCCTGATCAAAAAAAGGGTCGGCTTAGCCTAGATGTAGACACACAGGAAAATGGAATAGCAAAAAACATCTTTCGGTTTGGGGGGTTTTACATTATCAAAATTTGGACTTTTTTTATTACGGAAAAGTACTTTTTTTTTAAGGTGTCGAAGAAAGTAAAAAGTGTCTATTTACGTAAAGATAGCACAAATAATAGTCTTATCGCTTTAATAGTGCAAACACATTTCTATAAATTTTAAAACCATTTTCAACTAGAGCCAATGACACTATGGAGTAAAAAAATTTACAATTTAAGAAGCAAAAAGTAGTAAATTTTACATTGCCATTTATTTCTTTTTGATTTTTTTCACCAAATGTCCCATTATAAAAATTTTGAAATTTTTTTAATTTACAACTATAGTTATATATTCTTTAAAGAGTGTTTATTTAGAAAGACAACTTGATCTTTTACACACTTTAACAACTAGAGGTTTTTTGAACATACATCCTTCCAAGCCCCCCAAATTTTAAAAGGCAAAGTTGTTCCCCTAAATTAAAGTTAAACACAAGTTTTGTTGAAAACAATCACAACTTTAACATTAAAAAAACTTATAAATGCTTACATTATTTCAACTTTTCAAATGGGACCCCTACAAATATTAATTTGAAACCAAATCAAATTTCAAAAAATTTATGTCAAAAACATTTAATTTATTACTTTTAAATTTGGGAATCAAAATCAGCTTAAATCACAAGTATTCAACTCCCCAAAAGTTCACTCAACGAGTGAATTATTAGTGAAATTCTTCATATTCCCCGTATTTTTCTCTAAACATTAAATATTCTCTTTTGGTACAACAAGTGTTTGTGGTTTAACTTTAAGCGGGTTGGCTTTGTCGAAATATTTTGGGATTTTTGCATTTTTTAAAAAGAGGGTATATTACCCATTTTTCTTCAATGCCTTTTCTAAATCATTGTACAATACCCTCTTTGTTTGATAAAGGAAATTGTCAATACATTCCTGGATAGGGTGTGAACTATTTGTAGGGTATTTGAGATTCCCTAAGTAATTAGCCCTTTTTTGAGAATGCCAGCCATGACCCCCCTGTTGGCTCACCTTTGTTAATGTATTCATGCGAATTTACAGTGAAATTTCCTTTATATCTTTATGCAAGAAGCACAACATTTTTTAAAAGATCGAAAGGAAAAATCCAATAGGTATATAATCTAATTTGTATGAAAAAAAAAAACGTTAAAATCGTTTGTGTATAGTTACTACTCGTCCCCTTTTAAAAAAAACCATTCATTTAAATAACAAAATATTTTAATAGTAAATAGAAAAGCTTTTGAGATAATATTTATTTTTTTTCCATGAAAAAAAATTATATCTATGTAGCCAAAACCCTTTTTCCCAAAGGTACACAATATTTTAAAATGGACTAGAATAGTTATCCCGTTTTTTATAAGCCAAAATTTACATATAGTTAATGACAAAAAAAGTATGTTTGAAATGTGTGTTTTTTTTGTATCGATCCCAGCCAAACTAGGGCACGCAGGATCTGAAACTTTTAACATAGGGGGACAGAAGGCGTCCGATTGCACCTCGAAGCGGTTTTTAGATTTTCAACTATTTTTTTAATTTAGATATTTTAAAAAATTTTTTCGAATAAAAATTTTTGTTTCAGAATTACTTTTAAAAGATAGGGGCACCATGGGGGGAGGGGGGAGGATGTCTTAAATTCTTATGCCACAAGGGGTCACAGACAACGCAGGCGGGTTTGTAGTTATTAATAAAAGAAAGCTTGCTAACTTTTAAGAAGAGGATATTTTATCGATAAAATATTTTTAAATAATTGCTTCCGTAAACTGAAACAAAATTTTTATCTAACGTTGACCCTCTATGATTAATTACATTTCAAACGGATTTAACTTTTTTTAACAAAGAAACCCCTTTCAAAGGTCAAGTGATAAGGCAGGTTTCACAAACAAAGGGCCGCGAGACGATGCTGCCCGGCCCTTTTGTCTGCAATATCTTTATATACTACTCCCTGCACCTGTACTCGCAAAAAATACAAAAATTTAACTTTTAGTGTTACTACGTAATTATAAATAACAGAAACCTTAGAACTTTTTAAAACTATCCTATTTTTTATTTTTAATTTTAATAACTTCATTTGGGAATTTAATTTACACCAGGAAATTCCCATTTTTTAAAATTTATTTAAAGATAAAATGATTTTAAATACAAGCATCAATAGTATTATAACCTGCATGGTGGCCACGGGGTAGGGTGTATACCTTCCTCTATAAAATAGCATGTTTTTGTTAGGGCCAAAATTTGGGATTTTTTAAACGTTCTTACAAATACACCATTTAAAACCCCTTTTATTTTTAAAATTTAAACTATTTAACTTGCAAATTTCACCCCATTTTGTGAAAAAAATATTTTAAAATACAAACCCTTCTTAAATAAATTGTTATTTCTAAAGTCTGCAATTTTTCTCAGGGCCCTTAATAAATAATTGCAGTTGTAGCAAGTCTCTTAGTTAACAAAAAAAAAAAAGCCCATCGGGTTTCAAGTTTTCTTTGTAATGTGCAGTAAAAGTAAACTTATTTGTTGGCGGATTAGGGGTACTTTATGACGGGGAGGGGAAGGTTTTAGGAGGGGAAAGTGTGCTACCTGAAGCTTGTTAGGTACCGTAACGACGGGATCTTTTTTTTTATCGCTTAAAGTACTTTCGATTTTTAAAAAGTGAGTTTTAAAAAATGCCACTTGATTGCACGTATCACTGGGGTCACCTAGCGCCCCAATTTTAAAGGGAGTAAACCTCAAAAGGAGGGCAACATTTAAACCAGGGGCTGGGCTTTTCTTTCCTTCTCTGGGGCCTAGGATCTTTTAATTTGGAAATATAAAAATTTAAAATAAAATTAGTTAATTTTGATTTCTTTAATTTTTCCCAAAAAATTTAAAATTTTTTTTTCCAATCTTTCGACTACCAACCCTTTTTTTTTTTCCAAAAAACGACAAGTAAACAATTTTTCGGGGGTGATGTAAAAGCAATGATAATTATGTTGAGGAAAGACGCTGTTTTTAAACCCCCATTCTAACAAAATAATCGTATAATGTCCATCTAATATTACTATCACAGAAATTTTCATTAATAAATTAAAAAAAAAAGGGTTTTAGAGAGAGAAAACGTTGTGATCAAAACTTATTATATAAAAAATATATATTAACTTGGGCCTTGGCGTGAAAATTTATTTTAAATGTGTTACTTTTTGAAGGACTTGTATTCAGCCTGTACAAGTGGGTTTAGTTGAGGTGATTGGGTGTGGATGTTACTCTTCCTTTTTTGGATACAGCCCATTTTCTCAGGACGGATGTTTTGAACAGGTTTACCAAATAGTCCAACACCCTTTCCAAGGATCTTTTTAAATTATCTTGTAAAATTTTTTTTTAAATGCTAGATTTTTTTTTAAAATTTTGTGAAAAAAATTTTTTACCGACTGTATCAAAAAAATTTTCTCATACATATTTATTAAAAAAAACCTTTAAAATTCAAATATTTTACTTGCTTTGCCCACAGGGGGGAAAACAAAAACAAGTTATTTTGGAGCCCTTTGCAGTAACCACTAATTTTTATTTTTAATGTTATTATTGTATTTACCAGCACTCGTATATTTTTTTTTAAAGTAAATGGGAAAAAATTTTTTGAGTTCTTCAAAAATTTTAGTCATCTAAAAATCCAATTCTGCACCCTTTTTGACCCCAGTCCAACCCTAGTCTATTTAAAGGATTCATATATTTCTAAAAATTTTTCGAAAGTCTATGATGACCCAAAAATTTTTAATAATTTTATAGTCTCAAAAATAAAATTTGTGTTTTTTTAGAAAACTATTTTCACTACTCAATACAAAATAAATGTAAAAAATTTTAATACTTTGTGTGTCGGGGGTCATTTAAAGTGCGTCAATTTGGCCTTTATTTATGTTGAATCAATTTTGGATTTTAATAATTTTTTTTCCCATAGCTAGTTTTGGTTTTTTATTTTTTTTTTTAACATTGTTTTTAAACCGGGTTTATAAATTTTACGTAATACATTTTTTTGTATTTTAACTGACACACAATTTGGGGTTAAATGCATGGGGCCTACTAAGCAAGGGACCCGGGATTCGATTCCAGGAAAATTTTGGTAATTTAGCTTTAGTAACCTTTTGTAGTTACATAAAGGTTAATTTGTAAGTGTGTACTGAAAATCCTTGTTTTCAAAAATCCCCATTGAAAAAAAAATATTTAAATATTACATTTAATTAAAATGTTTATTATTTCACTTTCTGTTTTGCAAAGATTTTTTGTTTGCAAAGGGTTTAGAAATGTATCGAAATATTTAACTGGTCCTCTGGAAAAGTGAAGTTTATTAGTTTTGGTTTTTTTAAGCAACCAATAAATTTCCCCACGAATTTTGGGGTTCTACCCAACACTTCCCCCTCTTTCTTTGTTTGGGTGGGTGGGGGTTGTCCCACATTTTCTTAATAAACCAAATTTATATGTAATGTTCGTTTAAAACCAAGGTAAGGTTTTACGAAATTAAAAAATTTTAAATTTTTGAAATTAAAACACAATTAAGATTTATTTTTTTTTTAACCCTCTTTTTTGATTAATTTTTAAAAAATGTAAAAAATTTTGATTAATAATTTTTAGCCATTTAGAAATGTGCCATACATCATAATTTAAAAAAAATTAAATACTTATAATTATTTGGTTCTCTAGAATTTCGGATGCAAATCAAAATTTTAATTTATATAGAACTATCAACTTACTTTAACTATATTATAGTGTGGTTTATATTTCGACTGGACAACATTAGCAGGGCTGGGGATTTAAATCCAAAGAAAATTTCCTAATGTTGGGGGAAAATGAGATGCCATAGGAGATCAACTCCTTTGACCGTTCAAGCCACCGATTGTGTTTTTTACAACTAATTCCAAATTTTTTTTTTGTTCACCCACCCTAAAACTTAAATTCTCAATTTTTTAATTTTATTATGTTTTATAAAAACCCCCCACAAAGCTCATTTTTTAATCAAAAAAAAATCAAAAATATTTAAGCTTTGGGGGTTGTATTTTTTAGTAAAAATAGGGAAAATACATCCACTTGCATCTTTTTATACTTTTTAATAATTTCCAACCGACAAAAATCATTTTCTCTATATTATAAAATCTAGAAAAAAAAGTTAGCAAGACCCCTTACATCAACCATTAGAACTTTTTTTTTTTTTTTTTTTTTCTTTTTTTTTTAATAATTTTGTCATATTTAAATTTTTTTTCATTTTATTTTCTTTTTATTTTAAATTTTTATCATTTTAAAAATGTTTTTATTTATTTTTATTTTTTCCCTTTAAAAAATTTTAAAAAAAAATTTTCATTTAAATAAAATTTTTTCAAAAAAATTTTTAAAAAAGTTGAGTTTTTTAAATTTTAAAAAAAAACTTTCTTCAATTTTTTTCAAAAAATAAAAAAATAAATTTTTTTTCAAAAATTAATTTATATTTTTTTTAAAATTATTTTTCCAAAAAACCGACAAGGAGATATTTTTATACGTACAAAGTTTGGCCCCTAAATTAGGTTTTATATTTTGTTAATTACCCCAAATATGTATTTTTTTTATTTATAATTTCTCTCCGGATTTTAAGCTTTATTTTTAAATTTGCTGTTTTGTCTTTCCCCGATTTTAATTTTATGTTCCTACGGGGTTTGTACTTTTTTTGTTGTAACTGCCCCATTTTTTAAAATCTGTGTTTGCTTTTAATTACATATTTTTTTAATTACATATAGAGCATAGATACCGTTTTTTGGGAGTGTTTAATAAAATTTTTGCTTAGCATTAATAGATTTTGTTTATTTAATAATAATACTTTTTAAACTCTCCAAATTTAAAAAAGGGGGGATCTTAATTTAATGATCAATTGACCCGGTCCAGATGGGGCCAAACCCTTTAGTTTCTAGAAATTCTGAGGTGATAATCTTTACCAATGTTTTTTTATTTTTCACATATGATTCAATGGTTAACATTTAACACCCACAAAATTTTTTACAATAAGATAAATCAATATCTCCTTTGGTCAAACCAAAAATGCCATGCTGAATAGTTGTCCCATAGACACTTGTGCAATTTACGCCGCATTAATTAACCGTTCTTCGCCCCTAAGTACTAGGGGCATGATACTTTTCGGACACAAAGAACTTAAGCCATCTGGTGGTAATTTAGAAACTGCGTTTCCATTGTAACAATATTGAATTTAATAGTGTGTTGTCATTTGGGATCAATTTGAATTTTTTTAAAAGGGGTACATTCATATTTATCATTTATCTTTCCATAATTTTTTAAACCTCATGTTTTTTAAATGTCCCTGTAAAAATAAAATCAATGATTACATTTATGTTATTTTAAAAAAAAATCATAAAAAAAATAGCTTTATAATTTTTAAAAGTAACAAAAATTAAAGGAGTTGCTATATTTTTTTTTATTTAACCCCTTTTTGTGTTATTTTTAAAAAAACAATTTGGGGAAAGTGCCCAAAAAAAAATTCAATTTATCACAGTTTTAAAACTTAACATTTTTGGGAAAGCTGACATTAAACACCTACTTACATTAATATCAAGTTTTTTAAAAAATTGTAAAGATTGCCAATAAATAGGATAGGCCATTGGAATTAAAAAAATAAATTACATGTTAATTCAGTTTGAAAAAAAGAAAGACATTATTTTTGAAAAAATTCAAACAATTAAAAATTTAATTTAAAAAAGAAAAATTTCAGTACAAATTAAAAAAAGCGCGATATATGCAGGGAACCCAAAAACCATGTCAAACATTTTTTGGTATGTGATAATTACATACATTTTTTAAATATAATTTCCCTAATTAATTTACTTTTAAACAGAAAGTATTATTCTCAACAAATTTTAAAAGAAATCTTTTAACTTTTTACATAAATTTTCCCTTTTGAGAGAATTTTCACCTAAAAATAAATTTTAAAATATAAAAAAACAAAAAAAAACATTCTAGTTTTTATTTAAAATTAGTGAATGTTTTATTCCATTTCACAAAATATATATAATCTTTTATTTCCCTAAAAAGTATTAAACAAAGTGTTGATAAAAGGGGAATCGGTGGCCCCTTATAAGGCGCAATAAGGGGTGCAATTGTACCTTTAAAGAATTCAAATGCCACAAAAAACATTTCCCCTTTAGCCGAACCTTTTAAATTTAAAATGCACAGGGTTTTCCAAAGGGCCCCTTAAACCCACTATTCAACAGGCCACTGAAACAACCTTTTGAAAAAAATATTTTTTTGAAATAACTAAGGCCAAAACAATGAATACCTATTTTCAGCCTTGTGGGAAATTTTACTTTTTTCCTTGAACCAGGTTGAGTCCTAACATGGGGTTTTACTGGTGTCAATGCCCGATAAAAACACTCCCATTGTGAGTCGACTTTTAACATGCCTTATAAAAGGGGCCATTGTAATTTGCAATTGGCAGTTTTTCCAAAAACTCTTTGAAAGTTAAATTAGTAAGAGGGGGTTGACTTGCCTTGAACTACTTTTAGAAAGGGCCAATTGACTTGTGATGGATATTTGTGTCCCCGCAACCTGTTAAAATTATTTGGTTTTTTTAAAAAAAAATCCCTTGATTGGACCCAAAAAAATCTGTGTTGAAGGGCTCAAGCTTCCCCCCAGAGCGGAGCCATTTTAAAAACGGAAGATGTGGATCTGGTGGCTTTGTTTTTTCACTAGCCACCAACACTTTTTTACCGGGAGACACTGGCCATTTTTTTATTTAATGGGGAGGAAAGCATAAGGAAAAATTTGGAAATCAACCGCATTTTCTAGAAAAGGATGGAAAACCTCATTTCCCCCGCCGCAATCCATGATCTTCCATCAATGGGGATCACAAAAAAAATAGGCCCCCCCAAATTGGTGTTAAGGGCCCTTCCCCTTTAATATTACAATATGAATTTTTCGGGGCCCCGTTTGGGTGCTGTGTTAGTTATAGGGTTTAATAAATTGTAAAATTTATGCAAATATGTTTTTTTTTTTGAAAGTCACACTAAATTCCTAAAAAAAATTAACATACTTAAAAAACCCAAACCAAAAAAAGAAATTAAAAGTTTTTTATAAAACCTACCAAAAACAAAACTTTTCTTGGGAATCTAAAGGTTATTAAAATAAATGCAGCCTAATATACATTTTCCCACACTGGGGTTTTTTAAAATTTACATTCAGAACACACTAACTATATCAGCAACCGACCCAAATTCATTTTTGTGTAAGTAAACCCACCATGGTTACATTTTCACCGTGCAAAATCAAAAACCCGGATCCTTGGTCAGTAAACTTAAAATCTACCAACTAGCCAAGGTATTGCTATCTTTTGTCAAATAATTTGCGCTTTTAATTTTTTTAAATTAAAAAAAATAATTTTGAAACTTTTGATATCTTTCATAGCCCAAAAAATTATTTTAGGCAATTTCAGCACAATTTTCAAATAAAATACATTAGTTAAATGTACAAAATGGCCCGAAATTTGAACGCTTATAGTTATTTCAGATGGGCTTAAATTTGAATATTTGAGCGGCGGACCACTTCCTTGGGTTTTCAGACAGTACAGTGTTACATAATGCCAACATATTTGGGAAAAAATTATTATTTGCAAAATTTTATATATTATCACTAAAAATAATTTTCCAAGGGTTACAGTATTTTTCTTTCACTTTGCTTTTACTTTTAATATAAATGCAGATTGAACAGTGTATCGTGCTTTTCTCTGACCCACAAAATGTTCAAATACTTGTCTGCTTTTTTTATGGATTTTTTTGTTTATCCAAGCAAAACTTTTACATTTTTTTTAAAAATTTTCTCCTACATTATTTTTATTTTAGCACCGCGTCTTACTACCCATTCGGTTATACACACTTTCGCAAAAGGTAAAGGGAGGGGGATTTTTGAGAGGAAAGAAGGACCCCCAGTTTAACGGAATCCGAAACACGGTGGAGGCCTGGTATTCCCCCCATTCCAAGTTCGATTAAACACGTTTGTCAAGGTAAGGAAGGGTTTGGAATCAGATAAATCTGTGCCCCGGCCGAGGGTTGAAACCCCCGGCCGCCAGCAAGAAGCTGACACCCTTACCCCTAGACCACCAGTCACCCTTTTAAATCCTAAAATTTATTACCTTTATTGTCTAATGTAGCATCCTCTTTCCTTTTGCCTTTTCCCTCCCACGGTCTCCAAGTCAACGTGCAACACCCCCTCCCCCTAGGAAAAACACACCTCACCAGGTTAAAACCAGAGGTCCCACCCCGACAGGGGAAGACCATGGGCCCCCGGGCACTGCAGCAACAATAGTCCCAGTGGCCTAGGGTACCCTTCCAGGAGCCGAGTAGCGGGGGTTTTTTGAACTCACCCAAAAAGGGAACTAATGCCCCCTTCAGACAAGAAGATATGGGACCTTCATACTTCAAACTGTTTGACTGGCACTCCTACCTCAAATAAGGAATTGATTGGGGAAATTGTTACAGCTTCTTTTACGACTACCTTTAAACCCTCCCAACATTCTTCTACACATATTTCACCCAATCCGAAAATAGGTGGTTTTAAAATTCAGTCTGTGTGATCCCAGTTACATTAGGTTTTTTCCCTATTAAATCACCCGTGCGCTGCACATGACAAAATTTTGGGAAAAATTTTTATTTTTTTTCCCCTATGTTTTTTTCATATTCCGTAATTTAAAAAACAAATTTTTTAAAAGAAATTCTTTCCCCACTTTTTTTGTTTGCTATGGCATTTTTCCAAATTCCAACGCTAAATTTTTTGAATTTTTTAAACCTGTGCGAACCTTAGAATCCAAGTCGAATCTTTTTAAAATTGGATTTGATTCAAAATTTTGAATAAATTAAAAACATAAATTTTAGATTTTATGGGTTTAAATCAAAATTTGAAGCATAATTCATACTTTTTCATATTTTATTAATTCAGCACAAAAACTTGAAGATCATGGCTGCCTTTATATTGTCTCCTCTTTGGCATCTAGGTGCTCTCCTCCAATCTCTGGTACCCCCAGCTGGGTTAGGATATTTTCCCGCTTCTCTCCCCACAGGGGGTCTTCCAAGGGGGGGACGTTTTTTTTTGGTATTCCTTTCACCGTTTTGGGCATTTATCTTCTTTTTTTAGGCACCTTTTTCACATACTAGCCCCCTGGATCCCTTGCTTCCCCAAGATGTTAGGAATTTGACCCACTTATTGCTTAAACTGTATGTTTGCCTTCTCCCATCCTTTACGAGCCGGAGTATTTCTGCATTTCCTTCTCTTAATACGTCAAGCTTTCTTGACTTTTTTCCTTGCGTCCGGGTTTCAAGCCGTAGTTTTACAATAGGACTAATGAGGGTTTAAAATATTGCCCTTTGTTCGTCTCAACAATTTTTATTTCATTGTTTTTTATAGATGAAAGAGACATTTTTTTCTGTTGGGCCCTCTCCTTTATGACTGTACTTTATTACGTGTGTTAAAACCACGCTCTGAGCTATTTGAATTTGTCCCGGGTTTGAAGTCATCCCGTTTGGGGGAAGGGGGTCCTGTCTTATGCAGTCCCTTTTGATCCTATTTTTGAAAAAATTTTCTCAAATTTGTTTTAATTTTTGCCTTGTTTTGGCCTCAACCAATGTCTCTGCAAAAGCTTGGCATTTGTTGGGTCGTTCACACCCCTTTCCCTTTTAGGGGTCACTGCGTGTCTGATGCCCCTTCTAGTGTTAAGTTGAAAATAATGTGGGGAGGGCATTTGGCCTAAAAGGCTTTTTGGCCTAAAGGCTTTTGGCCAAAAAATGAAACCAAAAGTCTTTTGGCCTAAAAGGCTTTGGCCTAAAAGGCTTTTGGCCAAAAGGGCTTTGGCCTAAAGTTTTTGGCCTAAAGGTTTTTCCCCTAAAGGCAGTTGCCTAAAAGGCATTTGGCCTAAAAGGTTTTTGGGCCTAAAAGGCTTTTTGGGCCTAAAGTCATTTGCCAAAATGAAAATTTTTAAAACCTTTCGGTTATCTTCGGAAAGTAAAGGACTGTTAGTTGTTTCATCTGAATATAGATAGCACAACTGAAAAGGTATTAAAATTTCTAAAAACATTGACAATATCCTACATCAACTAATCAGTATTTCCCCAAAACACTCTATCTCCTTTTTTATTTAGATTTCCGTATTTTTTCCTTGTTAATATTTCACGGTCATAAAGTTAAGAAAAAAATAAGAAAATCCCCCCCCAGATGTTTAAACGCTCGGAAAAATTATATGCGTACATTCAATTAGGGGGACTTTTTGACAACTTATTCCGAAAGGCAAAATGAAAGGGGAAACCAATATTGAACCCCCCCATTTTAAAAATTTGTCGAAGTGAGCCCGATTTTCTTTATTACTGGATATTTGAACATTTTCTTTTTTTATTATTGTTTTAAAAATTAAATATAAATAATTGACGCATTAAAAAAATTTTTGCCAGTAAATTTACAATGGTATATATAAATAACAAAAAAGGGTTTATATATATATAATATTAAAAATTAAAATAAATAAATTTAAATTAGGTTTTGGACAGATCCTTAATCTATTATTTTTGTTAGAATTATTAAACAAATTTTTTAAAAAAATTAGTACAGTTATTTTTTTCAACAGTGTAACTTTTTTTTTACGGTGTTTTATTAACAACATGGCTTTTTTTAACAAAAAGGGTCCTTTGTTTAAAAACATATACTAATTTCCCCCCTATAATTGCAAAGTTCTCAGGAATTATTTAAACTTGTGAAAAAAATAAAAAAAGTTTTTTAGGGAAATTTGTCATTTTTTTTTTTAAATCTTCAAAAAGTAAAAATACAAAATGTGGTCCCTTTACAGGATATAATTCCTGGTAAAAAAAAACGAATTAAGCAAGTGACCTCCAAAATCCAATGGCTGCGCAAGGCCGGGGGGATAAAATCTGACGAGTTTTGGGTTGGAAAAAAATATCTCATCGCTAGGACGTTGTGTTCTCCTTTCCCAAAAAATGACCTCTTAAGCCAGAGGAAAACGACTGACTCAAGGGGCCTGCCACTATCCCGAAAAAAAATCTTTTTTTGTCTAATCGTTTGTTACATTTATGTCAATGTCTCAAACATGAACTTTTGTGCTTAAAACTGGCCTTTTAGAAAATTTTTAAATGTGGGGGGCCAATTTTGAGCTAAAGCACCCCCGCCCATTTTAAAAAACACAACATAAAAAAATTTATTTAAGTAAAACCATTGTGTTATTGTGCTCATATGTGCCCAAAATAAACATTTGCTTTAAAATTAGAAAATCAGAGAACTTATGTGGGGGCTAATTGAACCTTCCCTATATCTAAATTAAAAATATAGTTTCACTGGCCAGCCACATTTTTAAATATCAATGTAACAAAATTCTGTTTTCACGATTCGTTTGTTCTTAGTTTGTGTCAATTTGTCCCGAAAATAACGTTAGGCTGTAAATCTAGCCTTTTAGATAACTTTAATAAAGGGATCCAACAAAAACTCAAGCTAGCCCCCACAAACTTTTTTTAGATTTTCTAAATAGAGCCAAATACTCTTTTTTGGGGGCAATAGAGCACAATACAAATTTTTTGGGGGCACATATAGCACAAACAAAAAAACAAACAAATGGGAAAACAGAATAATGTTACATTGTATTTAAAAATGTGGCGGCCGGCTTAAATTTCAATTTTTTACGGTTATGGTATAAGGAAGACTCAATTTACCCCCCATTTATTGTTCTTTAGATTTTCTAATTTTAAAGCACAATGTTCTTTTTCGGGCACATATAGCACAAATGAGCACAAGGGGATTGACTAAATAAATTTTGTTATGTTTGTTTTTCAATATTGGGGGCTGCTTGATCAAGTTGGCCCACCACATAAATATTTTTCAAAATTGGGCCATTTTTTCACAGACAAATATTCATGTTCGGGCCTATAGTAAAAATGAGCACCTTTAGACAAAAAAGGTTTTTTTCAGCAATGTGGCGGAAACTTGAGTACGTGGCAAACAGGCTAAATTTTTCTTTTCTTCTTCTCCGTCGATTAAAAGGGAATTTTAAGGGGGTTTAGGCAGCACCCTTTTTCCCCTCCATTCTAATAATAGCAAACGCCCCTTGAAGTAAACCATAAAAAAATTCATTGTTCCCCCGGGAAACTTTCCTTTGGTTCTTTTTCAAACCCACTAAAAAATTTTTTTTGATTTTCCGAGTTGTTGGGGGGTACCTCTCTCTTGCTTCAGCCTTTGCTTTATAAGATTAAAAAATGTATTGATTTGTATATTTTTTGTAAAGTTTAGTGATATTAATTTTTTAAAAAATTTTTTCATCTTTTTTTTTGAAGAAAGATTTTTACTATAAAAATAAAATCGAGGACAAAAATGTGCATTCGCGCCTGTCAATTACACGGTGTATTTAAAGGGTAATTTTTCCAAAAAGGGTTTTCCCCCGTTTTTCCCACGCAAACGAGGGTATTTCATAATTTTATCTTCCTCATACCACCTTCAATTTCTTTTAATTGGGGGAAAGCATTGGGGGCGTTAAATACAATAAAAACACACTATAGGTTTACTTATTTACTTGAAAAAAAATTTTTTAGCACTGAAAATACATCATATTCAAATATAACAAATGAAAATTTTTGAAAAATTTTAATTACTTTTTAAATTTGAAAAAATTTTTTAAGATAAATACTATACTTCTATATTGATTTTTAAAAATAAAAAAGAGACTCTTTAACACACGGCTAAAAAAAGTATTCATCTTTTAAATTATATATAAACTAAACCTTTTAAAAGGGTTTTAACTAAAAGTTTAGTCCCCTTTAAATTAAATAAACGCTAATGGTTAAACTTTGATTTTTATTGACGAGAAAAAAGGGGCTTTTAAATTCATAAAAACCATTTTAATAACTATCTATTTTAAAATTTAATTATATCTAGATAAAATGACCTTCACAAGGTTTACTTGAACCAGGGGCCACCAAGGGGTGGGTAAAAGGGGCCCCTTTCCCCCCATAACCCAAATAATTTCAATAAAAACATAAATTATTTACTTTATAACAAAAACATTAGCACAGAAGAGATCTTTTACATAGGTTTTTTTAAGACGGGGTTTTTAAGATTTTATTTAAAAACCCCACACATTTTAAAAAGTGCCACTTTTTCTCATTTGAAAAAAGCACAACCATAGTATTTCCATAATTGTAACAAAAAAATGAAAATTAATAGTACCATCATTCTGGTAATTAAATTCGTTTATTTTTTAAGTCTTTTAAACAAAGATAGGGTTATTACCCCGAGGACCCGCTTTAGGACTTCACTGCCCCCCACCCAATTTCGGAAAAAATTTAAATACTAAATACTTCAAACTGAAAAGGGCTACCAGGCGTGTTATTCAACGCATTAACAATATTGACTTAACCGGGGGTTCTCACTTTTTTAGCCCCGAAGGACCTTTGTCCAAAAAAAATGAAGCCGAACTTCAAAAAATATTTACACTATATTATGATCATTCAATAAAAATTTTTAAAATCTCACAATCTTTTAAATTTTTAATACTTAAATGAATAAAAAAAGAACACACTAAACCCGCCCTTTCCGTCCTCAAAAACAATTTATATTTGAGTGCGATGCTTATGAGACCGGGTAGTTACAGCGTTAATACCAACGTACCAGTTTTTTTATTTGGTACAAGGTGTAATTTTTTTTCACGTAAATAAATTATTTTGCTAAAAAACACATAAACCGACAAATGTTGATTTCAAAAACAGTCCGACACTTTTCCATTTTTGGTAGCGGTTTTGTATATGAGCAAAGGTCCCGGGTTCGATTCCCGGAATGTCCAAAAAAACTTATCTTTGGTTGACTGTGTTTTTTCCCCTTTCAAAATGATAAAATTAACTGTAGGGGGGCTGGGTTTGTATTTGTTCTAGTTTTTAAGTAGTTTGTCAGACTCGAGGAAATAAACTACATTCTCGGTGTGTCTGTCACTATTTTATATGAGTGGGTTTTACCATTGAGCGTGAACTGGGGAAAATGGGGAAAGGGTTTATGGGGGGGGTATTACCAAATTTTTTTTTTCCCCCCCATCAAATGTGCCTTCCCCCCCGTTTTTTTAAAAATTCCTCTGATAATGAAATTTTAAAGCTGAAAAAATTGGTTTTATCAAACTTTAAAAAAATTCTAAAACAATCATTATTATTCTAAATGCTAAGGGGGACCCCAATAGTTTAGTGGCATTCCTTTTTCAAATATTTTCCACTGGCTTGGGTCAATCACCAAAAACTCCCCCTTTAAAAAAGTGTTTTTTCAAATACCTTGCCCCAAAAAATAAAGCTTTGCCGTACTTTGATAGTCATCAAAAACGTTTTTTTTTTTCCTTGTGACTTACACGCGTTTGAGTTGTACCCATAACAATTTACCCAATGAACCAGGGAAGAGGAATGTTACATTTAGTTGAATGATTACATTTGCATATTGAGAGTGGGGGACCATTTTTGGAAAAATACCCTTGTTACACCCGGGGGGATTTGAACTTTAATTTAGGGACAACTTTATTTTTCCAACGAGGGGGGGGGGTGGGGGATAAGGTGGAGAACACATATTATTTCCCCTTGAGGGGGGGATATTTTATTACCAAATTTTATAACATAAATGAAACTGAAATTTAATTTACCCCCCCAAAATATAGTTTGACCACTCAGTGAACATTAATATAAATTCAAGATTTTCACTATTACAAATTGGTTATAATAGGCCTACTTACAAAAGGGGTTTTTAAATTTTTATTGAAAAATTTACACATAATTTTTAAGGTAACCTTACGTCACCAAATACCTTAATTTTTTCATTAACTTTGCGTACTATATAATTTTTTATGTACTACAAAAACTAGTTCTTGAAAAACATATTTGTGTGTGTCAAACACCCTGATTTATTAAATTTTTGAAAAAATGTTTCTAAAATAGTTTTAAGATGGCAGGAATCATAAAACTAATCCACCTTGCATTGGGTTTTTTTTTTCCCAAATACGTTCACATTAAAAAGCAAGATCGATTTTTTTAATAAGGGTTTTAAAAAGCAATGTAAAACTTGCAGTTAGTAAACATTTAAACAAATAATTAAATTACTATAGAAGGGCTTTTTTCCTAAGTAAAACTATTGGGGGTGTATGTTTTCCCCCATGAAAAACACTTACATTTGTTCGTAAAACAATACAAGCCTAGATTCACGGGGGATATATTTTCCCCTTGGATAACATTTTGGGGACATCCAAAAAAGGGCGATTTTAATTTGCTTTTTTTTTAAGGAAAATTTCACGTTAGGGCTGAAGGGCTTGTTTTTATTATTAGGGGAAACAAAGTTCGAGCAAAAAAAATTGAAACCCTCTCCATTTTTCCCTCCGTTTTAGAAGGGGAAAACATCTTTATCGACTCGAAATTTTAGGGAATCCCTGGGGGATAACACCATATCTCTTAGATTACTTTTATTGCATCGGCAACGAAAAAACGCTTTCCCCGGGTTTTCTTTTATCGGTAGACACTTTTCGTAACCCTTTACCATAAATAATAAAAAGTTTAAAAAAACAACAAACTTTACTATTAATTTACTTTTGGGAAACATACTTGCATAAATAAAAGTTAGTAAACGAGGACCCGCCTCGGAGGCGTAGATAGCAAAAGCCTAGTCTGTTGACCAACTGCTGAGGGTGGGGAGATCGAGGTTTGAATCTGGTCGGGTGAACGGGGGGTTTTCCTCAATGGTTTTCCATCTCCCCCCACGCAAATGCTGGTTCATTCCATAATTTAAACCCCCCAATTCCTAACCATTTGCGAATTAGTACTTAGGGTATAACCCGAACGTGTAGTAAATGGGGCGAATAATAATTTTTAAAAAGTGCTGCACTACACACACATATCAAACAGAACAAGCTTGGGTAGGGCACATCAGACGTTACAGCAGCGCTGCGTGTTAGGGTAGAGCTGATGCTGGCCGGTAAAGTGAACGAGCCACTTATAGTAGCCTTTGTATAAGGGAAAGGGCCCCCAAATACCAAATAAACCTTTAAAAATTTTAAAAATTTCAGTGATTGAGAATTTCAGAGGGAAAGGGGAGCTTGGAGGGCAAAATTTTCAAAAAATAATATATTTAATTACTTCCTTTTATTTAAAAAATTTTTAAGTTTAAATTTGGACGGGAAACAATACAAATAAAAAAATTTTCATAATAATAAAAATTTTTTATTTTTTTTTTTTATTTAAAAATTTAAACGAAAACAGTGGTGAAAGGGTATAATAGAGAAAAAAACTTTTGGAAATTTGAAAAAAATAAAATTTGGGCAGATAAATAAAGATAAATCAAATCCCTAAGCCAAATAAGTTAGCTCTAAATTTTTTCAAAGTGGGTTGGGGGTAAAGGGAAACCAAATCTCAAAATTAATAGAACTACACATCTAGGCATGTCGTTAAAAATTGAATTTTTGGGAGCCCCTAAATGCACCACTCCAAAAAATAAAAGTCTGAGCATTTTAAAAAAATAACCCAGAAAACAAGGGAGGGCGGGGGGGGTTATAAAAAACCTTTTTCTAATTTTTTAAAACGAAATTTTTGGTGGCAGGTAGAAGAACAACTAAGATAAAAAAAGTTTTTCTTAAAAAAAATGTGTTTTAAAAGGAGTTAGAGAAATATGATTGGGGGGGAGAAGGGAAAATTTTCAAAAACCCTAGAAACAATTAAAAACATAACAATTTATTTGATAAGCTGAGGTGCTTAGTACTAGGTGATTCTTTCAAATTAAAATTTATGTTTTAGTTATATATTTAAAAATTTTTTTGGTTTCATTTCACAAGTCTTGCGAAGCGACAAAAATTTTTTGCAAAGATGCATTATATATAAAATAGATTATATATAATATATATTTTTTTAAAAAAAGTTTTTTCTTCTTATAGGTAGTATTTTTTTGTGGCTTCTCAAATACAAAGTTTTCGCCTCTACGTTCTAAATTGTATTTTTGGTATTTAGATCAGGGTTTCTCAAACTGGAGGGGCAAGGGATTTCAGATGGGTGTGAACCAATTCTCACTTCTTTTCGACTTTCCCAAATTATTACTAAAAATTAATATTCTGTTTGTCCATGAAACAATAAAATTAATTAATATCTTACAAACCCTTTCTATTTTTATAAACTTCTACAAAGCTCTTATCAGAAAATAATTAAATCAATTAAATAATAAATTCTCATTTTTGTATTTTAACGTAAAAAAAGTTATTTTTTTTCTAAGAATAAGAGCTTTAACAAATTTAAATTTTTTGTTCATATAACTAAGAGTAAGAGTTTTTGAAAACCGGTTTTGATGATTGCTAAAAAAAAGATAATTTTTTCAACTTAAAAGTGAGCGAAGCCCGTGGGCAAAATCGGTAAATTAATATATTATTTAAAAAAAGAATGATTGATTAATTCATTTTGCAAAATTTAAAAAAAATTAATTTTGAAATGCTGAAAAATATTTTTGCACTTAAAAAAAATATATTCAAAATTTTAAAAAAAAAAAAAAATTATTTAAAAAGGGGAACATGTAGGTGCTAATTAATAAAAAAAGGTACGGGGCAAAACTTTTTTTTTCTGTACAAAACGATAAAAAAAATTTTTTAAATTGCACCACCTTTCACCCGTTCGGGGATACGCACTTAGCTAATGTTAATGGTGGGTGATTTTGGGATGAAATGAAGGACCTACATTTAAAGTGGGAAACCGAAACCCCGGTGGTGGCCGGCACTCCCCCCCAAAAAACAAGATGGGTTGTAAAAATTAGAACAAAACCTTGCCAAGTAAAAGTTTTAACATACAAAAAAATGGGCTACATTAATGACGGCTGCTATACTGGAAGTAGTAAAAAGAGAAAAACTTATATATTTTGAAACATATATTAACTATTTAAAATAAGCACTACACACCCGCCCCTATTAGCATACTACAAATCTTAAAGAAAGTTTCCCGGGAAAAGCAAAAAATATTTTAATAAATGGGCTAAAAATTTTCTTTAAAAATCGTTTGGGCCCAAAAAGGAATTTGCCAAAAGGCTTTGGGCCCAAAGTCATTTGGCCCAAAGGATTTGGCCTAAAGGGATTTGGGTAAAAAGGGAGGCTAAACCCTTTAGGCCAAATTTCCTTTTTTGGCCAAAAGAGGGTACCCATAGTGTCACCTTCTCACCATTCTCACTTCAAAACCCCCCCACATCTTTTCCACCAAAAAACACTGCTGCTTCTGACCCAGAATGCACAATCCTTTTTAGGGATTTGGGAATTTTTTTCGATTTTAAATAGGCCCCCTTTTTGGGGAAAACTACCATATACCTTTTTTAAAGTTATTGAACAAGGGGGGAATGTTATGTCAAGCTCCACTTTCCCAAGCCCTTTCATGGCCCCAGATATCCTTGTTGACCTTGCTGCAGAAACCTGTCTGGGAATCACCCAACACATGTTCCCACTTTTTTTTCCCCCAAGATTAGTATCATGTTGAAAATCTGAGGTCCCGGGGGG
>JBCFYV010010049.1:0-20601 GCA_039000515.1 Timema cristinae | reverse complement strand
GCTTTTAAAATTTTTTTAATAAAATATATTAATCACCTTCTGTCTATCAAAAAAATAACTAGTAAGAAAATGTGGTTATTATGATTTTTTTAAATCCCTAGAATATGTTGTTTGTGAATCCTTGGAGGATCAAAGAGAAGCAGGAGATTTCAATATACATGTGGCAACATTGCCAAAATTAAATATTAAGTTGCTCAAAGTAGTAAACTTTAAGCTTTATTGATTACACATGTGTAGTTAATATATCTTTAGCAAAAAAAATTATTTATTTGGGCTGTAGGATATGAGTAGAAAGGAGGAACAAGTATACTATTAATATTATCATTTCCACCAGTTTCACTGCTTAAATATTGGTTTATAATTTTAACTACTATGGTTTAAGGTAATTGTATTTATAGAATAGGGTGGGGGGTGTTTGGGTGTAGACGTTAAAACACAAACATAACTGTTTAAGAATATTAATTTACAATGATAATCTAGTCATCAACAGTTTTTTTTATCGTGTGTGTGTTTAATTCAACGTCACTCTGCGAAAACCTACATTTATTTATTAGTAATATTGAATACAATTATGAGGATATGGAATTTATTTTAAATGCATACGGAACTATCACGGCGGCTATATTTTGATGAATTATGTATAACTTTTTACATATGTTCCTAAGTTAAATACCTAGGTAAAAATAATGGCTGCTATATATTTTGATGAAGTTGTATCATGGTTACTAACTTTAATCACTAACCTCCGCCACCAAGTGTACATTGTACACTTACCCCGTTTAACTGCAAAAACCGGCGCTACGTATGGAGCGAGAAAACACGCCAGCCGACAACTTGATCACCGCTAACGACCAACAATATCTAAAGCCAGCAGGGCTATTATGAACATTCGATGCAAAGTTAGTTGCTACCGCTAGTTAGCTTCACTTTAGAAGAAAAGATAGCGTTGGGTTATTATGACCACCACATTTGTATCGTCGCTAGTTTTAGCTTCGACTTTGATTCTAGCGTTAACGCACAGAATAAAATCAGTTTGCTTCAAAAGTTGGCAACACTTTTCCAAAGAATATTACCTTTTAAGAAGTTAGAGGCTAGAAATTAGGTACATTTATTTCAAGAATACTGGTGTTCATGACTGAACATTATTCATTTATTTTTATTTTCCCAAACAGCTGATCACAAGTCACATTATTTGCAAGAACGATTTAACCTAGCTTATATTTATAAATAACTCACATAATTTGTTTGCTTACGATTTGAAATGAAAAAATACTAGGCTACATTATTCAATACACATAACATATTGTAGTCAAAAAATCATGTGAGCTATGCGTTTTAAAATAGTAATGTCACACGGGGAAATGAATAAATTAGTATGAGAAGTTAGTTAATAAAGAAACAATGTTTTTGTAAGATGTAAGCTTTACGAACACAATGCTTTATTATTCAATATTAATGTTGATACTGGAACAAGTGTATTTATTATCATTAACAAAAAATAATTTCAACGTTTATAATATAGACTTCTCCTTATATTTGGGCCCTATTTAATTTAAAATAACTAATTTATAACTAAAAAATATATGCCTTATAAAACTTTGTCTCAAAATCAACATTTATCAAACAGTAGATTAATATTTTGGGTTTCTTAGTAGGCCTATTTTAAAGAACATATATAGGCCGACTTTGTGCTAATTTTATTAATCTACAGGTTTGAGATTGAATCAAATATGCGTGTGAAGATCTTAGAAAATAAAACTAATTACTTATTATTATTATTATTATTATTATTATTATTATTATTATTTATTATTAGCACCGCGTCTTATTACTACCCGTTCGGGTTATACGCAACTAATTACTTAAAGTTAATGAAAAGTGTTCAAGATCTCCCAAAAATTGTGTTCACACTGAATATTTTCGACAACTTAATGTCAGTCGTCCTACTAAGTTAACAAAAAAGGTGAACGAGAGGGTTTGGATGGCTAAAAATAATAAAATGCATCTTTTACTTCAGGGAATTATTAAGACTTTAGTTAAGTGATTAAGAATATAAGGATATTTATATTTCTTTATAATGATTTGTTAGCAATTATTTCACTTCATTATAACTAGGTTTAACTACTAATTATTGGTTTCAGATAACTTTAGTAAACCATTTATGATTAAAAAACCCTAGGCCTAAACCAAACCGCATGCAAATATTAAGCTAAGAGCCTTTTAGTTATTTCCAGTCTTGGCTGCAATAGTTCAGAGGTCTACAAATCAGTTTAATGTGAATAGTTATTACTACTGCATGTATGATTCAGTTTAAATATGATTATATCATTAGAGTTTTGTTGAAGCATCTTAAACATAATAGGCCTACGTTTTTTTATTTTATCACCTGAATTATCAGTGTAGGTGAATAGTAATGCATTTTGAAGTTTTTTGTTTTTTCAAATAAAATACTTCAGGTACCCCAACCTTGGCCCTACAATATATGGCCTTTTTAAAAGCTAGATTATGTGAAACACAAAAAAAAGTTTTGAGGAATTTAAAATTTTGGGGTAATGAGATCAAGTTTAAAAAATTTAAACACAAAATATATAAATTAAAAAAATTAGAAAACCCAACCTCGTAACGAAAAACCAAGGGGAAAGTAAAAATGTCGCGCAACTAGCGTACGATACTAAAAAAATATTTGCCCCGAAAGGGCTTTGCTTTGCAAAGTGGCCCCCATAATAACTTTTGACCAAAGATACGTCCTCTGCTACGGTCGAAATTTTTTTTGCGCCGGGGTAAAAATAACACTGCGGCCTCGATTGCAATTTTTTCCACATGCTTAAATCGAAGAAATTTTAATGGTAAGGGCGGCCTTGTGAATTTTTTTAAGAAAAAAAGTGCAAAGATGCCCCCCCTCCCCCCACAGGGTCGCATGTTTTAAAGACCACGCGCAAACAAAATTTGCGATGTTAGCAGAGAGCCTAGACTTTGCGTCAAAAGTTATTTCCGCCACTTTGCAAAACCCAAATCCTTGCAGCGCAAATATTTTTCTATTACGTGACCTAATTTTTGCGCAGACATTTTACTTGTCCTTTGGTTTGGTTACGGGGTTATGTTTGCATTTTTTCTGTAATTTATTAGTGTTTTGTTTTTACATTATTTAAATTTCCCATTCTTAGCCCAATATTATTATCTCAAAATTTTTTGATTGGTGTTTCACATAATCTAGCTTTAAATACCCTATATTATAATCAGGCCAAGATTTTGGGGATAGTACGCTTACCTGAATGATTTTTTTTGAAACACAACACTATAAACATGCATTACATTCACCATCAATACCTGATAATTCAGGGTAGTAAAATAAAAAAAACTAAGCCATATTTTAAATCCCTCAACAAAACCTTAATGATGTAGGCCTAACATTTTTAAAACTGATTCATACATACGACCTTTAGTTACTATACACATTAAAGTGGTTGTAGAACTCGATTTGCACCAAGTTTGGGAAAAACTAAAAAAGGGGCCCTACTTTATTTGCATGGGGTTTGGGTTTTTGGACTAGGGTTTTTAACAAAAAAAGGTTTAAAAAAAATTTCTAAAACCCAAAATTAGTTAACAAATGAAAAAAAAAAAATTGAAAACAACTCAAAAGAAATGTAATATCCTTTTTTAAATTATAATTTAACTAAAGTCTCAAAATTCCCCTTTTAAGAAAAAGAGCATTTTATTATTTTTACCATCCAACCCCCCTCTCGTTCACTTTTTTTTTAATTTTAATAGACGAATGACTTTTTTAATTGTCAAAAATTTCAGGTGAAAGAATTTTTTGGGAGATCTTGAACGCTTTCAAAATTTAATAATTTAAAATTTTTTTTTAAAAAGATCTTCACACCGCATATTTGATTCAATCTCAAACGTGAAAACCTTTTCAACACTGAAAATTAAAAAAAAAAGCCAAAGTCGGCCATAATTTTTCGGGTGGAGTACCGTTTAGAAAAAATTTTTTCTTTAAAAACCTCAACAATCAAACAACATAAAATTTAACACACCTTACGTAGGCCTATATCTTTGAACTTCAATTTTTGGCTTGACAAAACGAAATTTTTAAAGAGCCTACAAAGAAACCCAAAATACAAACTTTTAATTAGTTTGATAAATTTTTTTTAAAAAAAAGTTTTATAAGGATATATTTTTAGTTTAAAATTAAAATTTTATTTTAAATTAAAAAGCCTAAATATAAGCAGAAGTCAAATTACAAAGGGTTTTTTAAATTATTTTTAATTTAATATAAGACACACTTTTTCCATATCAACATTAATATATAAAGAAAAAACATGGGTCGTAAAGCAAACATCTTAAAAAAACATTGTTTTTTTATTACCCCCTTTTAATACTAATTTATTCTTTCCCCCCGTGTGACTTACTATTTTATACATAGCTCACATGATTTTTTGATTTACAATTTTTAATGGTATTGAATAAAAGGCCTAGTATTTTTTCATTTCAAATCGTAAGAAAACAAATTATGCAGTGATTTATTAAATTAACTGGGTTAAATCGTTTTTGCAAGCCCCGAAAAATAATGGCTTGTGTCGCTGTTTGGGGGGAAAAAAAAAAGAAAAAGTTCAGTCATAAAATACCAGCATTCTTGAAAAAAAGTACCTAATTTCAGCCCTAACTTCTTAAAAGTATATTTTTTGGAAAAGTTTTCCAACTTTTGACGCAAACTGATTTTATTCTGTGCGTTAACGCTAAAAGCAAAGTCGAAGCTAAACTGGCGACGATACAAAGTGGGGTGGTATAATCCAAACCTACTTTTCCTCTAAAATGAACTAACTAGGGAGCAATACTTTGGTGAAGGGCATAATAGCCGTGGTATTCAGCTTTTGGCGCAGGCGCCGAAAAGGGAATCAGAACCTTTGTCTGTGAATGACACATCCTTATGTAACTTTCCTTCAATTTTCCCTCCGCTTTTGCAATTTAAATAAAATTTTCCTAAAAAATTTTTCTTTACCCCTCTGATGAAAAATAGTTCTAAGGAACATTTAGGATTAATTAGTCGTAAGGGATTTATAATTTTTTTTAATTGCACAAAAACGGCGGGGTCTGCTTTTAATTTAAAATATGTGCCGTCTTTTTTATGATTTCAATAATTAATTTTGATTTATTTTAATTTTTTTTGCGCTTAATATTATGATTTCAAATTTTAATCTGTTGCAAAATGTTTAGTAATAATGTTTATTAGGCTAATTTGTTATTTAAATTACATTAATAATGCCCTTTTGACCCCCCCGATCATTTGGATTTTTTTTGTTTAGTTTTGTTCAAGGGTTAGCCCTTAAATTATTTTATGGGTATGAACTGTTGTGTTGGTTAAGGGAAAGGGACACCTAGATTACAAAAATTTTTTTTCCATATTAAATTTTTTTACAGCATAGTTAGACATTTGTTTTTTTTTTATAACATTTATATTTTTTACAGTTCCTATTTCGATTTAAAATACAGCATAACCCTTTATTTTATTATTGTAAATTTCTAGTTTCTTTTGATATTGCCACTAGTCGAATTTAAAAATTTAAAAAATTAAAATTTTTGAAAATTGGAAAAATTTTTCTATTTTTTTTATATGTCAAATTATTGCGTAAAATCGCATTTCTTAATTAAAATTTTGTGTTATTATAAGTTTATATTTTTATCTGTTAAAAATAAACAACCCCGAGGGGCCTATTTTTACTTCATGGTTTTGCTTAATGTCAGGTTTTTTATTTTTAACTTAAAACCCTCTTTCCCCTATGTTGTTAAATGGTAGGTATGACACCGGGAGTGCTATTTTGCCCACGCACAAAACGAATTTGCGACCGTTAGCAAAACGGGGCCCTTAGTCTTTGCGTCAAAATTATTAGGCCGACCACTTTGCGAAAAAAGTCCTTGCGAGAGAAAATATTTTCCCTATAGTGTGACCAGGTTGCGCAGAATTTATTTTCTTTTGGTTTGCGTTACGGGGTTATGGTGCTATTTTTTTGTATTTTTTTAAAACTTGCCATCTCATACCCATTTTAAAAACCCTAAAAACTTTTTGTGTTCACAAATCTAATTTTAAATACCTATATCAGAGTGTGGTAGTACGTTTCACTGATTGTTTTTTATTTGAAACACAACACTATAAAAGCATTATTTCACCATCAATACACTGTTAATTGGGTAAAAAAAAATTTAAAAGTAGGTTAAACTTTAAGAGCTCAACAAACTTAATGATGTAATCATTTTTAAAACTTTTTATACTCAGTAGAATTACATCCACCTAATGGGGGTTGTGGGCCTTGAAATATTGCACCCAAAGATGGACTAACTAAAAGGGCCCCTAGTTAATTTTTGCATGGGTTTGGCTTAGGCCGGGTTTTTTAAATCAAAAAGGGTTACTAAAGTTATCTGAAACCAATAATTGTTATACTAAAGTGAATAAATTGCAAACAACTCATTTAAAGAAATGTAATATCCTTATTTTATTAATTTTTAACTAAGTCTCAAAAATTTCCCTTTAAAAAAGATGCATTTTATTATTTTTAGCCATAAAAACCCACTCTTTCGCACTTTATTTTTTTTAAACTTTTAGGAGAAAACAAAAAAGTTGTCGAAAATTCTTTGTGAACCAATTTTTGGGGATTTAAAACGTTTTCCAACTTTAATCCCGGGGTTTAGTTTATTTTCTAAGATCTTCAAAACCCCATTTTTTATTCAATTTAAAAGTGAAAAACCTTTTTTAAACAGTGAAAATTTAAAAAAAATTAAAAAAGTCACCTATATATTTCAGGGGGAGTTGTATAGATGGAATTTTTTTTACAAACCTCAACTCTTTCAAACAATATAAAAGTAATACCCTATTGTAGCCTTATTTTTCAAATTAATTTTTAGGTTAAAAAATCGGGAGGGTTTTAAAAATGGGCCGACTAAAAAAGCCAAAATACAAAATTTAATAAAATTTTGATAAATGGGGTTTTTGAAACAAAGTTTTATAAAGGAATTATTTTTTTTTTATAATTAAATTTTTTTTTAAATTAAAAATACCTAAATAAAGGAGAAGTCAACTTTATAAACCGTTTAAAATTATTTTTATTTTAAATAAGATAATAAAACCACTTGTTCCAGATCAACATGAATAGAAAAATTTTAAAGCATTGGGTTAGACATACACTACAAAAACATTGTTTTTTTATTATTAACTTCCATACAAAATTTAATTCATTCCCCCGTGTGGCTTACTTTTTTAAATGCTACTAATACTTTTTGATACAGTATTTTTATTGTATTGAATAATGTGGCCTAGTATTTTTCATTTCAACAAACAAGTTTAGCGAGTGATTTTTTAAAAATTAAGGGGGGTTAAATCTTTTTTTTGCAAATAATGTTACTTGTGAGGGCTTTTGGGAAAAAAAAATAAAAAAAAGTTCAGTCTAACACCAGCTTTCCCTTGAAATAAATTACCAAATTTCTAGACCAAACTTTTTAAAAGAAATATTTTTTTGGAAAAGTGTTTGCGCAATCTGATTTTATTCTGTGCTTTGACTCTAGAAGCAAAGTAAAACAAAAACTACAAATACAAATGGGGGTGGTCATAATAACCCAAATGCTATCTTTTCTTCGAAATAAAGCTACTACGGTAGCAACAACTTTCCCGAATTGCATAAAGCCCTGCGGTTTTGGTTTTGGGGGGTGGATCATTAAAGATCAAAAAATTTTAAACTCGGTTTTCCCTTTTGTACGACACCCTCGCTGTGGGTATACGGGGGCGTTCCCTGGTTAGATAGGAAAGGCACACCACCATGGGGGGGGTTGAAAATAATTTTAGTTTACATAGGTTCATAAGTTAAAAATCTAAAAAATTCACAGCGTCTATATATCTTTTACTAAATTCATAATTAAAACGTTTAAAAATTCATAGAAGGAATTTTTTAATTTCATTAAACATTAAAAAATAAAAAAACGGATTTTAATTTCCCAAACATTAATTTTATTAAAAATTTGATTGTCAAAAAATTGGATAATTTTAATCCCAAGGGACTAAAAAATTTGTTTATTTAATAAATTTACAAACAAAATAAAAAAAAAATTAAATGACAATTCTATATTTCCTACAAACTTAAGTATTTAAAATATTGATCACTATCCAATAAAAATTGTTGAATTATAGACCCCCAAAAGGGGTTTTCCCCCATCAAATTAAATGTTCAACGCCCCAAAAAGGTCGCTGAAGGGGGCCCCCTGGTGGTGAAGCCAAAACCCAAAGAGAGGCTCCCCGTTGTGAAGATTGAAGGGCCTGCCTGGAAAGACACTGTGTTTGATATCGTAGTAAGTGGGGGCAATTGTTGGTTTTGTCCCAAGTTTCGTGGTTTTTTTGGTGCTAGTTTACACCTTCAAAGTTAAATACAGCCCAAACAAAGTTTTGTCTAACTGGAAATACGTTAAAGATTCTGAGAGTTCTTTTAAGTTGGGGTTTAAACTTTTTTGGGGTCCCCCGGGGCCGGGATATTACGTCGCGTAAGTGAGTAGAATTTTTCACTGTTTTTTTCGTATCTTGGGGCAAAAAGGGTTTTGTAATTTGTTTAAAATTTTTCTTTAGCCTGAAACTAGTTGTTCGTTTAGTTAATAGCGGAAAAAAGAGTTGTTTTTTATAAATTGAATAGGGAAATGTTAATATGTTTTCAAATACTCAAAGTTTCTGGGTCTTTAAAGGGGTGGCATATTCGCACCACTAGCATCAAGTTGATTTTTATTTATTCGTTCCTGTTATTTAAAAGTTTTAGCTTCAAAATTTAAAAAATAAAATTAATTTTTTTTTAACTTTGGGAGTCATCTGGGTTTTTTTGGTTTTTTGGTTACATTTTTGTTTTTTAAATTTAAATTAAATTTGGGTTTTTACTAGCTACCAATAGGTTGGAACAAGTAATTAACGTATTTTACTTGGATACCTCGTTTTTTTAGATCGCTAAACAATTTTTTTTCTGGATAATTAACTTATGTTAATTTTTTATTAACTGTGCCCCTTTAACAGGTTTTCTTTTAGTACTTGTTTGGTTTTGTATTACTTTGGGTTAAAAAAACATTGTTTAAATTTTTGATTTGTAACTGCAAATGTTTTGGGAAACATCTTTGTAGGGAAAATTTTTAGTCTAAAGCTTACACCTTCTATAGGGGAGTGTTGGGAACTATTTCCCTTTGGGGCCATTAATACTTTGGGTTTTAAGTGTTTTTGGAAATTAAACAGCTGTAAGTTCCCCCCTTTTATTACCTCCCACTATTAGGTTTTTTGTCATTTTATCTAAATTTTTAAAGATGTTAATGAAAAATTTTGAGATTTTACCTTTCCCCAATGTAAAGCTTTAATGGAAAAATTTAACGAGCCATGAGGTGCTCAACAGGGGAAAAACCCCTATAATAATATAGAAAAATGTTATTCGGGCGATGACGTTACTTTGAACGGAGAAAACTGAGCTTAACGAAATTTTACCAATTGGGGAGAGGGCCCTTTAAGAAAACACCTAAAGTAAAAAGGGAAATTACGGGCTGAAATAAAAAATTTGTGCTTGTTTTTAATGGAAAGCTTTTTGTGCTAGCACCCCGCCGGATAATCGGGCTCCCTCATAAACCAGCCTGGGGCGGGGTCAGCACCCTGTGGCTCTCCTCCTGTAATTTATTGCCTAACTGGCTTTAAAAGCAATTTTGGTGAATTGAAAATTTGGCAACATTTTTTTGATTTATTTAAGCTCTATTCTTTCAAACAATCATTATCCGACTTTCAAAAAACATTGCTTGAGGTCAGTTTTGGCGGGAAAGCTTTGTCAACTTTTTTCGCGGTACCACGCCCGCGCGGCGTACCCAAGGGCTTTGGAAACTATTAAAGACTTTACCATGACCGCAGCGTTTATCTGATCTTTACTACAGGCCTAAAGAGTTACCCAATAAAATAAAAAAGCGGGCTCGACCCGCTATTTGTCCCCCTATTAAAAAATATTTGGCTCCCTTTTCTTCCTTTTGGGCCAGTTGGGGAAAATTGGGGGCAGCCCCCATGTTTTTCATCCTACGGGGGAAATTTAAACCCCAACCCTTTGGGGGGTTTGGGGAGCGAAAAAAAAGGGAAAGGGGACCCCCCTTTTTGGCAAATTTTCAGGATTTTCGTAAACGGGGCAGAGTTGCTCGGGGAACCCTTTTGGGGAATGTTAAACACGTCCCCCTTTTGGGGGCAAAGAACTCGCCAACCACGAAAGTGTGTTCCAAAGGTTGTCAGCTTTTGTGGGGTGAAAACAATGTTCCCGGGAATTGTGTTCTTTGAAAAAACACCAGAAATCCCCCAAATGCAAAAAATTTTTGGGGAGAACCCATCACTACGTTTTGGATTGCAAAGGATAGGGGGTTATGTTTGCTTTGTTTGTAAAGGGGGAATTTCTCGAAGGATGTTCGACCAAATATTATCCCCGTGAAGGCCGCCCCTAATTGTTGCACCTGGAAGTGAGTCTGCCAATTTTGGGAGGATAGGGGAACGGTCTGTAAGAAAAATATGCAGGGCAGTAGCAGAAGTCAGGATTCAAACCCCAAGTTGGGGGCCGGTAGATCCTTTTTTCCCGTGCCCGCAGGGGCCCTGGGTAGTCCTTAGACCCTTACAAATCTATTATAGCAGCCTCGTAATATGAAACCCGGGGAGGGTTTTTGGGTTGTGCGAGCCAGGAGTCCCTTTATAAAATCCCCTTTGTAAAAAGGGCTTGGACCAAGTGAATAAAGGGGAATTCATCCAATTTTTTGGCTTTGGGGAAAAACACCTTTTGGAGCCGGGGGTGGCCCTTGTTAAATTTAGCCCACAAAACATTAAAATTTTGAGGTAATGCGTTGGAGTGAACCCATTGCACACTTCAACAAATGCCCAAACAAAATTCCTATGGCGTCACCCTTTTAGGGTTAAAAATTGCAGATGAGGGGGACGGGCAAGACCAATTGTTACTACTAGGGGCTGAGTGGTTCCCCCTGGTTTGTAACGGGAGGAAGGTACATGGGCCTCCCCAAAAAGCCCCATCCGCATTTAAAATCTGGGGTACGCCACTAGGGGAAATCACGGGATGGCAAGTGAATCAAACATTTTTGTACGTGACGGAACTTAAACTTGATTACGCTTTGCCATTTTTTGTCTAGAAGAAACCCCCATTACCCAAATGTTCCCGCATAGGGAAAGCAGGAAACATTTTCGCTTACGGGGAAGAGAAGTCAGTCGGGGCGATATAAGTTGAATGCCCTTCCCAAGTTTATCGAAGGTTTTGGAACACGCGACAACAGTCTAAGCGATTTTTTTTGCTTAAGGGGTCTAGAGAAAGCCCAACCTTTAAAAAAGAAATGTGTTTTTAGAGATTACCTCAACAGATCAAAATGCACCCGCCCCGACCCACCAGAGGAAGAACACTACTACATTCCCCACCACTGCATACTTCGGCAGGGGGAGAGGGGGAGTAACAAATTTTGAGTTGTTTTTGATGCATCGATGAAATCAACAACAGGTTTGCTTTAAATCAAGTTTTTACACCGGTCCCTCATTTCAAAAGGGAAAATTGTGGATATATTGCAAGATTTGGACATAAGTGGGGCTTTTTTACTGATTCAGGCAAATGTACCGCAACTCTTGTCGCAAGGAACATCCCGTACCAAAAAATATTTTTTAGAGAGAAAACCAAGGGCCCTTAAAATTCTCCCCGGGCCCCTGAATAGGGGTTTTTAGCCTCCCCTTTTTTGGGGTTTTTCGTACCCCCCTGCTCGTGGAGGGTGAAGGAGCGGGATTTTGGCTGTTCGCGCAAAATTTCAGACGAAACCCACTTGGATATGTGGGGGACGTCGGCAAAATCCAGAATCGGCAAAAACGCTTGCAGCAAACTGATCGGATGCTAGGGAAGGGCCGGGTTTCCAGTTAATAAAAAAGGATTAGTAATCGGCAAAACTGCTGGGGGAAATACCCCCCGGCACTGGGTATATAAATGATTTTTCTTTTAGAGTAGCTGGGAGCTCCACCAAAAATTTTGGGATTCTTTGGGAAACCAGTTCATGACCCTTTTGGACCAATCAACCAAGGCCAACAAGCACAAACGTGTAATTCTTTATGGTTGCACGGCTGTTCGGACCCCTTGGGGTTTGGCCCTGAATTTTGTTGTAAATACCTGATACGACTTGGGAATCGGAATGAGTGGGATCTCCAACCGGGTTAAATGCAGGAAAAGTGTGAGATTTCGGGAGGACTACCTTGTTCAAGCTTTAAATCCAAGGGGGCTGCGAAAATTTAAGAAAAGGGAAGGTTGCGCTCCACGGCTTCTCGAGAGTTCCGAACGGGTATGCTGGGGTTGTATATTTAGAGTTGAAGGTAGGGAAGTTACGGTTTTGGGTTCCCGTTGCACGAGCTAAGGTAGCCCCCTTAAAAGGGGTAACATTCCCCCCATTTGAGCTTTGGCTGCAGACGGTTTCAAAGCTCCTCAATAATCAGTCAAGCCCTTTTTAAGAGGTTTTTTATTGATTTTGTCACTGTATGGATGATTCAGTGTAGCTTTTTATTTGGGGAAAACGTACCTCATGTTGGGGTACGTTTTTTTGCCAAAAGGGGGATCAGATACATGAGTGGTTTTTTCCCCCAAACAAATTTCGGGACGTCCCAACCCATTAAGGGGATTTAAGGGTTTTTTGGAATTCTGGACCCTTTAGGGATGGCCAACAGGTTATCTAGAAATCTGGCCATCTTGAACAACCCGGTTCAGTGACGTAGAAAACAAAGGCAATGACACTGAACGGACATGGACGTCAAAGAGAGTCCTACCCAATGGATAATCGTTTTCCGACTGTCAACATTAAAGAGAGTACCGCCCCTTTTTTTACGATGGCTAGATAGAAAAAGATTTTAAAGTTCCAAATAAAGGTGACCTTACGCAAAAATTTATCAGCCGCCCTGCTTCAGGGTGAAACGGTACAGCGTCAGGAGTTCTCCGAGGGAAATCTCGATTTATGCAAAAAAGCCGTGCCCTAAAGGGAAAATTCAGGTTAAACCCTTCATGGATGTTTTGAAGGTTTTACGTTGGGGGGACGCTTTTTCCCCGCCAAGTTATATTCCGCAAAGGGACCCCCCTTTTTGCTTCCAATCACCAATTACCCAATTTTTTATTGATGAGTCCCCCCTAAAAACCCAACATCCAGGCCCACAAACCTCCCTTGCAGCTAAGGGAAACAATTCTGGTTAGGGGGGCAGAGATCAGTTCGAGTTGGGGGGGCCCTGTATCCGTACTTTAAGGCCGTCCATTATCCACACCTTTCCCTTGATGGGAAGCTCCCCCAGAAATTGGGGGGTGAAAAGCCCTTCAACCAAAAGGGGGGATTACGGGGGGCCATTACGATTACGTTGGGTCGCTTAAAAGGGTAAGAAACAAAAGGCATCATCTGCCTGTTGTGTGCATGTCCACTGGCAATTTACTTGGAATTGGCATCAGAATTGCTAGGCGCATTCTTTGCGCTTTTCGCCGGTTTCTGGTCGCCCTGGATCAGTGCATGAGATTTTATGACCCGGGAACAATTTTGTTGGCGCTAAAAGGGGGCTAGGAGAAGGAAAAAAATAACCGGCTCAAACCCCAAAGTGTGGTAGGAAGAGTTCTCAACGGGCATATCGTGGCACTTTTTCCACCGGCCCCCCTACATGGGGGGTGTGGGAGGGCCCTTAAATCAACAAAAAAAGCCTTGTCACTTCTACGGAGAGCAAATCCTAACCTTTTTGGAATTCAAACGGGTTGGGGCCCGATGAGGCCCCCTAATTCAAAACCCTCATCCGATGAGCTCGGGTCCAAAAACTTAGAAAACTTTAACACCAGGGGCATTTTCCCCAGATGGGAACTCCCTTTGAATCAAGAGCCCCAGTTGCCTGATAAAAAACTAAAACTTTCGTGACATGGGAAAATTTGTGCCAATCTGCAACATTCTGGCGCAGATGGCGAAAAAAATATCTTGGTGGCCTTCAACACGCCCCAAAAAGGGCTAATCAAACGGTAATCTACAGTCGGGGATCCGTCATCAAAAAAGAGGGCAACGGCCCCCCTTACAAAGGGGGACTGGTGATCCGGGATAAACCCTGGACGAGATGGCGTGGGTTTGAGTGGACCGGACTACCAAAAACTGGGGACTGTAAAAAAGGCCATTGAAAAATTCCCCCCTGCCCCTTAAAAAATAAAGGGTTTTATACGGTGTCCCGGTAGGGTGGGTAATGGTCCTTTCCCTGGCTTCCCTTTTCCCCCGTAGCTCCCCCCGCCCCCGGTGATTTTAAATTTTTTTCCTGGGCTTCCCGATCCACATTTTTCCTTTATGTTCAATTTTAAACCGCGCACCATTCGACAAAGAATATTGTTACTATTTACTTAAAGGGGGGGTTTGATAGCGTCTAGAGGTTTAGCTTTGTTTTTATTTCCTAATTTCTTTTCAAAGTGTTTTTTTAGCTTTGGGTAGGGGTACTTTTTTCCTGGGAAATTATTAATTTGGTCCCACGAAAATTTGTTTTAAAAAGTTCTTTAGTAATTTAAGGGAGATGAGATTTGGGCCTTTTGTTCGGTTTGGGAAAAGCCACAAAGACTTTAAAAACACCGCGGGTTTAAAATAACCACGCGCGGGGGAATGTGTTGAAAACGCCAACGCGTTTTTAAAAGGGGAGTAATGTTCTACGCCCAAAAGTGTTCTGGGGAGTGCCCTGGGGGTGAAAAGCCACAACCAAAGTAGGCTGCAGTTTGAGAGTTGAGATGGCCTGGTTGTGAAAGCAGTGATTGATGATAGCGCAGGTAAGGGGTGGGGGCAATTTTTGTAGTTTTGTCGCAAGTTTTTTGGTGTTTTTTGGGGCGTCAAAGATTAAAACATCCCAAAGTTTAGTCTAACGGAAATCAATTAATGATTCGAGGCTCATTTTAAATTCGTGGGTTTTAACATAGACCTTTTCAATGCATTGTTTTTTTTATTTTAATTTTTCATTTTTTAAATTTTTATGTACCCAAATTTAAATTTTCAACTAAGTTAATCTGTTCTTGCCAATACATCATCCAGTTGTTAACACTTTAATTTTAACTATTACTTTTTTTTGGTTTACTTTTTTCAAATACATGTTTGTTACACCTTCATTTCACTTTTGGTGTTTACCGTCAGTTCAAAAATCCAACTAGCCCAAAATTTATATATTTACAATTTCATACCTCCACCATCCAACTATTCAAAATAACTTTCTATGAATCCATGTATTGAAAAATTTAAATCTAAGCAAAAATCATTTATCTAATTATTTTGATTATTTGATTTTCAATTATGGTATTTTAAAAATGCTATGATTTTTTTAAAATTATAATTTTTTAGAATATTTTCTTGTCAGTGCATGTGTTTCTTATCAAATTATAAATTTAACATTTAAATAAAACTTCGTATACAACAATTAATTTAAAACTTGAATTTATTTTTAAAAGGGAAAATTCCCGCAGTATGTACTTTTATGATAATTTATAACTTTTTTAAAAGGGTTTTTTTGGTTAATTTCTAGGAAAAAAACCGGCTTTATAAAATTTTTTCATAATTCATAAGTTGGTTTCGCTTTAATATCTATAAAGGGATTTATTAATTTCATTAATACAATCGCAGATCTTGCTTTTTTCCATAAAAGGGTACCTTTTTCTCTCTTATGAAGGCCTAGTAGGGGGCAAGGGGGACACTTTTACCAACCAAGTCCCTCTTAAAAATGAAATATTTTTAATTTGCAACTATTCCTCAAAACATTTTTTTTTTTTTTTTTCAAAATTATTGGTACTTAATTTTTTACTCGTAGCGTGATAAAATATTAAAAAATTTTAAATTTTGTTTCTAGCAAAACCCGGTGGAAAAGCAAGGACAATACCCAAATAAAACCGGAAAACCATAGTTGGTTTTTTTAGGTTCCTTAAGGTCCAGGAAAAACCCAAGGAAACCCGACCATTTCTCATTGTGGGGTTTTATGGTTTGTCAGGTTCTCCCCAGGGCAAGAATACCAAGGGGAAACCAGACATTTTCTGGAACGTCCAGGGTCTGTGGTTTTTTAAAAAGGTTTTTTTTGGGGAAATGGAAAACCAGTGCAAACCCCCGATTTTGCTGGAAAATTTGGGTCTGTGGTTTGACTGTTTTTTTGATGGATAGCCCAAAAAATTGCAACCGGACGGGTCTGGAACACTCTCAATCTATGGTTTTTTTCTGGGTTTCTTTGAGACGAACAAACCCGTGCAAACCCAATTTTTTTTTTTTTTTGGAAAAATCTAAAAATGGTTTGGCTGGGTTTTTTTGAGACAAAAAAAACCAGTTCAAACCAGACTTTGTCGGGAAAACCCCTTGATCTGGGGTTAGTCCGGTTTCTTTTGGAACAAAGAAACCCAAAGCAAACCCGACTATGTCTGGAACACTTTGGGGCTTTTGGGTTTTATGTTTCTTGATTTTATGAGCCAAACCATTGCAATCCAGACTTGGTTTGGAATGTATACTATGGTTATATTGGTTTTTCCCCTTGGACAGAACAAACCCGTGCAAAAACCCGAATTTTGGAAAACCCCCTTGACTATGGGTTTGGGTTTTGGTTTCTTTGAAACCGAACTAAACCCTCAAACCGACTTTGTTGGAAAACCCTCAATCTCGTTTGTCTGGGTTTTTTTGGACGAACAAACCCCTAAAACCAGACTTTGTCGGGAAAACCTTGTCTGGGTTTGGGAGAGTTTCTTGGGACAGAAGAAACCAAAGCAAACCAATTTGTT
The DNA here is from genome assembly GCA_039000515.1 of Timema cristinae. Classification (NCBI taxonomy): domain Eukaryota; kingdom Metazoa; phylum Arthropoda; class Insecta; order Phasmatodea; family Timematidae; genus Timema; species Timema cristinae. The sequence continues at coordinate 3,811 of JBCFYV010010049.1, read as the reverse complement.
TGGAAAACCCCGGAAATTTGGTTTGGTCTGGTTCTTTTTTGGATGGGCCAAACCTATATGAACCAGACTTTATATGGGAAAATTTTGGGCTGTGGCTTAGTTTGATTTTCTTGTGATGGAAAAAAATAATCAAACTAATTTTCGGAGACTCTGTGACTGTGGGTTTTAATGGGTTTTTCTGGGGCGAAACAAAAAAATGTAAATCAGCTTTTTTCGGAACACCTTGGGGGCTGTGATATTTTCTGGGTTTTCACTGGTGGAACAAACCCTGCAAACCTTACTTTGCATGGAACCCTAGTATTTTATTTTTTTTTGGTTTGCTCCAAACGGGCCAAACCAATAACCCAGATTGGTCTGGAAAACCCCGGATTATGATTTGGTCTGGTTCTCTTTGGGTGAACAACCAATGCAGACCCAAATTTTTTTTTGAACATTTGGTACTGTGGATTAGTCTGGGTCTCTTGGGACGGAATAACTAATCAACCAAATATTGCTGGAAAACACTCTGGGTCTGTGGCTTTGTCAAGTTATCTTAGGACTAAATAAACAATGAAACCAAACTTTTCTGGAAACACTCTGGTCTGAGTTTTAATGGGTTTTCTTTGCGAAGGCCCAAACCCAAAACGAACCAGACTTTATTTAAAAATTTTGGATGTATATTTCTGTTTCCCTGGGACGGGCCACACAAATTTTTAACAAACCAAAATTGTTGGTATTTTAGGTTTTTTTTCAGTTTTCTTGATATGGGTCAAACCAATCGAATCAAACTTTTTTAGGGTTACCTTGGGGTAGGGTTTAGTCTGGTTCTCTATGGGACAAACCAAAAAAATACAAAAAGACTTTGCTAGAACACCTGGGCAAGATTTGTTCGGGTTTTTTGGCAGCCCAAACCAAAACAGCCCGGTTTTTTCGAACCTTTGAATTGTAATATTTTTTTTTTTTTTTTTGGGGTGGGGGCTCAAACCAATACGAAACCGACTATATATATTGCCTTTAAAATTGAAAGGTGTGAAGGTTGTTTTTAAAAAAAATTAATCCACAGGAAATTAATAGAAATTGTTTCCTACTACCCACCCCTATAATGTGTGGGTTGCTTCTCTAACACTAAAACAAAGTTATTACGTCAAAGATCTAAGGGGATAAAAAAATCAAAAAATACTTTTTATCTTAATTAATGATTTAATGTGTTTCATTTCATAAAATATTCCCAAATTTTTAGCCTCCATTTGTACTGGGAAAAGCCCCGCCTCGTCTATAATTTGTTTTCCCAAAAATTCTTTTTTTAAATAGAGTTCAAAATAGTACACATTTGAGCATGGTTTTCAAATTTTAAAAAAATACCTCAGAAAAGCTATTGATAATATAAACGTGTCCAACTTCAAATAATAAATTTGGGGTTTCTCAACCCATAAAGAATTTAAAAAAGTACTGAAACAAAAATGAAAAAATCATAAAAGTACACACCCAAAAGATTAAGCTCAAACAAAAAAAAAAATGAATTTCACCCCTGAAAGGGGAACACAAAAAAAAATTAATGTTTGAATATTTAGGGGTTGTATGTTTTTGTTTGAGAGGTTGGCAGTATGGGGTGAAAGGCAAAAAAAAATGGCGGAAAATTTTGTGGTTCATGTTTTTTTAATTGATTTTTTAGTGGATTTCCCGAACCCGACCAGTGAAACATTGCATAAAATTGGTAGGGATGTTTCTTAAAATTTAATCAAAGTAAAACTTAATTCGGAAAAATAGAAAAGAAACAATATCTTTGTTCTTTCGCGTGAAACGTAAGGGGGTTGGCCAAAAGTTTCAACAAGCGGGAAATACGCAATCGTATAATTTTCCGGGTAAGTCGGAAAAAGACCACCATGTCGTATTATGAAAATTACCCCGGCTAGATATCGTGAAAATTTTGTATTGGGACTGAAATAAAATTAAAACCTCTAAAAAAGGGCCCTTTAACGGAAAATAATGAATAAAAACCCAAAAAAACATTTTAAGCTATATGGGGCCCCTTTACAGTATTTCATTGTAAATGTTTTGAAGACATATGAAATGCCCCTTTTTATAAACCCTGATTGGACCTCATGCATACGGGATTTTTTAAAAACATACTGGCTCCAGAACTTCCGACACCAAAAATTCGTCAGTTGTGGCCTTTGCAAAACATTAGGACCAAAGTAAAACATTATTGCGGAACGATTATATTTAATAAACGGGCAAAAGGAAATGAATCTATCAGTGCATTGGTGAAAAAAAAGCTATCAAAACATGTATTTCGGGCAATTTCGGGCAATGCATTACGTGATCATTCGTGTGTGGTTTTTAAATCTGTACATATTCAAAAGCAACTTTTTTTGAGGGGGGCTTGGGCTTTAAGAAGCATTAAAAAAAGCAAGCGGCAGGAATTAGCTGATAACAAACAAAAAACTGCGTCCCCTAATGCCCGTTAAAGCGGGAAAAAAAAAAAGGTTTCTTCACAGAAAAAAACGTTTGAAAATGTCAGTTCTTTGTGCAAAAATTTGAGAAGTCCCTATAAAAAAAGCCCATTAGGAAATGGGGTGTTACACATGCAATAAGAAGGGCTATAGTAAGGTCTGCCGATCTAGGGAAAAAAGATAAAAAAAACATTTAAATGAGACAAATTGATCAAGACAAATGAAGTTCCTTCAGAAACGAGGACAAAACCCAGTGATTCAGGAGTTTGGGGGAAACCCGAATATTAACAATATCCGAAATACAGTCAAAAGGGAAATAGGTACAATTGTTAGTAAAAAGGTACCGTTGAATATGGAAGCTGGCACTGGGGCTGAGTATCTTACCCGAAAGGAATTTACAATAAATTTCCCCATGTTCCATTTCAAAACAACTTTGTTCTCAAAAAATGTTGCGGAGATGCGCTGGAAATAAATGGAAAAAATTTAATGTGCGTGAAAAAATAAAAATGACAAATTTAAAAAACCAAAGGTGTTGCAAAAAAAGAACAGTGCCTTTATTTATAAGCTTGAACAATTGGAAAGGGAAATGTTGAACTGAAAAACGGTTTAATTGGCGAGTTTGGAAGAACATTCTAAGTAAATATCCACATTGTTTTAACCCCAAAAAGGGGAAAAAATTTTGGATTTTAAGCTAATTTAATTCAAAAAAGGGCAATCCCTTTTTTTTAAAAAAATATGATTTCCCTTTAAAAATTAAAAAAAAAGGTAAAAGAAAACTCCAAAAATGGAAGAAAAAGGAACTAAACATACCATAATTCACAATAGAACCCCCTTTTGTTGTTGTACCAAAGAAAGGGGGGGACCTCAAATTTTGTGCCGATTTCAAGACAACTTTAATCAGCTTTTTAAAGATTGACATACCCATTACCTAAGATTCAAGAATATTTTCCAAGCTCACAGGGAAAAATGTTTTGTGTAATAATTAGTATTTTAAAAAAAAAAAAATAATTTTGAAAAAATTTAAAAATGTGCTAAAATTGGGGGTTTTCATAAACAAAAATGGGATTAAATTTTTTTTTTTTATAAAAGCTAAAGAAATATTATATTATTTTAAGGTGATTTCCTTGTGAAATATTTTTGTAAACCCTTGGCTCAGTTTTTAGAAAGCATACTTTTTGTTTTGGGGGTACAGGATTTGAGTCGGGAGGCCTGTTATTATTTTGAAAAAAGACCCTTTTCAAACTTAATGTTTTTTTTCAATGCATGGAACCACATGAGTCGCGAGTCTCCCATAATAGCACCCCCACCCCCACACTAGAGCCGCAAGAGACTTAAAAAACATTTTTTTGCTTGATGCTATTGACATCCTAGTAGATTAA
>JBCFYV010010048.1:0-15177 GCA_039000515.1 Timema cristinae | reverse complement strand
TTTGAAGAAAGGATTTTTTAATTTATATTGATGTTTGTTTTTTTTATACATCCTCTTTTTTTTCGTAACAGTGATCAAATATCAAAATATTGACTTTTATTCAAGAAAGTTCGGCTTTTTTACAAAAAAAAAACACTCAAAAAACATCGTATTTATCTTAAAAATAGATTTTGAAAATTTCCCAAAAAATTTCATTTTCTTGGGGGAAAAATGATATTTACAAAGTATTATTTTCCGAAAGTCTGCCCGGTAGCGCCCCATTACTGTTTCCGTAGTCTGTCTTTGTTGTTAGGGAAAGGCTACTTTGGTTGGTTGTGGGGAATGCCACTTTTTTAACCCCCTTGACACATCATCCTACAAAAAGATTTTAGACTTGTACCAAAAGGGCGGGCCTAATTTTTTCTGTTTTTTGGTTATTAATTTAAACTCAAAAAAATTATGGAGTAAAGACAGTGTTTTTAAGGAGTGAAACCTTTTTTTGGCCCCCCCCCTTCCGATCCTAATCCCCCAATCAGTAATTCTGTAAAAAGTTATTCCTCCGGCTTCAGTGATTCTGGTTGAATTTTTGAAGGGATTTTTTATTATTATTTTATTATTTTTAAATTTTTTATTGGGGTTTTTAGAGGCCCGAAAAAACGGGGTCTTTAAAGGCCTTGAAATTATTTAAAAAACATAAAAAAAACCCCCCAAGGGGAGGTATATCTTCACCACCTGAGACACTCCAAGGATTGTCAAATGGGCTCAAGTACAATTGGTGAAAAATTAAAAAAAAAAACCACAGGTTTTTCATCTAAAAAAAAAACAAAACAAACATATTAAAACAAAATTATTTAAAAAAGACAAAACAAACTGTTAAAACAATTTTTTTATTAAAGTTTTTTTAAAAGGATAAAACAAAAGAAAAACTTTTAAAAATTTTATACTAAAATGTTAAAAAGGCCCAATATGGATAAAATCCAGTTGACCCCCTTTATAAAAGTGACTCAAATGGAAAAAAAAGTTCCCCTGGGTAAAAAATGGAGAAAAACAAATAACTCCTTCGCATGTCGCGAAATAAAAACAAAGGTCACTTTAAAATAAAGGGGCCCAGGGAATAGGGGATATTGCGACATCCCCAAAAATGTGGGCACATAAAGGGAGCTGCAAAATTCACACTGGGGTGGATCCCTCTTAGTAAAAACTAGGGGTCAATGAGTATCCCCGCGGGGTCTCGCACGATGACTCCTCTTCGGACTTTCGTATAAAGGGGCCATCGGACCCCCCGTCCCTGATGGACCGCAGCTTGTTTGAGGGGGTCGAGCCCCAACTGCACGTGCCAGGTGTGTAAACCCCACGCCGAACATAACCCCTTTAGATCTAAAACATGAAAACCCAGGGATCCTCCGGGGGAGGCTGCTGCCCCCTTGGTGCTGGCCCGCCAGTTCTTTCCCCGGGAAGACCAGCGTGCCCCGGAACCCAGCAAAAGGCGAGGGGTGCTTAATAAATTTTTTTTAAAATTTTTTTGGATCATCTGCACGAGGGGATTCAGGAAAAAAGTGTGGACAATGCCAACAGAGCTAGGGAAAACGTGCGTGGAACAAAAACGGTGACATTTCGATATTAAAACAAAAGTTTTAAAAAATGGCTACAATTCAGCCTTTTAAAAACACTGGTTTCTTTGGGGAAACCAAATTTAAAATTGGACCCTTCCCAAAACAAAAGCACACCCCACGGAGGTCCAGTTTTTGGCCATCGTGTAGATTCGAAAATCGTGAAAGCGAGTGGAGAGGAGCTCATTAAAGGGTCCTTCTATACAAATTTTGGGGGTGGTCGCTTTAGGGAATTGGCAAGTCAAAAGGGCTTTTCAGAGGGCGTTTTTTTCAGGGGAAAAAAACTCGACCTGGTATATGGGGATACCTTTGGGCAGACTATCCCACACGGTCAAAAACCCGGGATAGATCGGTCCCAACCCGGCCTTTATTAGCCATTTGGTTTCATAAAAGACAGGGTTTAGGGGGATGAAAAACAAGGCGGTAGGAAAATGTCTGGCAGCAGTGCATTTGGGGGCAGAAAGATGCCGGGGGGAAAGCCACTTTTTAAAAAAGAGGGGGCTCCCCGGCGTCGGCACAGATGCTGACGACGGGGACTGGTACAAAAGCCCAAAATAGCAGTCGGATGCCAGCTGGGGGACGTTTATCGAGTCTTTAACGCCAGGGTCTAGCGGAACCATAAAAAAATGCGAAATCCAAGTTTTGATCTCACCGGGGCTCTATGGGCGCATCAGGTTTCCCCTTCGACCCCGGCGACCGCTAACCACTTTGAGCGGTTTGTGTTTTTATAGACCTCGCTTTCAAGCTTTGTGGGGGGGATCCTTTAAAATTAAAACAAAAAAAAACCCCAAAAATTTTTCGGTTTCTGGACGGGAAGAACCGGGTGGTTTTTTAAAAATTTGGGGGCTGGGTTTCCCGGGTATCTATGGAAGTGGACGCCCGTCGTTTTGGCTGCAGAGAAGCGAAAGCCATTACGCGATGCCCCGCCCAAAAGATTGTTTAACATCAGTTGTTTGCGTTCACCCGTGGAGACTTGTGAATGCAAAAAATTGGTAGTCATCCCAAAGAGGCAATGAACGAACAGGTGAGCGCAGTTGTCCCATCTTTTTTCGCAATAGCGAACAACGTACGTCAAAATACTACATGAGGCACCTAATTTTCTTGAAAAAAATCCCGGATAAGGTGTTATTTAATTTCCCCGAAAGTGTCTATCCGAAAAAAATTTAGATAAAAAAAGGGAAGGTTTCCCTCAAACCCCCCCAATTAAAAAAGTGTTTTCAAAATGCCGTCCCGCCAGGTGGTGTCGTACGCTTTCCCAGATCGAAAAAGCCCCAAAGAGGTGCTTTTTGGGGGAAAAAGCGTCACGGTGCTGTCTCAAGGGCAAACGGGGGATCCACCGGGGATTTTACGGCGAAAGCCACATTGATATTGGAAGTAGATTGCGGGATTTGTCCCATTAAATCTTTTTTTGATCATTTTTTTTAAATATTTTGCTACAAAATAGTTAAGGTTTATGGGTTTTTTTAAATATTTGGCTCTAATTTATCCTTCCCCATTTTATATTTTGGGATAACGGTAGCTTGCCTCCATAGTTTTGGGAATTGACGGTACCCAAACACAATTGTAGAGGTTAAAAGGGGAAACCCCCGTCAAGCGGGGGGCTTTGGGCGCAACATTTGAAATGGATATCTCGGGCCCAGAGTTGTATTGCCCGGGGACAGGGCATAGGTAAGTTCCTCTTTGTAAAGGGGGGGAGTTATAATTTTCCCCCCGTTTTGGGCCCAAAAACAATAGTAAGGCGCTCGTCTGCGCTTATGCCCCGAACTCTTGATAGTCGCAGGTAGAAATGCGGCGAAACGCCCCCAATCATTGGCGACCCCCATGGGGAGGAGAAAATTAACCCGTTAGACATGGTGGGGTTATTTAAATGGTTTTTTTTTCATCTACTTTACGAATGTGATCCCAAATTTGGGTTTTTGTGGGAGGGGAAATAGAAAGGGAAAAAAAACGTCCCCAAACTCTCTTCTGCTTTCTCAAATAATCGGCGAGCTTAGCAGTGAACCCGGATTGCTCCGATTCTCAAAAGTGGACGTCGATTAAAGATAGCGGGGCTTTCGACGATTGAAATAGAAAGCCGGCCTCCTCGTTCCACGGGGAAACAGGCGGTGGCGCGGGTTTGGCGAGATTTTAGGGAGAATGCCCTCGCCACCGCTAGACCGTCGAAGAAAATTTGGCACAGCCTTAACAGAAGTGGGAGGGGGGGTTGTTTAAATCGGCGAGTACTGGAAATTTTATCCAGTTAGCACGTTTAAAAAACCATTGGGGGAACTTGCTTTACTGGGGGGGATCTTTAACTTGTAAAAGCGAATGGAAAAAGTGTTCGCTCCCACAAAGTCCGGTGAACCCCCCAAAAGGAAAAGTGAGCAGCAATCCGGGGTAATAGGGCAAAGTCGAGGGAGAGGATACACCTTTTAAAGGGGGGGGAAGTGTGTCTGGGCCCGTGTTCTTAACCCCAGGTTTCTCGAGAAAGAATACCCTTCACCTCCGGGGTGTCTGTAAAATTAGACCCCCCACCAGGTTATGCGCTTTAAAAAGTCCCAAGATGTTAGGGGGCGGAAGGATATAAAGGGGCCTCTAGGCTCTTGGAAATAGTTCCCCGGTGGGAGGTTTAAAATGCAGCATACGGTTCCCATAGGGGGAGGCTCTGGCAATCATTGGGAGACAGAGACAATTTTTATAAATTTATGATTATGTTGCTACGTGCAATTATAGCTACACCCCCGCTAGCCCGATCAAAGAGGGGTTGTCGGTACGATACAATCGTACCCCGAAGGGATCGGGTTGTCAGTTGGGGGGAAGGGGTTTCCTGCAAACAAAGATGGGAGGATGCAGGGAAGAAAAATTTGTAGTTTTAATTCCCCTGCAAGGCATTGAAAAACCCCCCACATTCCATTGTAGTAGCGAATTTTTTATTAATAATAATTTAAATTAATATCCCCAGAAACCATAACATATCCCTTTTAAAAATAAAAATTTTTGGGCTTTTTTAGGGCCTCTTGCTTTTCCCCTTCTCTTGAACCTCCAATTAGGAGAGGGGTTTTTGGGTTTTTTGTAGAGACTGGGACGGGGGATCCTAGCGAAAAGGGTTTATTAAAGCCCTTTGACGCTTTTTTAAAGTTTTTTTTCGGCAGTCCCTAGTGGTCCTTCCCCAAGGCACCCGGGGACTCGCCTTTGCGACCCCCGCTGTACCACCACTCATCCCCACCCGGGGTTCCTGGGCGGGGTTTTGGGGGTCGACAACGGTCGCAGATGTTTAGGCCCCCAGGAGGATCCCGGGGGGTTCCCCGAGTGGGGCTTTGGGGGTGTTCCCGGGAGGCTCGGAGGGGGTCCCGAGGAGGGTCCCGGGGGGTTGGGGGTGTTCCCCGAGGAGGCCCCCTCGGGGGTAAAAGGGGGTGGAGGCGACCCTTTGGCGGGGGTGTCCCCCTGTATAATTTTTGGACACCCTAGTTTTGGTGCTGGGTGTTTTTATTTTCGAGTAGAGACGTTTTGGGACAGGTGTGTAGGGGTTTGGCGTATTAAATGCGCAATGAAGTTGGGCATTTTGTTTTGGATTACAATTTGCTATAAAATGTCTGAAAAACCGGAGCTTGATGGATAATATTCCCTTTGGGGCCTGGGCATAAGGGTTTCTTTTACATTGGATCTCAGGACTTTTTTTTACCCTTTATTTCGGACAGGTCCCAAACCAAAAAGAATGCGGACCCTTTTCGTTGATGAGCATTTGGGGCTCACACGGTTTATCGTGAGCCTCCCGTCCCAATCCGACAGGTTGGCCCTTCCCCCGGATCTCGTTTTATGCCCAAATTCCTGGCATGAAAAAAGCCGAGGGTTAGGGAATAGGCCGGGCCTGAGCACGTGGAAACCCCGCTCGAACCTTCTTTGGGAGGATGGGAGTCGCAAAGGTGAGGTTTGTATCCGTCTTTTTTTCGGTCCCTTCTTTTTGTTAATGTACGGTAGACCCCGGTGACATGCTGGGGGGAAAAATCCCCCAGATACCCCAAGCTTACACAGTCGAGGTCATAGCAGTGACCACTCCCCTGCACTTTTAGGGAACCGGGGGCTTACTTACCTTTATATTTGCCCTATACTCACCCGGGTTTTTGGAGATCGCCCTAATATTTGTGGATTGAGTGCGGTCATAGTCTGAATCTAAAAGGTGCCATCAGTAGTTTCCTTATTAAGAGTAGATTTTTCCGTCCCTTTATCACTCTTTCGAGTATAATGGGTCCACGTTTCAGATCTTTACTTTATCCACTGGACATCACCCGGAAGCGGGGCTGGGGCCTCACCCCTTCCTGGTTTTTATAAAACAGGGTGGCGGGCCTTACCCGTTTTCCCTTTTCATTAAACGGACCTGTGAGGGCCGGGGGAAAATGCAGCAGAACTTGGCAGTACGGTTTTCCGGGACAGTAAGGTGTCAGCTGTGACAATCACTCGTCTGAGTGGGAGGACAACTCAAAATATCGGATGTAGACCCCGGTTGATCCCCGTTGGTTCTACCAATGGGGCCCCGTTAACTCTTCGACGAGAGGCTCCATACGACGCTAGACTTCAACTTTATATGGGCTCGCCCGGGAAAAGAGGTCAGCAGCAAGTGTATGCAGGAAAGTGCCAAATTTTTGTCCGGAACCTCTGAAAAAGCAAACGGTCTTTTTAAGGTAGGGTACCCCGGGTTTTATCCCTAAGGCCCCTTTTACCAAGATATTTCAACCGGCACTTTCACAGGAGCTAAAGCGGTGGTATCAAATTAACCCCGGGAAAAGGGCCCGGGTTTGATGCCAAAGGGCGTCAACAAAGGGGCCAAGGCCTTGTACAGGATTTAACGGCAGGGGGAAGGGAAAAAAAGAAGGAAGGGGAAAAAGGAAAGGAAAAAGGGGGGGGAAAAAGGAAAATAGAAAAAGAAGGAAAGGGGGAAAAAAAAGAAAAAATGAAAGGAAAGATGTAGGATAGGGTTCTCCTTTAGAGGACATCCTGCACGATGCCTCCCTTTTTGTCGCCTCTTACGACAAGAGGGGTTATGCGGGACTATTCTAAACCCCGTCCCCCAGGGGGGTTATAATTTTGTAAACCCTCCCTATAACTAATTGGTAATATGTGTCATTTAAGGAAGTTTTAATTTTGTGCAATTTTTCACCCAAAATAAAACAAAAACGAAAAAATTCGTGGTTTAAATTTTCCTTTTTTTTCTTAATTTAATTTAAATTTGTAGTGAAAAAAATAACATTTACTTAATATTTTAATATAAAACTTCATTGACATAATTTAAAAAAAATTGTACGGGGCACTGCAGTTTTTTTTTTCTCACTTTTTTTAAAATTACATTAAAAAATTTTTATACAAATTCCTAAGTTTTTTGAAATAATTTGTGGTTTTTTGTAACCAAAAAATTTTCCCAAAATCATAAATTTAAAAAATTCTTTTTTTTTATTCTTGGCATTTAGAACTAAAACACTGTTCAGAAAAGTGAAAATAGGAATTCTTTGTCCACAAAAAGGGATGTAAAAAAAATTTTTTTTCAGACTTTAATTAAAAAGTATAGTATATTTGATTTAGCAAAAAATTTTGGTTTTTTAAAAATACTTAAATAAAAGTTTTTTTTAAACTTAAAAACTTCAACTTTTCAAAAAAAGTTAATTTGTTTCTCAATAGTTGTGGAGAGAATATGAAAATTTTTTTAAATTTTTCATGTAATAAAGCTTAAAGTTTTTTTCATAAGAATATAAAGGGTTGCCATCTTGTTTGAATTATAAACAGGTTAAAAAAAAAAAATATAATTTGATAGTTTTTAAGTTTTTTTTGAAAAATTTTTTTTTTCTCTATGACCTTCAGTATAAAAACATCTTTATCCTCTGGATAGATTAAAAAAAACACCAAACCAGGTCTTGCCCAATCAAAAATACTGTTTCGGTCCCGTCAGGGTAAGACAAAGGGGCATACGAAAGGACAGAAAGATATTCAGGATTGTGAAAAACACATTTATTTCGGGGGTTAAACTCGCATTTATCAAAAATCGAGATAGATTTTTTTTACGATTTTTTTTTTTTTTCCTTTCTTCGAGTGTCGAAAGAAAAATAATGAACCCCGTAGAATATTTAAAATAGTTTGTTTTGTAAGCGTATTACTGTTTGAGTTAAACACTAGTTTTAATTCTTAATGTATGGGGATGGGCTTGGATTTAAATTTTGACCAAAATATTTTTAATTCAAAAAATTTTTTTAAGCACCACCCCACTCGTTCCCCAGGGGGCCCCGCGGCCCCCCCACCTTACGAAAATTCTGGGTTCCCCCCGTGATGTACAAACATTTTCCCCCAAAAGGTAAAAAAAGGGAAAAAAAACGGGATTCTTGAGAGACTTATTATTTTCTTACTTATGGCAGTAGAGAATTTTGGTTTTAACATGAGTATCTTTACAACTGAGCTACAAAATTTTTATATATTTGCCATATATCGGAAAAATATTTGGGTTTTATAAAAATTTTTTTTATAAAAATTTTATACTTTTAATACTATTAATTGTAAATTGATAAGTTATTTTTGTATCTTAAAAATTTGTGGGGGATATAAAATTTTTGTTCTGAAGGAACCTTAAAAGTTTTTAATGGGAAAATGAAAAAAAAATCAATTTTGTTTAAAATCTTAATCAACGCTAGGTGTGAACTTTAATCAACATCTTTTATAGGCCGATTTGAGAAAGTGGAATGTTTTTATTTAGAATTATTTACGCATCAGCCCGAATCCTTAGTCATTTGACGGAAAATTGAGGGCTACCCATTTAGTTTGTAAATAATATAAAAATTTAAAAATGAAATTAAATAAAAAATTGTTAAATTAATTTGTGATAAAATCGATTTTTTTTCTCTTTCAATCCTTTTGCAACTACCTTAATTTTAGGGTTGGATATCCAATTCCAAAATTTCCTCAGGGGGAATCGTATGAAAACCTAGATACCGAGTTTTGCCCAAACGTTAAAAAGTTTAGGCTCTAGCCCGAGGTACAGGGCTGACAGAAGTGGACAGACAGACGGACGGCATTGTGTAAACAAATTTTTTAGATTCGGAAGATCGTGAAACGTCAACATTCAAAAAAATCTTGAGTTTGATTTTTTTTTTACGATCACAATACTTGCTTGAAATGAAAGGTAGCGAGAAAGTAAAAATATTGATATTGGGTCCCCAGGGTCAAACTTTGTATTAAAATTTTTAAATTCCCGTTTAAAATGTTTTAGAGTAATAATTTTTATTTTATTTTATGTAATTGTGCCCACTTATTAAAACTACACCACTGTGTATATACTTAAATGTAAAATAACAAGTAAAAATAACTTTTTTATATATTTTTGTATTTTATTTGAACCCTAAGAAAATTGTTGTAACATTGGATATGTTGTTGTTCAGGGGGTCAGGATTTTGATGCCCTTAAAATGTTTCAAAAATTATCCAAAACATGACATAAGAATTCCAAAAAATTAACTTAAAAAAAAAAAAGTGAATGCAAACTCTTTTGAATGCACAAAAATAAATCAAACGGGGCAATTACAAGTGGAAACTAAAAGTTAATAATGCATAACCCCAATCAAACTTTTATACGTTTAAATTTATCCTTGATTTATAATTTTTTCGTGTGGGCTTTTTCCTTTGTGAGGCATTTTTTTCTTTTTTGTTTTTGAGCATTTTTCGTTTTGGCCCAATTTATTCTTGTGCGGGCTTTTTAACATATGGGCATATTTCCTCGTGATCATTTTTCGGTGTTGGAGCTTTTTTCCCTTTTGAGTATTTATAACCATGGTTTTTACGGGTGCGGAATTTTCGGGTGAGCTTTTTTCGTTTGCGCTTTTTTCGGGTCACCCTCAAAAACAAGGTGTTTAGGAAGATATTGGATTCCAAATAATTGATTGTGCATGTCAATTAGAGTGATTAGACATCTGAAATTGAATATTAAAAATTTGATAGTTTATGAAATAGAAAACGAAAAAAGAATTAATATTAACATATTTAGAGTACTTTCCCTCAAGATTTATTTTCCGTGATTAAAATGAAGTAGTATATAAGATGATTTTCCGAGGGTGAAACACGGGGTTTTTTTAAGAGATTTTAAAATTTTGATAAAATCCCCATAGCAGATTCAAAGAAGGGGAATTAACTGACATATTTAGTTATAATACGCTTCAATATCTCTCCCGTTTAATATGTTTTGGATTCCTCGCCATCTGTTTGGTTTAAAACATTCAAAAAAAAACAGCATGGCGGCTTAAACCGCCCTTTCACTTTACCCCTGATGCAAAAAGAAGTTAGAATGGATCGACTCAGCGCCCCGGCACTTGGAGTTTAAAGGGCGTTTAAAACGAACCTTACTTTCCTCCCCCTGAATTTGTTCTCCCCCTTGTTTCCTTTTCACCTTGTTTTCACATCCTCTTCTCTCTTCTTTCTCCTCTATGATTCTAATTTCATCACCATTTTGTTTTTTTCCCTGTTCAAAGGGGTTTTGAGGTTTTAAAAAATGTTTTCCCTCGTTTCACGGTATGGCAATCTATCAAACGAGTCCGAAAAAGGGGGCCCCCTGATAACTCGTAAAACGACGAACATGCAGTTTTGGGGGGGGGATCCCCACCGCCCCCGTCCGGAGGTGTTTTGCAATTACAAAGTACCCTGTCACTTTTCAAGTTATTTTGACTTTGAGTCTGTCTTTAAAAAAAAAAAAGTTGTTTCTTTTGATACCGACCCGAAACCAGGTGTTTTATAATTCGAAAAGGAACAGAAAAAAGTTACGAGAAAAAAATACTATATCAAAAGGGGTATATTGATATTGGTTAAAAATACGATATACTTTTTTTAAATCCTACTATTATGGTATGGGTTTTCTTGTGACGGGAGTTCAGTGATCAAATCCGGTGGTTTTACTGGGGGAGATTTTTTTTAAAAGGTTTCCCCCTCGTCTTGCTCCACTCAATGTGGGTACTTTCCCCCTGAGTCCTAATTTTCTATCCCTCACCATTTAGCACATAAATTTTGTGGTTAACGACGTTGCCCATTGGAGTGCGATGGGGGTTGCGGTTAAAATTGAAGCCCTAAAAATATTGTACTAAATAGAAAGAGGGGGAAAAAAATTAGCAGTTTTCAATGTGGTCGTTTGTTTTTTCCCTGATAAAATTTCCCCCTTTTCCTCTACGAGTTTTCACACTCCCCTATATGTTGGATCCCGGAAAACATTGACTTGTTTTTAAAATTTTCCTTTTTTTGTTTACTTTCTATCCAGAAAAATTGCTACACGGACAATTTTTAATCTCATTTGGGAGGGGAAAACTCCCAAGGAACTTTTGTGACCAAATAACCCAAGTTGTAGATTTATAAAAAAATCAAAAGAAGATTTATCGTTTTATAATATATATTTTTTATATATAAAAATTTTTTATTTATATTTTTATATAAAGTATGAAACTTCATTTGTATTTTTATTATATTTTTGTGATATATTTAATATATTATATATCCCGTCTTATACCCTGGGTTAACGTTATACACTAATTACTCTGATTTTAAGGGGTTAAGAAAGTTTAATTCAAAGGAAATGCCACGAAATTTTCGGGTGTGAGAGTGTAAAAAATATTTAGGAAAAAAACCCTTCAGTTTACCGGACCGGGGCGAAATCCAAAACCCCCCTTTCATAACACAAATGTAAGGTTAGACCACGGGCTATTGACGCGGTAGTAATTCTTGATGACTGCATTGGAATGAGGGTGAAAAGTACTCAATAAAAATTTAAAAATGTGAATGAAAGTGACTGCTTTTCCTTTTAATAAAATAAGTTCTCACCTTTGTATTTGGTAGTGTGTCTGTTACTGAGCAAGTGCCCCCGGGCTGATTCTGGAATGGCTGAAAGGGTTATTATTGGTGAATATGGGTTCCCCTTTCGAGTGATGATTAAGGGGGCTGGGGGTTGGAAGTTGTGTCTGTTATTAATTTAAAGTTTTTTTGGTGGTTTTTTTTAACCGGTGTCCTATACCCGTTCGTTTTTACGCTTGTATAAAACCCCAATCGCGTAATGTTTTTAGTGATTGGGAAGGTGGTTTTTTGAGGGGTACCTGTATTTCGTTGGGGAAAAAATGGAAAACAATTTTGGAAAAATAAACCCTCATTTCCCCTGATGATATTCAAACCCCCAATTTCCCCCTTCTCGGTGTTAGTTACTCGGGTTAGCGCGCAGAACCACGCGGTCCCCCGTAGCGGGAACGTGCGTTTTATTATTTAATAACGGTGAATTTTTTTAAATTTTAGTGTGTGGTGGCTGAGTGTATAAAAATTTTTAAAAAACTTTTTCCCGAAAAATGTGTTTTTTTTTGAAATAAATAACTGTAATGTACCGCCCCTTACCCTCTAATAGATAAGGGCATCGCACATTCACAAAAAGCAAATAAAATATAAACAATAAAAATGAAAAATTGCGAGGAGCTGACAGGACTGCAAAAAGGTGAATAGGCCTTTTACTGGCTTATCCCAAAATTGTGTTCCGTGAACTCTCCTTAAAAATCATCCCCCATGTTTCTTAAAAATGGGAGGGGGTCGGAATCTTATTTTTAAAAGTTTAAAACTCATTTACTAGAATTAGTGAATTAAAAGGTTGCATTGAGTATAAAAATGTTTTATAAAAGTAAAAAATTATATATGCAAATGTAAGAACAAAAATGAAAAATAGATTTTTTTAAATTTATATATGTAGAAGATTGGGTTTGCCCATAAAAATCAGTTGTTAACAACATAGGTTATCCCCATGATAATACGTTGTATAAAAAAAATGGGTTTATGCCCATAATAATACCGTTGTCTAACAAAGGTTTATATGACCTAAAGTTTATTCCCCAAGTAAATCCGGCCCCCTTAGGGTTTTGCGGCAATCCGCAATACAATAAATACAACATCTAGCCCCCACAGGCCAACCGTCCGCACAAAAATAGCGAAGTTGTATTAACTAATTGAAAATATCAGGCAATCAAGTTTACCAAAAATAAAAGAGAGATCCCCCAAAAAATAAATCCCAAAAACTCATAGCGTACGGGCTTCACTTTCCCCACTTGGTAGGCAACACCCCTTAGTAGATTTGGTGACATTAAAAAGGTAAAGTTCCCCATAAATAAAAATTATTTGTAGTCCTGAAGGGCAAAAAAGGGATTCTCAAAATTCCTACATTAAAATTTAGAATATTTTATGCCTGCCGGGGATACCTTTCCCCGTATTAAAAAATTTACAAAAAACAAATAATGGTAAACCAAAAAAAAATATATAGTCCAAAATTAAATTTTTAATGTCCGGCCCAAATAGAATTGTACCCGCTAGATTTCTTTTAAATTTAAAAATAAAGTTCCAAAATTTAAATTTTATTTAAGGCCCCAAAAGAATTTTACCTTAATCATCCTGTCTAACGTGATTGTGTTTGCCAGTTGAAACAGAAGTGATCTTACACACAAACGAACCCCTATATAAGCCGTTATTCTTGAGGGGAGGGGAACTAGGGGAAAAAAAGAAATCAAAAAACAATCACAGGAACGAGGGAAGGGGTTAAGTTACCCAAAGGGAAAAAACCAGATCTTGGGGGGCGCGTTTTAACGTCGTGTTATCTGAGGTTGTCCCCTGAGCAAGGGTGACCTCAGCTCAATTGTCCACCCTTTCACTCGTTTAGTCGTTTTCACACTCGGGCAGAAAAGTGCTCGCGAACAGGGAAGTTTATTTTCGGAGTCGACACACCTAGCCGAGAATGGGCATCCTTGGTGAGACAAAGGTGTTTATTTGGTGTTGTTCAATAGGTCCATTCGCTAGTATACTTTTATTCTTGTAACGTTGATGTCAAATTTTAAGTTACAGTAATTAATTTGTCCCTACAGATCAAAAGATTCTCGAAGAGAATCCCTCAGGAGTGTTCATCCCTTTAGATTGTTTTAGTAAAAAACTTTATTTTTGTTATTATTATTATTATTATTATTATTTCAAACTAGATCTCAAGGTTAAATTTTTGTGTGTGACGTGTTAAAGTATACTTCCCGGCTAACTGGACTGAGAGGAACAGTAGGTCTTATAAAAAGTGTGCGTGGAAAAAAGGGTTAAAATCTAGCCTCAGTACACCCAGCCGGGACTCGAATTGACCTACTCGTTCCCGGAAAAACCAAAAAACCCTTTCCCCCAACCCCAAACTGGATTTAATTTTATTGTACAGTCCCTTTTTTCCCGCATGGTAGAAGTTTCCTTGACGTTAAAAAATAGGACCATACTGTAAACAGTCAAGAGTTGCTACCTTTCAGGAAAAGGGGTGTTATAATCTATTTATTTTATTTGGGAAAGTACGTATTTTTTTTTTGATAAAAATTTAAATTTGCTAATCAAAATTGTGTTTCTCTTACAAAGGTTCTTTTTATTATATAGCTAATTAAAATTTAAAATTTTTTTTAAGTTAGCAATATATTAGTATGTACTAAGTTTGGTGTGTTTACCCTGGGAAAGGACGGGATATTTAAAAATTTGGTTTAACTGTAATCCCCCTAAGTTTTTTTTAATTAAATTCATCAGATTTCCACTTGAAAAGGGCCCTTTTTAAAAAAACTTTCCCCCCCCCCACCGTAAACCCTTATGACAACAGAACCTGGATCCACCCCATTGGACCCAACCCCAACAACCAAATTGAAAATTTCCCGAGATAAGTTGCAGTTCTTGTGTACCAAAGTATTAAATAACAAAAGAAACGTATTTAGAAAACCAAATAAGTGTAAAAATGCCCTGATTTTTTTTGTAACTTTTAATAGTCATCTCGGTGGAAACCAACCCTTGTCAAAATAATGCAATTGGTTGTATTGTATTAAAAATTTTTACCGTTATTATATTTTTTATATTAGTGCACGAGGGTTTGAAAGGGGGTAATATTTATTTAGATGGTTAATAACAGCCTGTAAAATAAATCAGAAATTCAAATACAAGTTAAAGCATAAGTTAGGTCCGGCCCCCGATTAAAGTAATCTCCTCACCATCAAATTCATTGCTTATTTTAAGGTTGGGAAATGAATGCATCTTCATCCCCGGAATCTACGTCATAAAATTTTGATTCGTTCCCATTGCTATTGAAGAAGCCTTTTCCCTAAATTCGTCAAAGTCAATGGATTCGTTCCGGTGTGATTATTGAAGAAACCTTGTCCGATGAATCTACGTCATTAAAATCCATTGATTCGTTCGATGTGGGTATTGCAAAAAGAAAGCTGTCCCAGAAATTTGTCAAAAGTCCTTTTATTTTATTATTATTGTGATTTGAGGCCCATCGACACATCGAGGTCATTAGGGCCTTGAAAAATATTTAAAACTAATAAAAACCCCATAGGGGAGAAAATAACATTCACCCCTGAGGCACTCCTAGGGTGCTCAAAAAGGGCCCCAAAATACAATTGAGTGAAACACATGCTAAAAAAAAACCCCCCGGGTTCCTCTTAAAAAACAAAACAAACTATTAAAACAAATTTTTGTAAAAAGACAAAAAATAACTGTTAAAATAAATTTTTTTATTAAAATTTGTTTTAAAAGGATAAAACGACAAGACAAAACATTAAAGTATACTAAAA
>JBCFYV010010047.1:0-20584 GCA_039000515.1 Timema cristinae | reverse complement strand
CATTCATGATGAAATAAAAGAAAGGGGCCCCGAGAATACATGAGGCAAGTGGAGGAAAACTTTTTTTTTGACTCACAAACCTATTTCCATGCTCAGATAAATAGTAGGTCTATATGTAGTCTGTTTCTTTATTTGTTACACCTAGAAACAGGGTGTCTCCCAATACTGGAAATATACTTGATTTTATTTTTGATACTGAAATATACTGGAATTTTGAATCAATACTGGAAACATATTAGCCTATTTTACATTAGGTGAAATGTTGGATTAAGCTTTTTTTGAGACGCCTGATTATTATTTGGACTACTGATAGTTCTATTTTGACCACCCCTCAATTACTCCCCTCTGGTCTATCTTGTTTGCCACAAAAATTAGTTGACTTAGTAGATGACTTACAGTTGCGATGTTTGCCTCACTTGCTGACCTTTCTAATTCTGAGCCCTCTACACTAAGCCCTCCATCCTCCCTCCCACTTACATACTAGAGAAAGAAACAAATAACTGTTTTGGTACACAAACCGGCCAACCCCCCCCTTTTGCACCCCCCCCCCCCCCTCAAGCTATTTTCCAGCAGTAGCCATTAGGAGCGATGAGATACTAGTAACTGCTCAAATTCAAACCCCAACTTCAAGCTTTTGGGTTTTTCCTGCCTAACTTGACTTTCCCAATGGCACTGTAAAGTATTTGTTGTGTTCTTCACTCATCCCCCCCCCTCGCTCTTCCTCCCACTTTAAATCCGCCCAAAAGAAAAACTACTGTTCCTAATCTTGGCTGGTTGGAGTATTCTGCAAATCCCCATTTGTTTATCTTGTGACCTTTGTGTTTGAGAAGAAATGATAAACTCAGAGGAAAGAACCTCTTTTAAAGATGATTTGGTTGGACAGTACAGTGTTTAAAGATTGGCTGTGGCTATAAAAATGTTTTGATTAAAAGTAAAGGTATTTTTTTTGTGTATAACTAACTCTGATATAAGTAACATGGGAATATCTTCAATCCAATCTCATGCCAAGGAAAGAAGCATGTTGACAGAATGAAAGCTGCTAGTGGAACAAAAAAATTGGACTTGGTCCCTACGGCCAAAAATGCAGTGTCATTTGTAGGCCTACACGAAGATATAGATTTTTTGTACTAATGATCATGAAGTATTTTGAAACCTGAAACTAGACCTAGTTGTTCTATTCAAAACTTTCTTTTCAAAGATGAATTTTTTTCATGCTGAAATATTGGGGGCTATTAAAAAGTAATGACACATTCTTCTCCCTAGAATTTTTTCCACTTATAGTGGATCTTTATAAAGTAATTTTTTTTTCCGATAGGATATTGCCAAGAAATTTCAAATACATAAAGATAACTTGGATATTTCAACCCGTGTATGGACTGGGTCCTTTTTTCAAAGTGAGCCTGGAATGTGGTTGGGCAAGGGATCATTTATTGTATTTCATTTGATGAGAGCATAAATACTGTGGCTCAGAAGACCCAGATGGGCGTTGTTGTTCGCTTCTGAGTAAAAATTTAATTCATTGCATTTTAGGTCATGCAAACACCAAGATATATTAATGAACTTTATATCTGCACTAAAGACTGCTTGGATCTTAGAAGAATGCTTAAAGTTTCCATGGATGGACCAAATGTAAACCTCAAATTTTTAAGTGACCTCAAATTTTACTTGAAGGAGATTTTCCACAAGATCCTGAGTTGCTGGAATTTGGAACTGGTTTTCTACACATTGTCCATGGTGTTTAAAAAACATTACATATAACTCTAGTTGGACTTTAAACCCAGTCTTTGCGATCACTAGATTATTTATTTAAAGATTTTCAACAAGATGCGCAGACTATCAAGAAGAACAGGATAATCTCTTTTCCGATGAAGTTTTGTTCTATTAAATGGGTAGAAAACTCAAGGGTGTTAGAGAGAGCAATTGTCAATGCTACCATATTTTAAAACAGTATTTTTATTCTAACAAAACATCCTCCAAAAAACTGAAGCAATTTTATGAAGGATGAACTTATGACATAAAAGTTGGGATTCACGCTGTCACTTTCACATGAGTTGGAGAAATTTCTCACCGAATATCAGAAGCACTCAACCTATATTGCCATTTATGTTTGCAGATCAAAATAAACTACTTGAGCACTTGATGAACAGAAATTTTAAAATGTGATGTAATGAATTATGCAAATACTTCCTAAAAATTATTACCCTTTTTTGATTTTAAAAAAACCAATTCAACATGAAAATCACTCCCTACTGTCGACACTGGGTTTGCAGCACCTGCATCTTTGAAAGGAATTAAAGACATAAAGATATTTAAAGCTCAAAGGAGATTGTCAAAAATTCCCAGTTGATCTCTGCATCA
The DNA here is from genome assembly GCA_039000515.1 of Timema cristinae. Lineage (NCBI taxonomy): Eukaryota > Metazoa > Arthropoda > Insecta > Phasmatodea > Timematidae > Timema > Timema cristinae. Next base: position 18,226 of record JBCFYV010010047.1, on the reverse strand, counting down.
AACTTTTACATAAGTGTCCCTCCCCAAAAAAAATTATCAAGGTGCTAGTTGTTTACCTCCCGCAGTTTTGCTCAATTATTGTTAGAACCTATGGGATAACTTCTGCATTGGAAAGACCTTTAGAAGCCCATTAGACAAGCCCACAACAATCTAGCGTGCAAGCCAATGATGTAAAAAGAGACTACTTGGACTTTGTATCAAGCAAGAAGTTATTGACTCCCCTAAACAATTTTCACTTCAAGTGGTGTCCAGCTTGTTATGCATCAGGAATAAGGAAAAAAGTCCTTGAAAAAGAAAAAAAGATTGAAGTAGAGTAAGTCAAAAGAAAAGCGGGCATCTGAAGAAATAAAATTAATAAGAAGTGAATAGAATAGTTATGCAGAAAGCAAAGAAGAGGCAAAGGTGTTAAAACATGAAATGCAAAAATTGAAAAAGTTTTTTTGGTTGAATTTAATTTTAACTTTTTTTGTACATTAAAAAAATTGTTTTTGGGTTTTATAAATCTTAATTTTTAATAATGTTAGGTAACTGCAATTATCTTTACTTCCAAGTAATTTTTCACATAATTTTTGTTGCTTATTTTCCATTGAAGATTCTGTATCTTTTTTACTATATATTTATCAAACAATTCATTATCAAAAATATAACTTGTGGGAAGAAATCTACTGTCAAGGGGTGGGGATAATAGTTAGTTTTTTTTGGTTAGAGTTTAATTCCCTGGCTGTAATCATTTTTTGAAGTTCCCGCCCATCAAGGTGATTACTTGCATCTCTAAAGTCTACAAGTGAGGTGAAATGACCTACCAATTTTTGCCAGGGGAGGTATTTTCACATCCCTTCCAGGATTCTTTTACGTGCCACATGGAAAACCAAGGGGCCCTTACTTTCCCTCAGAAGAATGTTGACCCTTGATTTTTTCTTGCTCAAGAAAGGACCTTCGGACACTCTTGGGTTTGAACTCAAATATCGGTTCCTGAGGCGAGCACTTTACCCAAGGTCGACAGTGGTATAGGTCATTCAAAAAATGTAATGTGTGTGTGTGTGTGTTTGTGTGTGTGCACGTGTATTAAAGATGGGTCAGATCCACCTTTTTTCATATCTGAAAACTTCATTTTCCCAATCAAATCCTAATTAAAATTTGAATTTTTGAAAATATTCTAAGCATAAGTGTTTAACTATCACATAACTGGAAACTTTTTTCCTTCACTTCTGATTTTGTTTACATTAAATGGAAAATTAATGATCTGAGGTTTGGTTGTTGGGTTTAACCACAATAAACTATTTAACTATTTTAATATCTTTAAAAAAATTACTCATACTTAGTACCTATTTAAAAAAAATATTATTATTTGAGTTTTGAATCCATGAATATTCCTTGTAGGTTCAAGGGTCCCATTCTTGTATATACTAAAAATATATGCGCCAATACACTTGATTCTTGATGTAAAATGTTTAACTATGACAGACCTAGGCCCACCCTAACTTTCTATCTTTTTTATGATTTTTGAAATAGGGATTGTTTGTCTCTTAGTACCTTCATATATACTGGCTTTTTAAAAAAATTTCTGGAAATAAACTGGAATTTCAAAAACTATAGTCAGGTAGAGTAGACACCTGAGAAAGAGAAAATTTTAGTTATGGAAACATTTCCCCATTATTTTAGCTACTTTATGAACATCTTGTACTTTTGAGTGTCCCATGAGAAACTGTTTTTATTAACTTTTGAGGGTTTTTTTATTAGAAAAGTAATATTTGAAAAGGGATTGGATTCCACATAGTTAATAAAGCTACATGTTCAAAACTTCAAAAAATATTTCTACTAAAAGGCAATTAAACATATTTATTAAATTAAATTTTAATATATTTTGATAGTCCGTTCACCGTCAAAATCAGTCCTCAAGTATGTTAATGTCAGCAACCCCCATTTTTTAGATCCTTAAAACCCTTTAATCTTCTTTTCTTGTTTGAAGCCATTATTCATTTTTCATTTGTGAAAATTCCTCGTTTCCTACTCCTAACACTTTGCCTTCTATGACATCACTCAACAAGCCATTTCTTCTCATATTTTTGACCCATTAAATTGCCTTTCAAACTAGAATCACCAGCCCAAATAGGCTCTTTTTCCTTACTTTTTTTAGGCCTTAGTGGTCTTGGGGTAAAATGCTCGCCTCAGGACCAATGTTCATGGGTTCAACCCAACTGGAGTCGACGGATTTTTCTTGATTGATAAAAATTTCGCAGCACACTTCCTTTGGAGGGGAAAAAAAGCCGCCGGTCCCATTTGATTGTGAAATGTAAAGAACCCTGGAAGGTATGCGAAATTTCCTTTCTTTGGGAAAATTGTTAGGCCCTTCACCCCTCGCTAATAGAAATTCTTGTTAACTGATGTAATCATTTGCTTTGGAAGTACACGTTTTTTAAAAAACCTCAAATAAAAAAACACATAGTTTTTTATGCAGTAATAAATCAAGGAATTATTGTACTCTGGTTACATCATTCGGCGGTCGTTTCGGAAACTTCCCCCACTAGTGTTGGTCTTTATCGGGTGGAGTCGGCTTGTCATCAGCGAGTAAGATGATGGTCTGCATTAGGCAATAAAATTGGAAGGTTGTTATGCTCTTAAGTAAGGACAAGACCTCGACTGACAAGCTAGTTTTGGAATGAACAAGCCTCATCTCTTTGTATTGCCAGTCCACGCTTAATAAATTACATCCATGACTTTGTCCTGTGTTCATATTAAATTTCTTGGGGCTCAGCATGAACACAACATAGAGAAAATAATAGTAGAACAGGAGACATTATCTTATGATATTATACTTTAAATGTTTCATTAATTTAATGCACAGTACTATTACATCTATTTTAATTTAAGTTCTAGTTGATTATTTTGTATATTTTCTTTCAGGTAGCCCTTTGAAAGTCCAAGAATGTCTCCTAGCCAACATTTTTTCGTTTGTACCTGTGGAAAAGGTAGGGTTAATGAATTGATTTGGGCAACTTTTTAAATTTTTTCTATTTTAAGGAGTTTGAGGGATGTTTTCAAGAAAGTTGAATTTTTTAAAAGGGCTAGATTTATTAATACTAACCACATTGTTTTTCCCTCCTTTGTTGTATTCACTAAAAACAATTTTTTTTCATAGAAAGTAGACTATTTGCAAAGTAAAATCAGTAAAAAAGCCTTACGTTTTGTTTTTTAAATCAAATACCATTTGGATAAAAAAATTAAGGAGGCAAGGGGTTTGGGGTTTTTATGTCAAACCCCCCAGGATATAGGGGCTAAAACATTTGTTTTATTTTTAAGAAATTTTTCTATTGTTTTTAACTTTGTATAAACTGAATCATAGGGCGAAATTCCCCATTTCTATTCAATTTGCTTTAAGAAGCACTTGATTGTTATTTTTTGGAAAAAACCCCATTAAAAGTTTTAAAAATAAATCCTTTAATTTTTCGTTTTGTTAAAGTACGGGACTTTCAATTTTTGTGATTTCACTAAAACTGTTTTTGAAAAAGGGAGAAGTGAAACCTTTTAAAATCAATGCACTTTTCACATGTGCGTCACGCGCCACAAAACCCCACAAAACACCCCCCACAAACGCATGAGTGAGAATTTGGGCCCAAAAGAAAAATTTTTTTTGTAATTTTTATGCATGTTTATGCCCCACGTTTATTTTTAATTTTTGGTTGATCCCCGGAACAAGTGTGTCATATACCTTTAACTAAAAAAATTTCAAATTTATAATGAAGACTATCTATTTTTTCTATTTATTTTACTCTAAAACAACTTTTTTTTTTTCTTAAAAAAGTTGCTTTTTAAAACTTTTTTCAAAAGTAGACAAATTTTTTTGTTTTTTGCTTTTTTATGGGCCTTTTTTAAAAACAGTTTCGATTTTTGAAAGTCAAAAAGTGAACGTTTAAGATTAGATGGGCCCTAAAGAAGGTTTTTTAAAATTTTTTTTTTTGTGTGATTTAGTTGAAGTTAGATAAAGAAATCTTCTACCTATACTCAATTTGAACTTTTACATTATCATTTTTTTAAATTTACAGTGTCGAAAAGGCTTTCAATTCAAGATTGAAAAAAATTTGTGTGAGGTCCAGAAAAAAAAAACCAGTTTTTTAAAATTTGATGAAAGCGTTCAAGAACCCCAAAAAAAAATGTTTAATGAATATTCTCGACAATTTGTCAAAATGAAAACGTGCCACCACAGGTTTTTATAAGTTATTTTGAAATCAAACTTACAAGGGAAAAAGTGTTTTTTAACCAAAATAAAAATATGAACTAAAAACTAAATACATGGGGAGCATAAAAAAAAGACTACAACTTTGATAAAAATAAAAAATTTTAAAATTGCTTCCCAAACACTTCCCCCTCTTTTAAACAACTTTAAATGTGCACTAAGAGTAGGCAAATGTGTTAAAAGGGTTGTATCCTAAAAGGGGGCGAAAGAAAAAGGGTTAAAAGGAGGTAATGTTGGAACTGGACAAATACATAATCTATAAAGCATTCAATCCCACCCACTTAATAGTTTTTTAAAAACTTAGTAAATTAAATTTTTGGGTTTAAAAATGTCAGAAATTAAAAAAATTTCATTTAAAAAATATTCAATTTTTGGAATTTACACACACTAACCCCCTTACAAAAATTATATTTCAATCCATATTTTTTAAATTTGTGTGTTCCCATTCTCAGACATTGATTGCGGGCTGGTTTTCCTCATATAGGGGGGCCTTTGGGGTTGATTCCCACCCAGTAATAGATCGCGTAGCCACAGGCATCAGTAAGGCTTTGGGAAGTGAAATAAATTTTTGGCCTCACAGGTACAAGGCAATAGTGGTGTTTTTAGTTGTCTCGAACAGTTAAATCAAAAACCTTTCAGAAGAACCCGATGTGATTTAGACTGAAACGTTGGCCCCCAATTGATCGCATATGGATTAGGGGTTTCCCCTTCTTTTTTAGGAAAGCCAGAGAGTTGTTTAAAATTCCTTTAAATGCAAAAGCACTTCATGATCCCAATGAGTGTTAGTTGCACAGCTTTAAAACCTGCTGAAATATTGAAGAAAAACTCAGGTCGGGTCGGGTGCATAACATTAAGTACATAAAAATGCCTATGAGCTTTGTATGGCTGTGAATTATAGGGTTTTATCTTAAAATAGAGGTTTTTGTCTCCATTGGGTTTTAGTTTTTCGCATTTTTCCCATGAAAAATTTTGCAAAAGTCTTTGTTAAAGGGTTGATAAGATAATCCACCTTTTCTTTTCACAATTTTTTTCAAAAAAAAAGTGTAAGTTACCCAGATCTTTCATGTAAATTTAACTTGAAGTCAGCTTTGATCTTCTAAAGAGGTTGTATATGAGTACTGTGATGTTTCAAATCCAAAAAGTCTATGAGACCTTGGTTCCCCCCACAACATGTAAGTACAGACATGGATCTTATACTGGTTGAAAACCAAGTGATCAAAGAAAAGGTAAAGGGCATTTGTTCCATTCTGGGGCCTGTTGGGGGCCCATACAATGATTTCTTGAGCTTGAAAACAAGTTCTAAATTTTTAAAAAAAACCGGGGCTGTTGCATGTAGACTTTTTGGACAAGGTTCCATGCAAAAATGCATTATTCCATCCATCTTACATCATGTAAATTTCTTGATTAATGATGGCTATATTTTTCAAAATAGCATACGTGCTACTGGTATAAGTCTCACTAAAATCGAACCTTTTTTTCTGTTAAAAAACCTTTTAAACCCACCAACCCTTCCCTGTAGAACCCTTATTAATCTTGATCTCTCTTGACTAAAAAGACCGAAATGGAGATAGCTTTTCCCGGGGGGTGGGGAAGTAAATTTCCCCGGGTGTCATTTTTCTTGGGGGAAATTCATTTCCCTTTCCATGATACCCCATTTCCTCTCTCGGTCTCCCCTTGACATCTAAAAATCTTGAGGCAAATTGTCAAAAAGGTTTCTGCATTCTAGCAAATGATACATAATCTTGCAAATGTTTGGTTTCTGCGTGTGGTGGCTACGATGAAATTCACCTTCATTTAGTGGGGGGTTTTCCCTTGGAAAATTTAAAATGGCTTCCCCTAAAGGTAGGCTTCCTTTGAGAATTTGTAACTGTTTCAAAAAGTAGGGGTTTTCCTCATGTGGGAATGTGGTCATATTTTTTTCCAAACCCAAATTTATTTTCACACAAAACATCATATTCCAAAACAATCTTTTTCATGATAGGGTTCCAAAAACCATAGCCCTTGGGGCAAAAGGAAAAAATGCACTTTCGGTACGATTGTTCAGTTTTCCCTTAAGAAACTCTTATAAAGCTACATACCAAAACAGCAAAAACATGCAATTTTGACAATTTTTTTGGGGTTGACTATACCCGACCCCGCAGGGTTTTACAATCCCCAAGGTCTGTTTTGGGCTTCTATTAAAAATTTACGCTCATCACAGTTCTGACCAAGATCTTTTTAAACATTTGCATTAGTAACTACCTGCATACACTCCCTTGTGTTCTATTCTTGCGTTCCTTACACCCTTTTGAAGGGGGGTATAAGATTATATTCAAAGTTAACTTTGAAATTTAAAAATTTTTTTTCCTTCTGAAGATAAAATTCTCCCCCTCAGTCAACCTGTAGGGCTTATTCTTTTTTTAAAGTGAACGTTGCTAGAGGTTCATACTTCTTAAAAAACTCGAATACCCCTGATTTTTTTTGATCGTGTATACATAGGTAAAATACTGAAAACGTCAAATTGGGTAAGTATTTAAAAAATTTACTGTCATATGTGAGGGTTGAAGGACCATGACATCACTGTGGACAAGCTGAAGGGGGACTTAGCCTTGAGAGGTTTTTACATGAGGGAATTTAGTAAACTTACCTTTGGGTACAGTGCTCCATGGGATTTCGGGTTATAAGTTTTTATTTTCACAAACCTTCATGCCAACAAACCCTTTCACTAAAAGACTTCAAAAGGTTATTGCCAATATTTGCAGTCGTTTTGCCATAGAGGTAAAAACTAATCAGTGACATTGGCCAAAGGGATTTTGAAAAAGAAAATTCATAAATAATTTTGCAGACTCCCGGATGCAACTGCTTCAAGTTTATCATGCTTGAAAAATTTTTTCTACACCTTCAAAAAAAACCTTGCATCATTGGAATCCCGTCGTCTGACTGATAATAGGTTATATTGTGACCAGGACATAAAAAACTTCCCCGTTTTATCACATTGTTTTTTTCCCTCTTTTCAAAAGATGCACAAAAACCCCCAACTTTTGTCGCTTTTAAAACTTCCTGATTTTGCGAGTTAATTTGGGACTTGGGGAGATTATGAATATTGTCGGGAAAATGACAAAATAGCACAGTGTTTGGGGTTTAAGCTCCCGAGTCTAGAAAACCGGATGTAAACAAAACGAATCCTTCCAATGAGTGTTGGTGCTAACTGAAATCTTGCTTCCCCCAACTTCGGGACTTGGGCTTATTTTTTATTTGCACTCTGTTCTTTTTAAGTTTATGGCATTTTGGATCATATGTCCGAATTTTTTTTCAAAATTTGCACGAAGTTGACTTCCCGGGGGTTTTGATTAGGTAGTTTTTTGATAAAAGATTTAGACTGTTTTCATGGCTTGTGTAACTTTCCCTTTGTTGTGTCCTAAAGGAATGTAGGGTTTTTATTTGCTGTTATACTCCGAAAATCGTTTTTTTTCCTCATTAATAACCTATTTTTTTTCAAAATCAATGTCAAATTTTCGGCCGGTCTCAAGGATAACAACACATTGTATTCGTTCGGCGTGGGAATTAAAAGATGGCAGACAATATCTAATTTCTTTAATGTAGCACTCGTTTACCTTTAATCATGAATCAATTATCAAAAACTATTAAATGTCCTCCAGATTTCCTTTATGGTCATCAATAAAAAACTTTTAAGTAAAATAATGGTTAGCTATGCCTTTTTTTTTGTAGGTATTCAAAAGGGAAAAAAGCCCTATCTTTAAATGCAGATTTTTTATCCCTTTACATTCAGAACGTTGTCTGAATCTTCTGGATTAAATTAGATTGCATTTTCATTTTTTTCTTTTACTCCCCCAGTTTTTTATTTTTTTTTGAATTTCATAATATCAGTTAATTGAAAATTACTTTGTTCGGGAATCACTTTGAATACTTCCCGCAAATTGAGTTCTCAAGCCGTTTTCCCTTCTAAACTTCCGTTTTGAAGTTTGAACCCCAAAAAATAATTGAACACGATACTTTTTTTATCTGTCATGGTGGCAAAAGACTTCTTTAGGCTAAAACTTTTGAGGTTAATTTTAAAGTTTATTCTCAGACACAAAATAATAAAAATGTTATTCATTTAAAGGCTCTGGGCCATAAATAAACCTGTGGTAGCACGTTTTCAAAAACAAACTGGATTTATATCCCGTAGGCCTACTAAGTTAACAATAAATTGAGCAAAGGGGGTTTGGCTGCTTAGAAAAAAAAAATAAAATGCATTTTTACTTAAGGGGGAAATTTTTTGGGACTTTAGTTAAAGTAATTACAATATAAGAATATTTTATTTTCTAGAATGATTGTTTATGCAAATTTTTTCACTTCATGATGACTAGGTCTAACTACTAAATTTTCATTTCAGATAAAATTTTGCAAATTTTTTTTAGTTAAGAACTAGGCTAACCAAATGCATACAAAACATTTTAAACCTATTTTAGTTATTTAAAGCCTTGGCTGCAAAATTTCATAGCTACAACTCACATTAATGTGATATAATTTTTTTGCCTGATTCAATTTAAATAGGGTTAATTAAAAGTTTTGTTGAGGCATCTTAAAGGGTACTTTTTTTTTTTTTCATTGGGTTTCCGTTTTTACCCCCCTATCGAGTATAGTGACAAAAGGGAGAGTTACAGCAAAAAGTATTTGGGTTTGTGCGAGTGAAAGGGAAAACCTTTAAGAAATAAATATTCATCACACCCAACTAGGATTCAAATCCCAACCTCCTCACCATTGGGAAATTAGACCAAGAGACTTGACACCTTGGTCAATGTTTCCCATGAGTGGGTAAATAGACTACTAAAATTCCAAGTATGTTGAAGCCTAACCACCGCCTACTCTAAAACCTACAAACATTTAATATTAATATTGTAATGTCCCAATTATTCTTATGTTGTTGGTGAATAAAAGCATTTTGATAAAGTCATGTTTCAAAGAAACACCGCCTCTTATTACCCGTTTGGGTTATATGCTAAGAAAATATTCTTTTAAACATTCGGTGTAAACGTACTATCCCCCATCTTGGCCTACATTATGATATAGGCATATATTAAAGTTTAAATTATGTGAAACTCACACAAAACATTTTGAGATTTTTATATAGGGCTAATAAGATGGCAAGTTTAAATCAGGTAACACAAAACAACCAATAAATAAAAAAAAACTATCATATATATAACCTCATAACGCAAACCAAAAAACAAGTGAAATGGCTGCACAACTTTACATCATTCTACTAGGAAAATATCTGGGTTCGCAACGACTTTGCTCTTCGTAAAGTCTTCAGTCATGATAACTTTTGACGCAAAGTCTAGCGACTCTTTGTTAACAGTCCCAAAATCATTTTGCTTCGTGGTCATAATAGCCCCACAGATAGAAAGACAACTCAAGATAACCAAATGAGTCTTAAAAATTGAAATTTCTAATAGTAGGTAGAAAAATGGCATTGAGGGCAAGGGGTTTAACATTTCCAAAACTATAAACTACTCCCTGGTGTGGTAGAAACTGAAATTTGGCAAGAATATTTAGTGCTTATTCCAAATAATTATTAAAATCTTAAGATATTACATTTCAAAATTGAACTCTGAAGAATTGGGTTGGGTGGGGAAGGGGCAACTAAGTAAAACAAACCTATTAAAAGAGGTACAAAATTAAATTAGCTGGGAATGTAGGGGAAATACTCCAACTAACACAGCTACTTTTAAATATTTTATCTTTAAAAGTGGAAACTGGTGAAATGGGTGGTGGGTAGGGTGTGGAGCGAGTGGTTCTAAATATGCCAAAACTATATGAATAAACTACTTATCTTTGTGGTAGAAGATTGCATTTTGTCAGGAAACTGTAGAGGCCACCTCAAACACAATGTAGATACAAATATTCTTAAATTTCAAAATTAAGGACCATAAAATGGGAAGAGGTTCTTGTAAAAAAAACAAAATTAAAAAATGTTTACATTAGAATTTTTTTTTATTAAACATAAAATGGCACACACAAATAACCAAAAGAGATGGAACATTTAAAATAGGTGTATACTGGAAATGTTCAGGGCTGGAAATGATCAAAGATTAAATTACTAACCACTTATTGACATGGTAAATAATTTAAATTTGGCTGGTTGGTAAACAAACCAACCCAAAAGCCCAAAATGTTTTAAAAATTTTAAATTACAAAATGAGAGGGTGGAGCTGGAGTTAGTGAAATGGAGGATAAGAAGAACTGTCGAACCTATAGAATAAAACCTACTTTCACTATGGTATAAAATAGAAATTTTGCAGATAACTAAAAAGTATGAAAGTTGATATGGCTTACCTGTGCCAAAATGGGTCATATTGCTAGTTAATCATAAACTAAACCCATAAAGTAACATTCTCCCCCAGAATTGTGGTTTTTTTCATTTTTTCTGGACTCCTTAATTTTAGAGTCAATGATATTTAAAGGCTATAAATTTATTTTTATAAACTAGGCCTAATATTGGAAAAATAATTAATTTTGACAAATTATGATCAAACATGGTTTTCACATAGTTTTCTCCACCATTAGTTAAATTTCAAAACATTTTAAAGAATTTGTTACAGTTAATACATTCTCATGGCCATTAATGGGTATATAACATGTTTATTTCGACGAGCCATAATAATTTTTAAATTAAATGTATCTACACTCTACAGGCCTAGATTTAAAGGAGGGTGACAGGGGCATGACGCCTGGGAGACTCCATCCACAAACTATTGCAATAAAACACACAATTATATTTTGGCTATATAGATTTCAGTCATGTAAATATCTATTTTTTAAAAATAACTTACTATGATAGTTTTCATTAATTTCCTGACAAAATATTACTTAAAAATGGCATGTGCAGAAAACATATATTTCAGACGGTGATTTTCAAAAAACAAACACCACCTTAAGTAGCAACATATCTAGTGGCTCCCATTTGGAACTATAAATCTAATTTATTATGAGGACAATATCTCTCTGTTTAACTTATGTCATTTAATATTGAGCTAACAGTTCATTTAGTAGAGAAAAAATTAAAGTATGCAAAGTCAACAAGAAAATTAATTGTCTAATGTTGAGGCCTCCAATTTTTGTGGCAATTTAGTGACAAGATGTGGTAGTGTCTATTTCTACCACTATCAGTAGTAGAAAATGAGAAGGAATAGTTATTGTTTAGAACATAACTGACATTTTGCAATGCCACTGAGATACGAGAGCACAAAGCAGTATATTACCACTATGATGTGTGATTACATTATGTAGGTACAGGTGTGTCTTAACCAATGAAACTCACTATAACTATTTTCTCTACTATGCGTGTCTTTATCTTTCTAAGTTAAATTATGATTAAAAAATTTCCCCACATATTTTCCACTCACCCCCACCCAATAGATGTTAAAGCCACTGGCTTCTTAAAGGGAAATATTATCACACTGTGTTATTTTTGATTTAAATTTCAGCTTTAAAAGCTTTTAAAAACTCAAATTAACTCAATTAGTTTTAGAAAGTCTAGATCTATGTTTCTAACCATTTACTTTGATATCAGAACTGCAACAATTTGTACTAAGTGGTGTTTAAAATGAGCTTTCCTCACCTTTTCATCAATTATTTTTAATCATTATACTTGTAATTAAAGGTTTTTATTGCTATCTGGGTCATGTTGGTACATTTCACCTCCATTTTTTTAGTGTGAACATATTTTGAAATAACAAACCACTTCTTAATGTGAGATATCTGAACGTCTGCAACATGGCTCATCACTACAATAAGCAGCCCCCCTCCCCTTCAGTTAATATTTAATTTTAATGCATTTATTTATCAAGCCTTTATTCCTTGTTTAATTGATCCCATTAATTAATGTATTTTTGTTTTGAGTTAACCTAATCCTATTTTTGAAGATAAAAAATAAGTTAGATAGAAAATGTTTACAAAAATAAATTATTTTTTGAAAAATATATACTTTGGGTTTCAATAAAACTTTTATTTGCAAAATCTACTAGGCCTATTTGAATTTCACACCCACATGCAAACATATTTTTTTTAGATATACTATATTTATAAATACCAAGAAAGAATAAGTTTTAAAATAGTTAGCATTCTATTGCTTTGCTCCCCATTTGTTGTACACATTGTAATATATGAGATTAAATTGCCACTAAACAAGTTTATGAAGAATCTATGAGAGATATGTTGAGAATTGAATAATTATAAAATTATTTAAATTATGTTGTAGATTTAATAATTTGATAAAATAAAGTTTAAATATCCCTGTGCTGAACTTGTAAATTAGTGGATTCAAAGCAATAGTGAGTTAACTTGATTGGATAAATGGTCCATTGACATTGATAAAGTAGTTACAAGTGAAATATATTAACGCTGAGTAAAATTGGACAATTAAGATAATAGTTGCTGTACAAATCATCTGCATTATCATCTAATCGGAATAGTTGGAGATTAGTTGTGTGAGGAGCACATCAATCTCCAACCATTCTGATCAGATGATGATGCACTTGCATCAAAGCTAGTTGTCTTAAGTGAAAAGTAACAAACAATGTAGCAGAATCATCATAAAGGAGAAATATATTAACAGCTAACAGATAAAGAATACATGTTTTAAAATTCTTAACTATCAATTGAGATAGCAAATTTCATATTCCTCAAACACTAACATTTTAATGGTTTTTTTCAAATCTAATTTTCATGAATTTTCACTAACTCTATTTCCTACATTAGTACATTAACAACTAATATCTTCATTGTTTAACCAGTTTCACTTATTAATGCTTTGAATCCACAACTTTCGAGTTCTATGTAGTAATGTTTTTGACTTTGTTTTATCAAATGTATAGCTTTTACATCACTCAACTACTTTTTTATAGTCTATTTCATTTATCAACACATCTTGTATATTTCTTCATTTACTTTTTTGACTATAATTTAATCTCACATATTATTACTAATTGACAATTGTTTGATTATATTATTTGTTCTATCACCATTAACTTCTTGCCTAATGGTTAGCAAGAAAGAGTGTAATTTAATTGGTTGCTAACTATTTTAAAACTTCATTCTTAGTATTTATATTAAAATGCTCTTAATAAAATAAACTGTTCAGTTTAAACTATATTTCTATGTACGTTTAGTAGTCTTTTTGTTATATTAATCCTTTAAATAAATTTACAATAATGCTTTATTGTCATTAAATTATGCTTACATTTGATTGAAAGTTTTTTTGCAATCTAGTAGCAAAAACACTAACCACTACAGTAAATTTCACCAGCTTACTTTCTATGTGAGGACATTCACTAAGGCAATCTTGGTTTTGCTAAATATAATAAATCTGTTAATTAAACTATATTTGAGGTATTTAATGTTAACTTTCTGAACTGGCTTATTATTCAACACATGGCTTTTATAAACCAACTTAAACTATCACAGACAAAACATCCAGCCCCCTGGCCCTCAATACATCACTGTAAAAAGTAAGCCTATATTTCACTGACAAATTTTTCGGCCATATTGGGAATTAAACTTGGGACTTAGCTCAATATACAGACACGCTATTGACTTAGCTAATGTGTTATATTAAATAAATGTATTTAACATATTATGTGATGTTATTAAAATAAAATAGAAAAAATTATAATTGACATAGTCTCTAATTAGGGATTTGTTTCAATTTATTTATTCATAACACCATTTTTAGCTAAGAAGTTGATGAACTTATAAAATGATATATTTTTCATATTGAAGTAAACAAGCCCTCATTTGGTAGGTAGAGGAGGTATACTTGACAATGCGAAGATATTAAAATGCTGATTATTTTTAAAACCATTTTTTAAATTTGGACAATTTCTTTTTAGCACCACATCTTACTACCTTTTCGGGTTGTACACCTTTGTACTAATTACACTAATGTGTTAGGAATTAGGAAGGTTTAATTTATAGGAAATGCACCCACATTTGTGTAGAGGGAGAGTGGAAAACTATTTAGGGAATCCACACTTGGTGCATCCGACTGGGATCAAACCCCCATGGCGGCTACAGACAGGAAAACCTGGAGAAGTCAGGGAATTAAAAAATATGTCTAAAATAGCCCATTAATCTTGCAACTAAACACTAAAACAAAAGTTAATAATACTTAAATAAAATAACATTTTAATTTTTAAAATAACATTTTAATTTTTAAAATAACATTTTACTTTTTAAAATAACATTTTAATTTTTAAAATAACTGATAGAGCCGTTTATGTTTAGTAGAAACAAACATTTTTAATATGTGATCATTATAAATAAAACAAGTCAGCATACACCATTAAAACTGGAAAAAATTAGTCAGGGAAATTGAAAAATGTTGCCTGGAAATCCTGGAAAAGTCAGGGAATTTTGTAAGATATGTTTTGTAGCCACCCTGAACCCCGCTCTCCCTATCTTTGTCAGTCTAGTCTAACACGAAAATAGAGCGTTAGACCATGTGGCCACCAAAGCAGGTAAACAGATCTCTTATTTGTTAATTTGATGGAATATTACAGCACTAACCAAGCCATGGTAGTAAATCTTACCACAAACAAGAGTATTTTCTAAATTGAAAAATGACTCCAGTACACAGAAATTGAATTATGTCCATGAGTGATTTTTAAATTTAGAGAGTATCCTATTTAGATGCAGCTCTAATTGTAATTGACAAATATAATAGCTTGACTATTTAATCCATTATCAAGAGAGTTTTCAAAAATGTTTTAGGGGAGATGGTAGGA
Organism: Timema cristinae; assembly: GCA_039000515.1. NCBI lineage: Eukaryota > Metazoa > Arthropoda > Insecta > Phasmatodea > Timematidae > Timema > Timema cristinae. The sequence continues at coordinate 3,226 of JBCFYV010010047.1, read as the reverse complement.
GATGGTCGGTGGCGTCATTGCCATCCTCTGGTTATGGGACAACACCAGGCAGCTCAAATGTCTCGGTAAGTATTTGAAGTTTGTGTTTATATATAATACTAAATTTACTATTTAAACTTATGCAAGAGTAAATTCATTTTGTTGGTAATATCTAAAATACATTTTTACAATGTTTACTTTTTCATGTAGAGAATTACTATAATATTGAAACTCTTTTAAATCTATTACCTTCCAGACTATGATGAATCTTAAGGTTTTATTTGCCTCCAAGCTAAATAAAAGTTGGTTTTACATTTCACTTTGTACCTGGGGCTACAGGTGAAATGCGTTTAGGGACTTTGTTCATCCTTAATATTTATACTAACTTTATGTCAAACCTCAAGGTAAGACTGTGATTATGAAAATTACCTCATTTTTGTTTTAAAACAGATATCCATGGAATGTTTTGCCTAAAATGCTATAGCTGTTTCTTGGAGAGAAAACATTTAATGATAGTCTACTGTTAACCAATTTTTGAAAAATTCGTTCCTCAATTCAACAAATTTTATGTGAAAGTATGTAATATTTACTCATACTATCTTTAATTGTTTTGGTTGCATTGATGATGGTTATACACACAAAACTTATTCCACAAATTTTGTAATTTTTTCAGAAATTAAACTATTAACCCTTTGTTCGACGACTGTATCTTTTGGCCCAAGATGCTAGATTTCACTCCAGTAAAATTCCTTGCTAGCTGAATGTTTGAGTAAACTTTTATTTGGGCCTTAGAAATAATTTGTGAAAAGTCCCATGATTTTCTTATATGCCCAATCTTATACAGTGCAAACTTGGTGTAAAAAAAAAAGTTTTTTTTTTAAACTATCTCAAGGTTTATTGATTCCATGACCAAATTAGCTACTATCAAATATAAATATAATACAATTCTCTACAAAACAAGGTACCATACACTTATTTCATACAGTGAATAGTTTTCATTCATGTACTATGTGGTGGAACCTCTGAACATTTGTACAATCTGTTTTGTTTACCCTGAAAAGTAGCAAGGTTACCTTGCATGTTTCCTCTATTGCAGTGTTGGCGACCTTTTTGGTATTGTGAGCCACATTCAACTTTTAATTTTAATAATCAGGCCGCAAGCATTTATCTTTAATCAGGATAATTAGAAAGGAAAAAAATACTCAAGCTATGTATGAATTTTTTATTACCTTCCTATATAAAATAAAAAAACATAGACATATTTTAAAGTACCTCACTAAAGAAATGAAACAAACCAGGGTGTCTACAATCCGGGAAAATCAGGGAAAACAGGAATTAGACGGAAATTTGAAGTGATCAGGGAAAAAATGGAATAAGTCAGGAATTTGGTAAATCAAATATAAAAATCCGGGAAAATGTTTTACTCAAAATATGAAATACAATAATCATTAAATCCGTAAATTATGTCATTTTTCTGTTTGTAGCTGTGTAATATATTTTTTATTACTAGTAAACAATTTTAATACAAATTTTAAAAAATATTCAAATTTTTAAAACTTATTATTATTCATTAAAAAGATTAATAGAAAAACGAGGGCAGCAAGGGGGGGGGGGGGGGGCAAGTTAGAAGGATGTGACATACTTTTTTAGTCGGGAATTTTAGGAAATGATCAGGGAAATCAGGGAAAAGGTCGGGGATTTCATTGGTCAAGTTGAGTCGACACCATGACAAACTGATTGAAAAATTATAATAACATAAAAACCAAAATTCTATATTTTATGCAGCATAATAGATAAATGATGTGTCTGTTTAATGTGACTTTTGAGATGGTTTTTCCTTTGCCAAATTATCTATGTCTATTTTATGACCTGAGGTGCAGTTTCAAATTCAAGCACTTTAGCCTAGAAGAAAATTTATTTTCTCTAAAACTAATGGAGAAAATGCTTGCTCACAAATTATATGCTTTCAAATGCGATATCATCTTCTTCATGAAAGTATTTCAAATTTTTCTGGTAAGCATCCATATAATTTTTGTATGTTTTCTAACGATAATGCGTTCTTTAATATTTTGTTGTGTTGTAATTCCAAAACTTCCATCGATAGTTGGCTTGTTATGTCATCAATGTCGACATTAAAAGGGTTTAAAAAAATCACATTTCGATGCTATGTTTAAGAAAATCCACAAATCTTGTTGCAAAGTCTTTTAGTAAAGCATCAATAATACTAACAAAATTTTCCTTCTGTATTTTCCATCCAAATGCAGATACAGATTTGCAACATATAAAAATGGTGTGGATTTTCTTCTATCAAATGTGTAACTCACTTTCATTATAAAAAATAAACAAGGAGTAAACAAGAATAAGATTATTTTATTAAGTAACAATATAATAATACAAGGTACGAAATATTTTAGAGTAGTGGAAGGCTGATAGCATCTTAACCTGTAGAAAATTTCCTATAATGAACATAAATGGATGTCAGCCCAACGTTTGGTATGGCCAACTAGAAATCAGAATTACAATTAATATCAAGGATTAATATAAGTAGAGCTCAAACACCATAGGGGCATTATAGAAAACTCCAGAAAGGTTCCAGTATACTAATTTACATCAAAATGATAGTCAATAACCAAAAGCATTACCAACCTTACAAAATGTAACTATGTGACCATATCTATGTGATGGGATGACCTTCATTTACCTGGACTGCGCTAAAGAATGAAATACCCAGGATAGTGTCAACAATATATAAAATAAATATCCTAATTTGCCTAGCAACATTCCATTATGTGCCTATAATTCCATGGCACAGGGAATATAGGTATAGATTAGAAATCAACAATATGAAAGTATATCTCTATATCCAAAGAAATAACTTCACCCCAACTTGTGGCTTATACAATCAACAATTAAAGTTCAATATTTAGGTAACAAATGCCTGCCCAGGTCATACTTGGGAACTAAAAGAATGTTAAACCATTTGATTTTAATCATTTGGAAATTTACCCTATCTATCAAAAATACTATTCACCAAAGTCCTTAGGCCTAACTGAAGCAGCCACCATCTTGGGGTGCAATAAACAGAAATAACAGATAGGTAGTTCTCATATTAACATTAAATACTAGCCCTATAGCAAAGATATGCCAAATTTCTCAGTAAGTTTAATTTTTGAAAATATTTAAAAAATTAGAATTTTAAATTCCCCGCAACTACCCTGGAAACAAATTAAGTTTTAAATTTGGGAAA
>JBCFYV010010046.1:0-21371 GCA_039000515.1 Timema cristinae | reverse complement strand
AAAATTAAAAATTATGTTTTAAAATTTGTGATGAGCCCTTGGTCTTTAAGGAGAGTTGGGGGTTCAAGAAAATTTTGTTCGAACTCAAATTCTTAAAAAAAAAAAATAAAATTTTAAATTTTTAAAGTGAAATTTGTTTTAGAGCTCTAATATGCTTTTTGAGGTTCAAAACCCAAACTATAATTAAAGATGAATTAAAAAATTGTGCCCCATCCCAGTAATTAAACTTACTGAAGAATGTTTATGAAGGATCTTTGAGAAAAAGTTAATATTTATTTTCTGTTGTTTTTTTATTTTTCAAAATTATTTTTATTTTCTCTTGTTTCTGATTTTTAAAATTTTAATTTAATGGTAAAGTGAAGATTCGGTTTGTAAAAAAGTGGATTCGGCCCATTCAATTTTAATTTTTTGTAAAACCCAAATCAACATTCGTTTAGTTGTAAACAAATGGCGGGTTTTGTTGGGTTGGCAAAGCATTATTAAATAAAATGCCCCTCTTAAGAGGATTTATCTGAAAGCTCAACCCAGGTCTGAAGTTACCGCCCGTGCAGGGCGGGGAGGTGGATTTTTTGGGAATACGTAAGACAAGTCATCCGTTTAGAGAGGAAATCCCGGGTGAACTGACTTCCCCTACCCTTTTTTACTCGTCTTTCTTTCTTAAAGAGAAACACCCGAGCACACAGGGGGATTTTAAATTTTTCTTGGGGAGGACAGCAGTTTAAAGAAAGAAAAAATAGTAAAGGCATTGTACCTTCGTTTGCTCTTTCGGTTCTTACGGGCGCGGGCGGTTTGTCTTTGTTTAAACCCAAAAGGTCTGGCCCAAGGTGGCCCTTTTTTCTACCACCTAAGAAAATTTGCCATTTTGTAGTTCAAAAACAAACAATCTATTTTCAAAAAAAAAAATACTATATTTTATACCATTCACAATCCTCAATTTTAAAGTAATAACCTAGAAAAAAAAATGATTGGACATTTTGTGAAAGTGTTAGAATCTAATTGGCCCCCTATCCCCCCGTGTAACGATGAAACCATTATTTAACTCAAAGTTTGTTTCGATCGTGCGGGGAAAACCAAAAATTTTAGGGCCCGTTGTAGTAATAGTAAAAACGCTTTTAAAGTCTGAAATTGACATATTTTAACAATAAAAAAAAAAAAAAATTAAAATTTGTAAAACCTCTTAAAAAACTTTTAGCAAAACATGAAACGTGACAAAGTTTTAAAAAAAAATAAATTTGAGTTAAAAAGGGGTTAAATTATGTTAGATTAAAAAAATCGTTAAAATTTTAATTTATAAAAAAATTTAAATTTTGGGGTTGGGGCCCCCTTTCCCCCTTTGAAACTTTGGGGGCATTTTGAAGTGGTAGGCATTTCACGACTTCAGATCCGCTGTTCGAGGATTTTAGACAGTTGAATTGGTAGGTAACTTGAAAACTGTACTCAGACTAGGACAATGCCACCACATCTCGCAAAACACTAATTTATAGTACATGTAAAAAGTGTTTTAATTTTTAAAATTCATAAATAAAAAAAAAATTTTTGTTTCCTGATTAAAAAGGCTAGACAATGTTAAATATTTTTAAATTATTTTCCTGACATAGTAATTTATTACAAAGGAAAACGTTTTTTTTTTTTAAATCGGAACGTCTTCAAGTCTTCATTACATCTGTTTTCATTGGTAATCAATTTAAAAGTTTTTAAAATTTAGTCAAATTTTTTTTGGGGAATTGTACACTTTTAAACACCCGGTGGGTAACGCGTTGGCTACTGACTAGGGACCCGGGTTTTTTTTCTAATCCGGGCATATTGAAAGTTATCATTGGTTATTATTATGGGCTGGAGAACGGGGGAGTTTTGCTTAGATTTGTTTTATTTTGTAGAAAAATCAGTGTGTTCATAAAATGTCGATAAAAAATTAAATAAAAAATACTGGGGTCGTAATTTAAAAATAAATTTTTTCCATATTTTCTTCAATTGTATGCACCTTACTTTAAAACCCCTTTCACCATTACTTTTTATAAAATGATTTAAATTGTAAAAGATGCTATATCGCAAAAAAAAAAAACTTAGATGGGCATTTTTGCTGAGCACCATTGAATTCCCCTATGATACATCGGGAAAGAAAAACTGTGTAGGCTTTTTTTTGAAAAAGAAAAGGGATCTCTTTTACTAGAATATTGTTTTGTGTGTGTTCTTTTTTTTAGTGAAATAACTTTCTGTTGGGTTGTTTGTTTTTTTTATTTTTTTTATTTTTCACCCCTTTATCCCCTTTGGTATACATGCAGTTTTTAAAAATGTCTAACTAGTTAGGGATAGGAAGGGTTCAATTTAGAGGAAGTGGACTCCATTTGCGTGAAGGGGAGTAAAAAAAGTGTTTATAAAAATACCACCTCGTAAACCAGCCAAAATGCGAACCCAAGTCGCGTCGCGGCATTTCCAGTTTTTTTAAAGAGCATCCCTTTTAAAGTTTGACATGGGATACCAAAGGGGTTGTTTGGTTGTTTTGGAAAGATTTTTTATAGAATTTTGATCGTAATCATAATTTCATTTTTTTTCTTACTCAATAAATATTTTTTTGATAATATTTAATGTTATCGAAAAATTTTATTTCTGTTTAAACATTCCTTTTTCTCAACTTAACACACCTACAGCGATGAAAAAGGGTCTCAGTGGATAGGTTTTTTTTTTGCGATTTGTATGCTACTCATTTTACTTTAAAAACAATTTTTTTTTAAAATGTGAGTTAAAATAAAGTTGTTTTGCAATGACTACAATGTTAAGGGATAGAGTTTCCCAAGAGCGGGATTGTTTTTAAAATGCGTTTTTTATCATTTACTATGTAGCTTTTTCAAGAGTCCTATATCTAACAATATTTTTATTAATTACCAAAAAAATTAAGTAGATCCTCTAACAGATGTTTGACGTGATCTTCCAGGGCCCAAATTTTTTAAAAATTAAAAGGGCTTTCAAAATTTAGTGTATTTATAGAAAGAAAATTCTTCAAAATTACAAACCCATTTTAAACTTATTTGAGTGGCCCTTGCCTGATTTATTTATTTAGAGCCCCCAGAAGCTATTAAAGGTGAGGCAAAAGGGGTGCCGGGGAAAAATTTTCTTTTTTTATAGAATTTGAAAGTTTTTGGCCAAAATAAAATAAATTTTCCATGAACATGGGTTTTTAGTTTTGCAATGCTAATTCAAAGACTTGACAGATTTTAAAGATTGTCGATTTTAGCATTCAGAAAACTAAATCATGTTGTAGGGGAAATATTTATTTTTTTTGGGCCAAAAAAACTTTAAATTCTATAAATTCTGTAAAAACATTGCATCCTTTCCTCCCCTTAAGACGCTTATAAACTATTTTTTTTTTACAGTTACTTTTTCAGAAGCTATGGGTGTGGTTTTCCCCATTTAAATTTTTTTGAAAATTTAATCAATAAAAAATCATTTTGAGTTCTATTTAAGGCAATCTTTAGTTTAATTTTCAATACTGTCGAAGTGGGGAAAATGTATCTGGAAGAGAAACTTTTTCCATGGGGTGTAATTGCCCCATGGGCATGCCCCCCCTTTCGTATTCCCCGACTGACCCAAAGTTTTTTTAATTTTAATTTTTAAATATACTTTTCTTTATGGAAGCTATTCAAGTAGTCCATTCCTGGTTTTTTTTTTCCCATATTTTTATATTTTATTAGAGGATAAAATCATAAAGACTCGGGAAGTTATTTAGAGCTTTTTTTTAAATTGATTAAATTATATGCCCCTTCCCCAAGAAGCAATGATTTCTTAAGCTGGTGGGTGTGTGCGTGCTTGCCTGCTATTGAACATAAAAATTTGAAAGAAAAAAAGGGGGGCCTACCTGTCCCCTTCGTGGCACGTCTATAAAAAAAAAAACTGGAAGTTTTAAAATGTCTCGGTAATTTGAAAAATTGCGCTAAATACAAAAAATTTTGTATTTGGAAAAGCATTAGGAAGAAATTAAAATTTAAATTCTAAAATTAATTTTTTGATTCTAAATTTAATTTAATATTGAATAGTCGTCAACATTGAAAAGTAATTGTTTGCAATTTAATGGGCACTTTTTTTTGTGGCAAACCAAAGGAAAAGGGGGAAAAGGGGAATGCCAATAAATGGCCCTATCAGTTTTCCCAAATTGGGACTCCCAAGGTTTTTATTCTTGGTAAAGAAATTTAAAAGTGTATTTGGGTTTGGGTGGGATGTTTATATTATTTTGGGCATGTTTTGATAAGTTCCTTAACAAAAAAATTTATTGAAAAATTTTTTTTAGAGAAAAAAATATAAAAAAATAAAAGTTAAAACTCCAAATTGTTTTGAAAATTATTACAAATATTTTTATTTTATTTTAATTTTAGTGAAGAGCCAAATTTTTTGTTTAAGTTTTTTTTTTCGTTTTTTAAATTCAAACAAAATGGCAATTTTCCTTTCCATGAAAGGATTTTAAAGGGTTTTTCAAAAGGGGTTAAATTTTCCCCTTTTTTGATCTTTTCTCCGCTCATTTGAGATACGAAAAAACTTAGAACTGTATTTTTTTTGTACTTTTTAAATTTAAAAAATTTTTTATTCGAAACATATTAAAAAAACCCAATATTTTCTGAGATTTAACAAATAAAAAAAACAAAAATTTTGGGAGATTTTTTAAAATATGATATTTATTATGCTCTTTGGTGGAAAAAGAGTTCCCCTTTTATTACTTTTTTCTGTGTTCTGAATTTTGCCATGGAGAAAGGGAAATTAAATATAGCAGTGTATTTTTTTCCCTTTTTATGACCTTTGGTGGAGGTTTTTTTGTAAAAATAGGGGGAAAATCTTATTTCTTTTCACAATATTAAAATTTTTTAAAAAAATCAGTCCTTTAAATATGAGAGATGGAGAAAGACTGTGGGGTGCACCGCGCCAACCTTTATTTTTAATAATAAGTAACAATGTTGTTTGTAAGGTTTTTTATTTTAAGGTTTATTTATTTTTTCCAAATTCTAACTATTACCTTTTTTTTAAAACTAAGATTATCTTCCATTATCTTTGGAATATAATTAACGAGCTTGTTTGTTATGGTGACTCAAACGCTCAGCCAACAGAGCCTTTATTCATCTGTTGAATTTTTGTATTTTTTACATTGGGTGAATTCAAAAAAAACACTATTTCAATCGCTGAAATTTTAAAAAAGTCCCGGTGATTTTATAAATTACCATAGTCACGGTTAATTTTAATAAGCAAAGAAAAGGGGTTTGATTATTTTTGGTTATGTTTATTATATTCAGTAACTTATATGTTTTTTAAAAAATGGTAGATGTAGAAAATCCCGTATGTTTCATACTTCCCCAAAAGTGGTAGGATATTAAAAAAATTACTGGTAAATTACTTTTACTTTTGGTGATTTATACATTCCCAGTAATTTTTAAAATAAAAATTTTAACACATTCGCTTAATATATTCAACATATTTCTCTTTCATACTATAGTTATTATATAAAATTTAAAAACATAGTTGGATAAATTTTTTCGAAATGTCAATATACGCCCCGAACAATCTTTACCCGCATTTGACCACTTGAAAATGTTGTATTTTTTTAATTATTTAAAAAAAATTGTTTTATATTTTTATGGGAAGAAAAATAGAAAATTTATTTGAACCCCTTTATATAAAAACTCAAAAAAAACGATCAATCAATAGAATACAGCATTTGGTTTAGGAACTTTTCAAAAAACACGTCGCAATTTTAATTTTAAATATTTCAAAATTTTAGAGTTATATATTTTTTTTTTTAGCACATAATCACGAAACAATTAAAAAAAAAGTCAAAATTGAGGAAGGGGGATTTACCTATATTTGCGTTTGGAAGCCCAATAATAAAACTTTCGCTCACTTTAGGTTTTGAATTGGAATTTCAAGGGCTTGCCTTACATTTGGGCCCTTTTTTTGTCTTTAATAGCCTTTGTTTGTAAGGTGGATTTCTAAAATTTGGGATGGTCTCTGGTCTTGGGTCTACAGCTCGGAGGAGACAAATTGATAGAATGGGTCATTTTTTTCCCCTGTGGCTAGCCCAAAAAACTCGTCTCGAAAATTTCCGACCTTATCCCACATTTTTCCCTAAAACAAAGAGGCAATAACTTTCCCCGGTCACGGGGAAAATTTGGGCCCTTTATTGATAGTAGTGTGTTTTTTTTAATGCGCTAATTTCTCTTTTGTCCTTGCTTAGTTTCAAAAGTAAATTTTCTTTTAAAACAGTTTTCTGGGGTCAGTTTCCTGCTGAGGGTGGGCACTTCACTTCAATAAAGGGTCGTCCTATTTGACCATCGGGAGTTGCTCCCCAAAAAATAATCGGATCAACAAGAGCCCCAAGGCCAACTTTAATATTCATTTTTTTTTCAAGACCAATATACCCCTTCTTTCTCATCTCTACTACAGCTTGATCTGTGTCAAAAACATCATAGAGCATACCTTTTAACGCCTTTTTACAAGATTTGGGAAAACTTCGAAAACGGGTCCAAGTTTTGAGGGATGAGCCTTTGCCGTATTCTTTCCCTCGCCACTTTTTTTTTGGGAAGTGTCCCCCCTTTCAGCTCCCAGTTGCCTTTATTGCTTGGTAAAGTACAATAAAAACTAATTTTTCTCTTATCAAATTTTTCCTAACATATCGGCTTCTGAGCCAAGGGGCCCTAGTCTTTGTCATTTTTAGAAAAACCATCTAATGGGGTTTTTTTTTTACTTTTGCAGGCAGACTTCTTTTTTCTTTCAATTTGACGAAGTCTTCAATCCCATCTTCTTATAAACTTCCCGGGGGCTACTGGTACATTACTTTGTGTTTTTTATAGAGGAGTTTTTGTATTGTAAGAAAAAAGCAGCATGATTCAAGAAGAGTAGGGATATTAAGGCAAAATGAACCCTTTTCTCACGGTAAGGTAAGACAGTGGTGCACAACCCATGGCCCCCCAGCCATTTATTGCGGCCACCAACTAAATGAAAATTTTCAAAAAAAATTCCTAGATTTTCAATTTCTTTTACTGGTTATCAGCAAATTGATTAAAAGTGTTTTTAAGGGGCGAAAGCTTTAAAGTTTTGTTGTAAGTCTACCGATACTTCAAAAAGCAGCTTGACATCGATCCTTTATTTTTGGGGGTTTTTAAAAAATTTTTTGATACCTATCGTAAAAAATTGTGTTAATTGCGTGAAGAAGTTTGGTAAATAGTCTTGATTTAAAATTTATGTAACGCAGTGTCACAATATTTCAGTTTTAAAATTTCATCGAAATTTTTGAAAATTTCAAAAAATTGGATCATTTTTTTTCTAGAATATATGGTTTTCTTTACATAACTCAACCGTTCAATGAGCATATTTGCCCAGGTGTGGTAAATTCTAAATTTATTAATAACCGCTTTCTGTATCCAAGGAGGAAGATCAAGGCTCAAGGGAAAACAAAAAGGTTTTTTTATAAATTTGTTCAATGATAAAAGCAAACAATGGAAATGCTTCCCCACAAAGCATATGTGATAACTTTCCACGCAAACAACTTTTTGCATATTTCTGCATTATAGGTTACACCAGTAAAAATTTTGGGTTTTAAAATATCTGGGCTAAGAAATTAACGGACATTATGAAAAAGAGCATTTATTTTAAAACAAGGACTAATCCCGACAATTCAAAAGGGTTCCCCAAAGGGGAAACCCAGGGCCAAATATGGTGACGTTTTTACTGCGCAGAGAAGGTTTTTTAAAAATTTTAGAGGAAAACAAGAGAAAAATAATTTCATTTAGATTTAGAAACAATGTATCAATTTTAGGAAAACTAAGATTATTTTAATTTGAAGTTAAAAAGTACTAAAATTTTTGCGCTGTAAAGAAATGTTTCCCTCACATGAAATTTATTCCAAGAGTATGCGGGACATCGCCGAATTAGGAAACTTTAGAGAAGATTTGTGATTTAAATTGTGACAAATTCCTATTCAAAATTTTTTCCCAAATTTATTTTGATGTTAGGTTATGAAGGGGTTTGGAAGGGAAATGGTAGCGTCTTCTTTTCAAAATTAAAAATAAAATATTATTTTCAATATTTTCAAATTTTTTTTTTTCCGGGGGGGGGGGGGGGGGGGGGGGGGGGGGGGGGGGGGGGGGGGGGGGGGGGGGGGGGGGGGGGGTCAACCCCATCGCCCCTCCCGGGAAACCCCCACTGTTAAGATATGTTGTGATCGGATTATGTATTTTTAAGCACTAATATTTTGTACGTATATTTTATTATATTGGGCCACCCCCTTTCCCCGGGGTATTATGCCCCCTCGTTAAAAAAAAGATCTATACTGTAATCACTTTTGTGCAAGGAAGACTTATTTTTTTTTACAAATTTTATTGCAATTATTCAATATACAAATAAACTTATTTTCCCTTTTTTAAAATATTTTATCTGATTACAAAAGTTTTTTTTTTAAAAAGCCAGACTTATTAAAAAATTGCTCATTCTACTTGGTTTTAGATTTGCAATGTTTTTTGGGAAGAGGGTTTTATATAAAAACCCAATTTTTTTTTGGGCACTTGATAAATTTTAATTTTACCAGTGTTAGTTTAAAGCAGGCCTTAATATGAATGTCTGTAAAAATAAAAAACAGTCTAAAAGAATATATTAAAATGTGTCTTTTTGGGTCCACTACCTTTTTTTTGGGCTGTAAAGCCATAATTATTATATCAAAGTAATTTTTTGATGGGGCGGATAACTAACACATTCACAATACAGTTCCAAAAGATGGATGTGTGGACTCTCATTAGCAGTTTCTGCCCCGAACTTTGGTTTTTTTTATTTCAATTAAAATCAGTTTTCAATTGTCTCCAAAATGCTCTTTTAAAGGTATGAAAAATTAAAATTGGGAAAAATACGGAAAAAAATATTTTTTTAACACTGGTCTTTTCTACCCTTCGGGTGTTATGCTTTTGTATAATTAATAAGGGTTTTGGAATTAGGGGGGGTTATATCAATATTAAGTTGCCCCATTTACGTGGGGGAGAGTAGTAAACCCTTTTGGAAAACCACCCCCGTACACCCCCCCAGATTCGAACCTTTTAAATCCCCTCATCGACTCTATAGTCTATTCAGAGTGGCTTTTGATCACGGGGCCCCCAAAGTGGGTGTATAAAAAAAAAAAATCTCTTAGTGATTTTTTTAGCACTGCAATTAATTCCCTAAGGGCCAATAATTTTGTAATTTAAAAAAATTACCTTATTTTATTCTCGGGGTCTTTAAAACCTACCGGGAAAACTGCATTTTAATAAAACTAATAAGTTTTGGGAAAGGGGAAAAGTAAAACTTTGTTAAAATGTACCCAAATTTTCAAGGAAAAAGTGTAGGAAAACATTTTAAAAAAATACCCTAGCTACCCGGCCGGGGTTTTAATCCCCAAAACTATGTCAACCGGAAAACCACGTTAAAGAACTTAGCGGTAGTCATTACGTTTTGGTTTTGTTCCAAGTTTTTAAAATTCATTAGGATTAACGAAGCCTTAGTAGTCTTGGAAAAAAGATATTTTTGAACAAAAAAAAAAATACAGTATTTATACTTTTTTTTTATAGGATTTTTTTAAAATGCATTGATGGATTTTCAAAAACAAAGTTGCAAAATATAAAAATAGTTTTTAAACCTGTCAAAGAATGGTTCTTTATGAATGTTTTTCAACACTTTATTGTTTTCAGAGGGGTTCCCCCTACACACTAAAGGGAAACGTGGGATATTTGTTTGATATCACCTTTAATATATCCCAAAACCCAAATTTTGTTTATTGGGAAAAATTTTTAAGGGGATGTTTAAAAATCCCAATTTATTGGAAAAAATTTGATATTTTTCTAGCTGTAAATTATCATTTTATAGATTTTATAAAAATTCGCTTTACATATTTTTTCTTGAAAAATAGAAATTAAATTTAATTACATTTCTAAAATTAAAAAATTGTTTTGCTACCCTTTTTTTCCAATATTATTTTTTAAATTTATTCTCGTCTTTTTTACGTGGGGGGCATAAAAATAGATGTGATTTTATAAACCTCTTCTTCTGTCAAAACCGAAGATTCTTTTGACTTTCAAAACCAAAAGTCAATACTTGTACATAAATGTCTAAAGAGTTTTCGATTTCTTATCTGCCTTTAGCCCAAAAACGGCTTGGGTCGGGGACACTATCCCATTCCTTTTGTGTTTACTTCCTTCAACCAACCCCCCTCTCCCTCCCCCCAAAAACCCTTTCCCCCGTCCTCGTTTGGGTGTTCAAGTTTTCCCCCAGATAAGAACAAACCCTTAAAAAAAATCGTTTTTTTAAAAAAATATTATTTTCCCTTTTTTTTTTTGTGACTATGGATTTTTTTTTTTGGGGAAACGTCTTAGTTAGATAATTTGTATATTAATAGCTTTTAAATTTTTTTTATTTTTTTCTGAATCACGATTTTTTTTTAAAACGAACTATTAAAGGATTTATGGCTTTCAAAAAAATCATGAAAAAGTTAAAACATAGGTACGGCCCTATTCTTACGCTTTCAAAAATGCAAAATAAATATTATAGCTTTTTTTTTTTTTCTAAACAGATTTCCCTAAGAGTCGCACGGTCTTCTTTGCCACTTTGGGAGCAATGGGGGTACAGGGCTAATATCCTCTTAACAATTTTAACTAAAAATTATAATTTAAGTTCAACAAACAGAATGGGGCAAAAACCCCTTTTTACAAATCCAGTCTTAAATTCAAATTTTTGGAAAAATTTTTGAACTTAAGAGGAAATATAAAAAATGATTTTAGTAAAAATAAAATAATAAAATTTCTTTTAAAAAAAAACACCTCCCAACCCTGGTTTAAAACCCATTTTAAAAATTGAAAATTCATTTGAACAAAACAAGGGTAAATCTTAGAAGAAGAAATGTGCCCATCCTGCAGAAAAGTTATTTATCAAAAGGATGTTGGGTAAAAAAACTGATCACTTTAATCTACAGGTAAAAGTTGTTTTAAATTAACAACTAGAAATGAATGTTGTAGTGGTTAAATTTTAGGAAAGGTTAATTTTTAAAAATGGGAAAAGCTGAATTTTTAAAAAATTTACATTAAGTTTTATTTTGAAATTACCTTAAATTTGGGAAAATAATTTGGATGCCTAGGACTTTTACAATAAAGGACTCAAAACTTAATATTATTGATTAATTGAAAGGGAAATCCCCCCGCACTTACAAAATTTAAGAAAAAAATCGGTTTTATCACCCTAGTCGGGATTTTGAGCTTTGGGGGATTTTTAAAAAAAAAAAGAGGAAACTTTAAATTCCTGAAGAGATGGGAAAAAGCTTAACAGTAACAAAAATTTGTTAACTGAAAAAAATGCCTCGTTAGTAACAAGAAGTGATGTAAAGAAAAAAAGGGGAATCTTGGTGTCCCAAAAAATTTGGGAACCAAGATTTTTTAAAAGAACAAATCATGTTTGCCACTTATGCCTTTAAATATAGTTAAATGTAAAGGTTATTTTCTAATGAAAAAACATAAAATAGCCAAAAAAATAGATAAAAAGGATTTATCTAAAAAATAAACCCCAATTTAAAGAATCTATTTTTTAATTTTTAATATAACACTTTCCCATTTAGTTACTTTTTAGCTTTTACTTGGTATTGATTCTCAAAGAATTAAAAAAAACTTCGAAATATATTTTAAAAAATTATTAATTGCTTGACATTGAATTTTTTTAAAAATGTGAAAATCCAAATTAAGGTAATGAAGGGGGGAAAGGGGCCCAACGAAAGGATAGAGGGGTTTTCCCTGATAACCCAAAACTTCTTTTCAGGGGGTTTTATTTCCCTTTCGCTATGTTCCCCTTTTTTACAGTACAATCTTTGCCACTGTGGAATAAAAAACATTTTAAATTTTTTTAAAGCGTTGGGACATTTAAAACTATAATATTTTACATTTAAATATGATTTATTCTTTTTGAAGGCCTTTTTCTTGGGGTTTAGAAATATATTATTATTATTATTATTGCCCGGTCTTACACCCGTTTGGGGTTGTACGCACTTCGCTAATGTGTAATGGTAGGGTGATTGTGAGATAAATGGGGGACCTCGAGTTTAACGGGGAAACCCGAACCAAAGTGGGGCTTGGCATTCCTCCTTACAAGTTGTGATTAATACACGTTTTGTCGAGGAAAAAGAAGGGTTTGGAAATCAGTTAAATTTTTGGGCCGGGCCCAAGGTTTGAGCTCCAGACCCCAGCAAGATCTGCCCCTTCCCCCCTAGACCCCCGGGTCCCTGGTGAAATTAAATAGCACTCAAGCTTTTAATGGTTGGTTAAAAAATAAGCAACATAGCTTGGGCCCAAACACATGTAAAGTAGTTTTTTATGTCCCATTTTTTGGAATTTAGCTTTTTTAATTTTTTTTTAAAAAACCTTGAATATTTTAAGAAATATTTTAAATACAAACCCAAAATTTAATGTTAAAGTATTTTGAAATATCAATAGGCTATTATTAATAATAACAAAAGACTATAAGGCTCCTTAGCTCATTTCTACACTCATCTTCGAGAGGACCCCACTTGACAAGCCACTACCAGGGTACGAGTTATGCTTCCCCGAAAGAAATAATGGGGAGTGTGGTTGGCCAACAGACCCGCTTTGGGGCGGTTCCCGGGTTGTGGTGGGTTTTCCCTGAAGATAGGGCGCTCGACGGGGTTCCCCCAAAAACACAGATTAAAACCAGGGTGGTTGACCCAGCGTTTAAAAAAGGGCCCCGGCACATAGCCGACAAACCCCGTGCCATAGTTACCCCACATCCCCCCTGTAACATCCTTAGTAGACTACACAAAACAAACACATATTACTAGCCCAAGGGACAAAAAATAGATGTTTTTGATTCTGTGGCTTTGAAACCCTTGAAATTTGGGTTTAAAAAGAGAAGTCACAAACCCCAAAAAAAAATATGGACCCCACACTTCTATTCCCCTAAGTTTCTTTTCACAGGAACCAATACAAAACCCTTTTAAAAAGTAATACCCAAAAATTGTTTTAAACATATTGCCTTACAAAGTAATACTTAAATGTAGCAAAATATGGGAAACAAGCGAGCACAAAAGTTTTTTTTTTTCTGACGGACCAACAAACATAAAAAACCTTGAGAACAAACAGAAAAAGGGTAGTCTCCTTTAGTGTCGCCCTTAGCCAACTACATTAGGTTCTTCACACAGAAAAAAACCCCAATGGCAAAAGACAACATCCGGGGAAGGGGATCACTTGATGAGCCCAACTCACCAAGAGAAACAATGCTCGTAGAGGCTACCACGTCAATGGGGGGGGTGTGGTGGCAGCCCACCCCCTAGCTTGGGTTTGTATGCTTTTTGTGAACTGTGATACGGCGGTGATGCCCCCGCCAACACACGAAAAAAGGAGATACGCTTTAGTTGGGGCCGCGTTTGAGCCAGGTCAGGCAGGGAGACCTACAAAAGCTTTGCAACTACCAGCCAGCCCATTGGGTAGGGGGAGGAAAGGGGGACACAGAAGCTAGATGAAAAATTATAATGTTCCTCCAAAGTAGTGGTTTAAAAACCTTTTCTAAAAGTAGATGGCAAGGAAAAAGGCTAGATGGGCAAACTCAGATTTTTCCAAGGCAGGCAAAAAAAGGTCAAACTAGGGGGAAAATAGGGAAAAGGGTTAAGGGGGGAATTTTTTATAAAATTTTTTGACCTAATAAAACAAAAGTAAACTTCTTTTTTTTAACAAAATTGATTTTCAGCAAAAGTGTAGTAGTAATTTTTTTTATGTCCCCAAAAAAAAATTAAATTAAAATAAAAATTTATTTTCAGGCTGTAAACGCCCATGACGTGGGAATCCAGGCCCCAAAAGTTGGAAAGACTGCGCTAAAATTTTGCAGTTTTTAATTTTGCAGAAAAAAATTTCGTAAAAAAAAAGTTAAATTTTAACTTCATAGAAGATTAAAAAACACAAACATATATAAGTTTTACAAACTATAAATCAACTTTTGATTAAAAAAACTTAAAGAGTGATATGGATGGTATAAAAAAATTGAAAATTTTTATTATTATTAGCACCCCGGGCTTTACCCCTTTGGGTTAACGCACTTACGCTAATTTGAATTAGGGTGATTGTGAGATGAAAAGGAGGACCTACGTTTAACGTGGTGAAACCCCGGTGGGGGCCCGGATTCCTCACATTCACAAAATTCTTGTCAGAGGTGAAGGAAGGGGTTTGGGAATCAATAAAACTTTTTCCGGGGCCGAGAAATTGAACCCCGGGGAGCAGCAAGAAGTCTGAACCTTACCCCAGACCCCAGGTCCCCTCAAATTTAAATTAGAGAAAGCCGCTCCAGTGGTGATTGGGTTTGTGTCCTCTCGTCTTGGACAGCCCGGAGATGGGGAATTATGTTTGATCTGGTTGGGTGTACTGAGGGGGTCTTTTCCTAAAAAGTTTTCCCACATCTCCTACTGAAAAGGGGGGAAACCTTTCTCACCCCTTAAACTATTGGGGAAATTTTTGTAATAAGTGGTAGCCCGTATGAGTAATTAAAAAATAGAAATGTTTATTGAAATCCAATTTAAAATCAATGAACGCCCTGAGGGGGGAGAGTAATTTAAGGCATTTGACTCCCCTTGTACTTGGTCATCTAAAGAGGAAAAACCCAGGTTCGACTTTCATGCTAATATGTTTTTTATGTTCTCTAAGTACCCTCCTCATCCCGCACTTAGTATCATTTTTTGCCCCGTGTTTTTTATACCCAAACAAAAAAAAAAGTGTATTTTAAATGCTTGTGTATTTTTTTTTAAATTTAGTTGAATAATTTAGCCAAATAAAAAATTTAACCCAAAAAACAATGTTAAAATAAAAAATAATACGTTGACAAAAAGCTTCCCAAAAAATAAAAACAAACTTTTAAAAGGGTGTGTAAAAATCTTGGGGAAAAAATTCCCTGAGAATTTCGATTTTTCAAGGGGATTTTTACATGGTTAAAATATCCTTAATTTTTAAAAAGTATATTTTGTTTTAATTAATAAATGTACATTAAAAATTTGGGATTATAAAACTTTAAAAATTTTATTTCCCAAAAAAAATTCAACTATATTTAATTTATTTTAAAAAAAATTACAAATTTAAGAAAACTAAAGTTTAAAAATTTATCATAAAATTATTATCAAAATTTCACTAACTTTCTTGTATAAAAAATGTTAAAATGATTCAAAATGTTTTTCTTTCAAAGGTTTTACGTATGTTAAATATTAGGTATTTGAAAAAAAGTTTTTTAGGGCTAAAATTTTTTAAAGGGGTGCACAAAAGAAATTTTTTACTTTTTTATAGTTTATTAACATGATTTTATATACAAATTCAGAACCCCTTTTCAAACGCAGTCAAATTAAAATTGAAAAAACTAATTCAGCTAATTTCTCAGAAATTTACTTTTTTCCCGAATATATGCAAACGGGGTATTTCCCCAATTCCCGACTTTTTCCTTTCCCCCCCCCCCCCCCCCCATTTCAAATTCCCCTTTTTTTCCGATTTTTTCCCCGGGTGGTAACACCCTGAAACACTTTCCATAATTTAATTTTTTTTAAAAACAACAATATTCCCCCATACAAAGTAGAAAAGCTTGCTGAAAGTCCAAAGCTGTTTAAAAATTTGTATTTTTAACCTGCATGGGGCGAATGTCCACATTGCCTAAATTGGGCATTTTTTTAAATAAGTAATATTGGGGGGAAAAAAACCAAGATAAAATTTTTATATTTTTTTAATATCTATCTGCAATATAGTAGCTAAGCAATTTTTTTGTTTTTAAAAAATTAAAAAAATTTCCCCGCTAACCAAAAAATTCCTAAGAATTCCTTGATTTTTATGCGTGAGATACCCCTGAGAATTCTAATTTTCCGGGTAAGGACCCTTCTTGTTTCAGGGTAATTGGGGAGAGTTTTTCTCAACCAAAGTTTAGGAAAATTTTCAACTCAAAAAAAATTAAAAAAAAATAGAGAAGGGAAACCATAAACTACCAATATCAAATATTTTTAGTTCTTGGCTCTAAAAGTAAGGTTTGATTTTTGAATTAAAAATTAAAAGGGGACCTAATGAGTTTTCAAAATTTTTTTTAAATTACTCTATGGATGACTTGTGTATTTTCTTTTGTTTTACCCATAGCTTTAAAGTGGTTGTTAATGACCATCATGTAAATATATTTTAAAAAAGAAAAGATTAGCGACCCCTAAGGGTAAGGCCAATTTTGGGCGAGAAAATCGACCCCCCAAAAATGAAGAAAATTATGACCCCTCAAAGGCAGGGGAAAAAGTATCGTGAGGAAACAAGACCAAATGATTTTAGTCTCCGGAGATAAAATATAGCCCGGGGTTGGTGCGGGTCAGAAGTTCCGGACTGTGGGAACACAGCATTTAGAATAACACACACAAATTACCCCTTTTTTTTACACAGAATAAGAGGTTATTTCCATGAACCTCTTATACCAAATGAAATCCTACATATTTAGACTAATGGGGGGGGGGAAAAAAGTCCCAAATTGTAAGGAGGGAGGGGGGGAAACCACTTTAAAAATAAATACTTCAATAAACTAGTTTAGATTATAGGCAATCTCTTGATACAAGAAAACCCAAACCCGCAGAATGGATGCCTTTTTTTTTATGGCGGGTGGGGAAAAAAACCAGGTGGGATCAATCGAAATATTCATGTATAGAACTTTTTAGAAAAATTTTTTTTTCTCTTAGTAATTAGTTAATATCATAATTTGCAAAAATTTAAAAAAAACTAGATAATTAATACCTTTAAAAAAAAACTGTCACAAAATTAATAAAAAGCAAATTATTTTCAAAAACACGCAACAAAATTAATCTTTTTTTGTGTATGGGGAAAAAAATATTGCAATGATTTGATAACAAATTAATCTGGGAAATTTTTAAAAAAAAACACATTCTTCTTTCAAAAAGGTTTTAAACCTTTCATTACTTAAGAGTTTAAGTAGAAAAGTTTTTACAAAATTTTTGCACTGTTTTTATTTCATTAAAAATAAAAAAATGTTAGCGTTCAAAAATAACAGCTATTTACTTTACCATTTTTTGATATGCCATTTTGTGAAAAACTAAAAAAACAATTCATGAAAAAACAATTTAATAGTTAGTAGCAACACTTTTTTGACAATAATTCCAAACAAATTCCAAGTTTGTTTTGAAATTTTTGCACCAATTTTTAAAGGGAACTTTAAAAAACTTCACTAGGGCAACAAACTCTTTTTTCAATGACATCTCGAGGTTGTATGCAGCAAGCAGAAAAAGTTGGGGAAAAGATGCTGCAGTCGAATGGAAGAGGAAGGTACACACATTGCATAGCCGAAAAAAGAAAAACCAAAAATGTACTGCAAGCAAAACAAAACCCTTTTCAAAATTTAATATCATGAACACTTCCCGCCCCTGGGCCCGGTCTGTTTGGAAAAATAAACCTTACAAAGGGGTTTTTTTTTACCCCCCCCCTTCCCCCCCCTTTTACCCAATGAATTTTTCTCCTTTTCCCACACACTTCTCGACTCCTTTCAACGTTCCCTTTGGTTTTCCCCCGGGTGCCCCCCCCATTCAATATCCACTTTCCCCCTCCTCCCCCTTTCACCCATTAGTCATGCCTTCTCTATCCTGTCCTGCATTGGTTTCTACTTAACTTTTCCCTCTCACACTTTCATTTCTATTGTATTCGTTCTTGTCAATCTTTTTAGCACTTCCAAAAATTTCATTTCATAGGTTTGAATTGTTTCTATCCTGTTCCTTCATTATCACATTTTTGCTGCATATGTCAATATTGGTACATAGTGTGTCCTGTAGATAACTCCTTTGCACTTTCTCAGCACACCCCTTCCACAAATTATATTCTCACACTTCTGAAAAAAAGATTCTGTTTGACTTACTCCCTCACTGATTTTCTTTCTGTTTCTTCCACTTTCCTTTATCACAACCCCCAGATTTTTTAAAGCTTTCCACTATCTTCAAATACTCCCCCCTACTGTCCCCAAATCATCATCTCACTATTATTACTTTAAACATTAAATTACTGCCCACCACTTCTCCCATGAATCCAATGCTTTGAATTTATCTCTCATCATTGGCTCATACCATTAGGTCATCTGCAATCATTATTGCTTTCATACTTTTCCTATCCAATTCTTTCTACCGCATCCTTCCTTATTTCGTCCATCACTACGATGGACAGAAGTGATGAAAGTAAACTTACTTGTTTCAGTCTATTTCTCAACTCAACACTCTGTTCTGTATCTTCCCATCACAGAGCTTACACCCTTTGTGCATACGTCTTCTCACTCTCCTTACAGTTCGTCCCTCACTTCTTTCTTCAGTGTTACCCCATGATATATCTGCACATACTGTTATAGGTTTTTTCAACATTCAGGAAGGCCATCGGGAGGTCCTTCCCTACTTATAGTATCTCTTTGGCAAATGTTTTACCGCAAAAATGAGACCCCCTGTGGACCCTTTCCTGGTCTGAAGTCATACTGTTTTCTCCTCAAGCTTCATTCCACTCTTCCCCTAATTATTTTCATACACCTTCATACAGTGACTCATCAAGGTGACTCCCCTGTAATTTACTTTCTTCTTCCGTTCTCCTTTCTTGAAGATATGTATGATCAATACTTTCTTTCAGTCTTCTGGGGTTTTTCTCCTCCTTCCATATTACTCTAATCACCCAATTCCGCTACAATAGTACCTTCTCTCCTGCTGCTCTCACCATCTAAACACTCACTTCATCCACTCCTTGTGCTTTCCGCCCAATCCCTCTTCATGCTCTCAGTGCCTCTTACACCTCCCCTTAGGGTAAGTCCCTCACATTTTCCCGGCTAATGTTTGCTTCCTCTACTCCTTCGTGTTTGTGTTGCATTTAGCAGGTCTTGAAAAATACTCTCTTGACATTTCCTTTAGTTTCTCCCTTTCTACCATAAACATTCCCTTTTCCCTTAACATTTCAACCTGCTCCTCCTTACTACTTCTTTTACTCCTGAAAAATTTAATTTAGAACTTTCTTAGTACCCCCCAAAGGCCTCCATAATTTACGTCCATTCTCCCTCCAACTTTTTCTTCTCCTCCTCCCTATTTTGTTTGTTCCTTCTCTTGGCCTTATATTACTCCATGGTTACAGTGTCTCTTTTGGAACCCTTTTCTAAAGGCCTCATTCTTGATTACCGCTTTTGATCTTCTGAATCATAACTTGATCTCAGGAGTGTTCATAAAATATTACACCAAAATGTGGGGATTGGATGGCTTAGCACTCGGTAAGTCATGAACCCCTGAAGTGTTGGCTGGTGCAATGTTCAAAGTTTGTGGAGGTCACACCAGATACATCTTCAAAGTGAGGAAATTATAGAGGGGTAGTACAAAAAGGGATAGTGATAAAACTAGTGTGAATATTGCAAGTCAAACACCTGAATTTGGAGAGATGACGCCTTGTCTTGAGATGTCCAGAAAGTGAATTAAAGACTACTGATTGTTTCATTAAGTTTTGGTTATTTTTTATGTTTTATTTAGGTATATTATTTAATGAAATTTGCAAGAGTTTTCATACAATATTGCTTTTCTTTTATCTATGTCAAAATAACCCCCTGGGTTTTACTACTCATATAGGTTGTGCACATTTTAATTTTGTTAATGAGTTGGGGATGTGGAAGGTAGAATCAAGAAGAAATATATTCACGTGAGCGTAGAGAGAGTGAGAAGCTGTTAAGGGAAAAAAACACCTTAGTAGACCTTGCCAAGATTTAAGTCCTAACCTTGACACCAACAAATAAAAACAGGCTTTATGTAAATTAAGTACCCCTTGGTTTAGTCTCCCCCTGATTGAACTCAGCTTGCCCTAGCCTACAGTACATACCTTGAGCTCCTCCGCCTCAAATCTCATGGTAACCTGGTCTTCGATAATGGCCTCCACACCAGTCTTGATGTAATCGAGGCAGTCAGCCAACTCAAACTCCCGTTTCAGTGTTTCAAACGACATTCGCCGGGGAAATGTCTGAAACCGTATATAAATATGTGATGGACGGTGGGTAGTATTCAAATTATTCAAATTGTTTAATTATCCACTTTAGTGCAAAATTTATGGATATGAGCAACAATCTATCTAATCTAAGTGAAGAGAATAAGAGGGAATTACAAGAAAATACAACAATATTTGCCTGAAGAAGGGATTATGTACAAAACTGCAATTAAAACTAGTACTTTGCACTCATTTGGGGGTAGAGCCCCAACCTCCAAGAACTGAGTAAATCAAGTTTAAGTTTAGTTAAGGGTGTTACATGGGGAGCACTGAAAGTGTTGCAGATGTTTTGAAATTCTGGATTATTTGTGAAGTGGTTTGATATTTCTTAAAATAGTTTTCAACAATTTAGGCTTAAGTTATGACCAGATAAAGAGTTTAAACTTTAAATTTAAAGTTAGAAAAAAATGTCTGGTGACTTTTATAAACTTAAAAAACAATCCCGCATTTGCTTCAAATTTTCTGTTGTGACCCTATCAAAAAATTACTATTTGTAGACGATGGTTAGTTCTACGTCTCTATCGTTTTAATTTAATTTCATAAGTACAAATATTAGCATAAATGTTAGTTAAATTAAAAAAAAAAAAAAGCTTAAAATTTAAAATGTATATCAAGATAGGGACCTGTTGATAGCTTTCGTCTACAGTTTGGTGAAAACCATATTTAAAAATGTATAACCACTTCTTCAAAAATGCTGGCTTTTCAAACGCATAAAAAACCCCTTCCCATGTAACAGACTCAAGACTTGGGATAATACTTATTAATGTCACTTGTAAAAACTGAAGAGTAAAGTTATAAACAAGAACAGTCTGGTTATTGTACAAAATGTAAATTAAACCCATTTTAAATCAATTGGCCAGCTGACTTTATTGAATTAATTTTTAGAGCATGTATTTAAAATTTGTTTATGTTGTCTTCAGAAACATTTGTTTTGTTGTGATGTTACTAGATGGTGAAGTGTGTCATATTTAATTAAATCGTATTTATTATAGTTTACAAAGACCCCCTTCCCCCCTAAATATGGTATCCAAAGGAATACAGTATAGCTCTTAATTAAAAGTCCAAGGGATATCTTTAAAAAAAATTGAAATAAAAATAACAGTTTTTATGAGTATCTAGGCAGCTGAAATAAAATAAATCAATAAACTCAAAATATGCAACAATATAACACAAAAATATTTTATATATGCTATATAAAGCATACATTCAAAGTAGATCTAGATACAGACATGAAAAAAGAAAAAAAATATAAAAACCTGTGAAAATTAACTTCAAAAATTACAGATTTAACTTGTTCAAGTATCTAAGATGAAATTTTCACACGAAGCACATCCTTTA
>JBCFYV010010045.1:0-22033 GCA_039000515.1 Timema cristinae | reverse complement strand
CGGATTTATTTAGTCTTGCCATCCTTTCAGGCTATTTTTTTTTACACACGGAAGGGAATTAGGAAAAAATGTTTAAAAGGAAAACTTCCCACATTGCAAAAGAAAGTTAAAAAAAAATTTATAAAAAAAAACCACATTAAAACTTTTTTGGGGATTTGAATCCGAGCTACCTTCGCCGACAACCCAAATCTAATGCTAAGTGAAATAGACTACTATGGGTCTTTGTTTTTGGGAACCTCCTGGAGTGGATTCAAAACCCACAATTGGGTATAGCAACAAATGAAAAACACCTGAAATTTTATGTAAAGCCAAGTACATCTCATTCCCATTTTTTTTTTTACTTTTCTCATCGTAGGTGAACAGCCGAGGGGCAACAGATACATTTTTTTTTGGTTTCGAACCCCTCTATACATTGGACCAGGTTTGGGTTTTTGGACCCAATTGCATGCAAGACGGGGTTTTTACCACATACTATTTTGTAATTTTCAATCAGGAATGAATTGACAATATTAATATTTTCGGGCGTGTTTTTGTTTTACGTTTTGAAGCGTGCGGGCCGAAACCGCCTCCTCTTTGCAAAGTTTGTTAAGGGGGGAGCGTTTTTTTAGGCCCAAAAAGGGTTTTGAAGGAGTGAAACAAATGCGGAACCCCCAAAAAAAAACATGTAAAAAAAAGATTTCTGCTGCACCCTGCGAAAAAGGAAAAACATTTTTGGGGCACCAAGAAAAAACCCCATCGACCCGTTTGGAGCAGAGCAAGTGTTCTGGAACTGAGAGTATACGCTGAACGTGAGCGTTATACCACAAACAACCAAATTTGGCTATGGGGCTGCCAACTGATGTGGGGAGGAAGGGGCTGGGCATAAAGAAAAACTCAGCTGTAAAAAATGGGAACGGTTAAAATTTTTTTTTCTTCTCGGTAATTCGATGTGTTTTTTTTTTTATACAAGGGCTTAGGTTTTTTAAATGTATGGGTAAACTTCATAAAATAAAATGGTATAAAATCCTTGCCCCTTTTGTCATTTTTCAAAAAATAAATTTTTTTAAAAAAGTCTGAAAAAATGGGAATTTTCTTTTAATAAAACTAGCTTTAAATTTGCTTTTTAATATTTAAAAAAAAAATGCTTGCTTATATGTCGATCTTAGCACAACAGTAAACCACCAAATATTTATATTTAAAAAAAATAATATTTTGGTTTTTAAAAAACAAACTAGATAGTTGCCCGCGGCTTTTCTCGCGTGGGAATTGATTATATAAAATAAAAAAAATAAAATATGTATTTACAGATTTAAATTTAAAATATTTCTACGTTTTAAAACCAAAATTGACCTTAGATCAAAAATAAAGAATCCGATACAAAATTTCACCCCTTTTTCATCCCTTTTTAAATAAAAATTCCAAAAATTTCCCGAAACGCGTATTTTTTTGTTTTACTCAATAACCGAAATACAAAATTTTTTTTTTAATTTAACTTTCAAAATGACGGACTTTCATACATATTATCATGCTATTATACCCCCTTTTTGCCCCCTTTTGGTGGAAAATTTTCAAAAACCTTTCTTGTGGGGGCCTAATAAAAAAATGAATATACAGTCCGAATTTCTTTTGAACCTTGAATTTTGCGCCGGCGATGATGAATCAGTCTCAGCCCGATACAAATTTTCACCCCCTTTTTCATCCCTTATTAAATAAAATTTTCCAAAATTATTTTTTATTATTATTTTTTGGGGTTTTTTAAAGGCCCACGACACATCAGGTCATTAGGGCCTTGAAATAATTAAAACATAAAAAAATCCCCATGGGGGAAAAGATAAAACACCCCAAATGAACACTCCATAGGAGGCTCAAATGGATTTTTGGGGTATAAATTAATGATAACCTGCAAAAAAAAAACCACAAGTGTATCACCCCAATAAAAAGACAAAACAAACATTTAAAATATAACACTTAAAAAAGAAAAAAACTTTTTTTAAAATAATAATACGTTAAAAAGACAAAAAACATTTTAAAATTTGAATAAAACTTTTAAAAAAGACCAAATGGATATTACCAAAAAAACCCCCTTTTAAAAAAATGACTAAATGGCATTAAAAAGATCCCCTGGCGTAAAAGGGAGTAAACAAATAATCCTCCGCCTATCGCGTAAAAAAAAAACGTAAGTCCCCTTTAAAAAATAAAAGACCCAAGGATAGGGGCTAGTTTGCGACACTCCCCAAAAATGTGATCACCAAAGGGATTCAAAAAACTCACACACTGGAGGTGGACCCCTCTTATAAAAAACTATGGGTAAATGCAGTATGCCCGACGCGGAGTCCGTCACAGCCCTCCTCTCTTCTAGCTTTCGTAAGAAAGGCCATCGGACAAAACCCCCCTGATGGACCGCAGCTTTTCTACGGGGTCAAACCCCCAGTTTTCCCCGGGTGCGTAAGACTCCACGCCGAACTAACCCTTTGATCAAAAAAAACATGACACCCAACTCCCCTCCGGAGCAGGCGGCTGCCCCCTTTGGGCCCTGGCCCGCCAGCTCTTTCCCCGGAAGCCACATGACCGGGAATCCAGAAAAAGGCGACCCGGTGCTTAAAAAAATTAAATTTTTTAAAAAATTTGTTCTGAATCATCTGCCGAGAGGTTTCCACGAGTAGAGAGTGACAATCCCCAACAGAGCACCATGGAATCCGTGCAGATGGGGACAGAACGGTGACACTTGGGTAAAAAAACACAAAGTTTTAAAAAAAGGGCATATAATTCGCTGAAAAAAACAGGGTTTCATTAGAAACCAAATTTAAATTGGATCCTTCCCGAAAAAGCACATCCCACGGAGACTCCGTTTTTTACCCATCATGTAAGCGCCAAACCTGAAAGCGAGGAGAGGAACTTAAAAAGCCCTCTCATATACAAAGTTTGGGGTGGTCGCTTTGGGGAATTTCAAATCAAAAGGGCATTTGGGAGGGCGTTTTTTCCGGGGAAAAAACTCCCCGGGTGATGTGGGGATACCCTTTTGGCAAAACTACCCCCAGTGTCAAAAACAGATAGCATCCCCGGGGCCCCCCCCCCCCTTGTACTACGCCATTTATTTTATACAAGACCGGTTAGGGGATGAAATACAGATCGGTAAGCACATTTTTTGGCATGCAATGCAGTTTCCACGTAAGATGCCAGGGTAAACCGCCGTAAGGGGGGGCTCACCGGCGTCGCACATATGCTGACGACGGGACGGTACAAAAGCACCATAGCCGTCAAGCCAGCATGGGGGACGCTATCGAGTCTTTAACGCCAGGGTCTGGGGAACCATATACAAAATCCCGAAATTCTTTTTTTGATCTCACCAAAGGCCAAAAGGGGCCCATCGGTTTCCCTATCAGCACCCCAAACGACCATCACAACTTAAGTAAATTCAAAGTTTTAATACACCTCGCTTTCGGGTCTTTGTGGGGGGACCCAAATTTAGTTTAAAATCGAATAAAAGTCCCAGAACCCTTACGGCCCGGGAAAGGTAAAACAACGTTGTTCATTAAAATATTGGGGCTGGCTTTTTTCCCGTAATCTATGGAAGTGGCACAGTCGTTTTGGCCGCAGAAAAACGAAACCCATACGAATCCCAAAACCCATAATTGTTTACAGCGAGTTGTACTGTCGTTCAGCCCTTGGGGAACTTGATGAACTAATAAATTGCGTAGTCATCCACAAAAAGACATAAGGGACTACGGCACGTTGTCCAGATGCTTTTACGCGAAGCGAAAAACGTAGTGCTTAAAAATCTACCCTGGGGCACCCATTTTTGAATAAATCAGGGATAAGGGTTGTTAACCTTCCCCGGAAAGTGTCTATCAGACTAAAATTAATAAAAAATAGGGGGGTTTCCCCCCAAACCCCCCAAAAACAGGGTTTTTAAAAATCCGTACCCGGGTGGGTCGAAACCTTCCCAAATCAAAAAAAACACCCAAAGAGTGCTGTTTATGGGGGAAAGCTCACGAGCTGCTGTTAAAGGCAAAAAGGGTATCCCCCGTGGATCGGTTACGGCGAAAGCCACTTGCATTTTGGATAGTAGATTGGGGGACTAGATCCCATATAAATCTTTTATTGTCTTTTTTCTCAATTTTTTGCTACACAACTAGTTAAGGCTATCGTCATAACTAGTTGGGCTCTAATTTATCCTTGCCATTTTTTATATTTGGGGAAACTTGCTTGCCCCAATGTTGGGAATTGACGAGATTCCCCAAACACAATTGAAGGTCTAAGGGGAACGCCCGTCCAGCAGGGACATTGGCGAACTTTTCGTAATATACGGGGGCCAGAATTTTATTCCCCCGGGGGCGGGGGCATGGGAAAGTTCCTTTTTAAAAGGGGGAGTTAAATCCCCCCCATTTTGGCCAAACGATAGTAAGGCGCTCGATGCTGCGCTTATGCCCCACAAAACTCGTTAATACTCCCCAGGCTAGAAATAGGGCGAACATGACCCAAAACATTGGCGCCTCCTGGGGGGGGGGAGACAAGTAAACCGTTAGACATGAGGGCGGGTAATTAAATGGATTTTTGCTACTACGTACTTTACGAAGTACCCCCAAACCTTGGTTGTGGGAGGGGAAATAGTAAGGGTAAAATAAACTTCCCCAAACTCTCTTCTGCTTTCTCAATAATACGGCACCAGCCGTAGAATCCGGAATGACTCCAGATTCCCCGAAGTGGGACGTCGATTAAAGATACCAGGCCTTTTTCGAGGGTTAAAAATAAAACCGGCACTCCTCGTTCCACCAGGGAACAGGACGGGGGCGCGGGTTTGGCGAGGATTTAGGGGAGGATGCCCTCGCGCCGCTATGACCGTCGAAGGAATCCCCAGCCTTTACATCGACGTGGGGGAAAAAGGGTTCGCGAATACGGCGAGCCGGGGAATTATCCATTACATTTAAGAACCCTTTGGGGAACCGGCTGTACTGGAGGATCTTGGTTTTTTTAAAGCAAAGGGGAAAAAGTGATCGCTGCACATAGGCCGAGTAACCCCCCAAAGGTAGTGAGCACAATCCGGGGCTACATGGGGCTGGGTCGATGGCAAGGATACACCATAAAGGGAAATGTCTGGCCCCGGTGTTTTTAACACCAGTTCCCGAGACAAAAATTTTCCTCTCCCATCCCCCCCGGGGGGCGTCTGAAAAATTAAACCCCCCACACCAGTTTATGCGGTTTTTAAAGCCCCCCCAAGAGATATAGGGGGGGGAAGTTGTATAAAAGGGCCCATTTCCTCTTGGAAACACGTTCACCTGGCGGGGGGTAGAGCACAACGGTTCCCTCCAAAAAAGGGAACTTGACAGAAATCACTTGGGATCAGAAAAAATATTATATTCTTATGATATAAGTACTTCGTGCGAAATACCACCCCTCCGCTACCCGAAAAAAAAAAGGGGCTTGTGGGTACGATACACTCGTACCCACGACAGGGGTTTGTCAGTTGGAGGGAATGGGTTTCCTGCAAAAACAAATGGGGGGATGCAGGGAAAGAAATTAGTATTTAAATTTTTCCTCTGCACGAGATAGAAACCCTAAAATTTCCCTTTGTATAGCACATTTTTTATTGGAATATAATTAATTAAATTCCTCACAATCCAAAAACACTATCCTTTAAAAAAAAAAATTTTATTGGGGACTTTTTTAGGTCCTCTTGTTTTTCCCCCAATCTCTCGGGACCTCCCGCTTGAAAAAGGGGCTTTGGTTTGCCCTGTAGAGACGGGGAGGGGGGACCTTACGCAAGGCTTTGAAAAAGCCTTCGACTTTTTTTTAAAAGTTATTTTTTCGGGGGCCCCTCGCTGGCCCTTCCCCCCAAGGCACCGGGGGACCGCCTTTGCGACCTCCCCTTCCACCCTCCCCCGACCCCCGGGCTTTCCCTGAGGGGGGGTTGAGCGGCTCGACAACGTCGCAGATGGTTTAGGACCCCGGGAGGACTGGGGGGTTTTCCCTCGAGAACTGGGGAGGGGTCCACGAGGGGGGTCCGGGGGGGTCGGGGGTGTTCCCGGGGAGGCCTCCTTTGGGGAAAAGGGGTGGTGGGCGACTTGGGGGGGGTGTCGCCCATTACAAATTTTGGCCCCACCATAGATGGTGCTGGTGTCTTTTAGTGTTCATGAGACATTGGCACGGGTCGTGTGGCTTTTTGGGCGATTTTAAAAATGCGCAATGACTTGGGCAATTTATGTTCGGGCTTAAAATTTGACTTAATGTCTGAAAACGGAGCTTGACGGTACATACCCTTTGGGGGCCTGGCAAAAGGGGTTTCTTTTCACATTGGATTCCGGATTTTTTTTCTCCCCTTTCCCATTTCGGACAGGCCGAGACCAAGCAGAATGCGGACCCTTGCATTTATGCCCTTGGGAGACCACACGGTGATCTGACCTCCGTCCGCAATCCGCCGGGTTGGGCCCTTTCCCACGGCATCTCAGTTCGTATGCCCAAATTCCGGCATAAAAAAACACGCCGAGGTTAGGCATAGGGCCCGGGACCCTGAGCAGTGGAAGCGCTCGAACCTCCTTTGGGAGGAGGGAGTCGCAAAGGGAGAATATGTACCGTCTTTTTCTCTTGTCCTTTCTTTTTGTTAATGTTCCGGTAGACTCGGTGACAGCTGGGGGAAAGCCCTCACAGTTCCTCAACGCTTACACCCTCGAGGGCTAACAAGTGACCACTCCCCCGCAAACATTAGGAACCGGGGGCTCTCCTTCACCTTTATATTTGCCCAAATTACCACCCGGGATTTCGGAGTCGCCATAATATTGTGATTGAGTTCGGGCATAGTCTGAATCAAAAAGGTCCATCACCCTTCCTTTTTAAAACTCAATTTTTGGCTCCCTTTATCACCTTTCGAATAAATGGGGAAAGTTTTTGATCTTTACTTTCACCACTCGAGAATCACCCGGAAGCGGGGGGGGGCCTCACCATTCCGGCTTTTTACAAAAAAGGGACGGCCTTACCCTTTCCGCCTCTATATTAATCGGCCCCGTGAGGGGGCCCCGGGGATAAGATGCCATCAAACTTGGGAGTCGGTGCCCGGACAGTAAGGGGTTTAGCTGTACAATGGAATCAGTCATGGGGGGGAGGGCAACCGCAAAAATACTCGGACTAGACCCAGGTTGATCCCCGTTGGTTCTCCCCATAGGGCCCCGTTAACTCTTCCCACGAGGGCTCCTCGCGAAAACATACAAACCCTTTTATGGAGCATCGCCGGAAAGAACACCGCGCAATGTATGCAGGAAAATGCCAATTTTTTCGTCCGGAACCCTCATGAACGAAGGGCTTTTCTCAAGGAGGGGACCCGGTTTCACCCTAAGGCCCTTCTACAAAAATTAAACCGGCGCATTTCCCCTCAGGGGCTCAAAGCTGGTATCCAAATTTAAACCCGGGAAAGCCGTTTAATGCCAAGGCGTCAACAAAGGGGCCAAAGGGCCTGTGCAGGATTTAACCAGGGGAAGGGAAGAAAAAGGGAAAAATAAAGGGAAAAAGAAGGGGGAAGAAGGGAAAAAAGAAAGGAAGGAAAAAGGGGGAAAGAAAAAGAAAGTGAAAGAAAGATTGGAAAGGGGTTTTCCCGCCGGGTACACCTCACAATGCCTTCCCCTTTTTTGTCGCCCTTTGACAAGGGGTTACTGCGGGACTATTCTAAAACCCCCCCCGCAGGGGGAATTTCCAAAAATTCCCAAACACTTTTATTTGTTTTACCAATAACCAAAAAAAAATTTGTTTATTTACCTTTTAAAATGACGGATTTCAAAAATTTTTTCAACATATTACTCCCTATTTTTTACCCCCCTTTGGGGGGGAATTTTTTAAAACCTTTTATAGGTGCCTACATAAAAAATGAATTCAGTCCCCAAATTTTATGCTTTTAGCCTTGATATTTGCGCTCGTCATGAGAAACATCGTCATCAGCAATCAGGCATGTTATTTTATAAGTATAAAAATTGGGGTGCATATTTCTTACTTCCCAACCCCCTATACAAATTATTTTTTTTGGGGAAATGGGTTTTCACGGGCAAAAATTTTGACTTTAGCAAATAACAGTGCACGGGGGGTGCACCAGAAAAAGCTTTTAAACTTTAACATGATACAACTTGAGCCCATTAACCCCCCCCCCCCCAACCCCCAACCCCTTTAAAAACACCCCCCCAAAAGTAAAAATAAAAATTTTACACTTTTTTGACAAACTATTCATCTTAAGTAAATTTCATAGCCATATTTCATTTAAGATAGTAATTTAAAAGTGATTATTTGTCGCCATTAATATACATATAATATTCAATAAACTATTCTTACCCAATCTTTTTAAAATATTGATATCCCCAACTAACATTTATTCAAATTTAACATCACAATGATCCTTAAAATTTTCAGCCTCAAAAAAAAGTGAGATTTCAATGATCCATTTTTGTTTAAAAGATTTTATACAAATTTTTAAATAGAGATTTAAAAAAAAATTTTTTACACTTAAATAAACAAAGAGACATGACAAAATTTTTTTGGAAAGACATTGCAAGTATGTACTTGGGAAATCTTTAAAAAATTTTTCGTTTGTCGAGGATGAAAAACTTTTTTTTTTTTTGTGTGTTGAAGGGTTTACCATATATATTTTGGTGGGGTTTAGTCAAAACAGATTTTCTTTACTTTTTATTAAAAACTATCTTATTTTTCCTCAACTTTACCAAAATTTGAAGTGTGCAAATCCCTTTTTAAATTCGGAGATTTTTCCTATATTTTTTTCCCCTCTCAACCCCGCAGGGGTTTAAGTATTGAATGGATTGTCCCCTTTTGGGGGACATATTCAATAATATTAATAAATAAAAAATAGTCATTTTTAACAAATTTAGATTTATTTACAAAAAACAAATTAAAAATACAATTTTACAGAAAAAAGGAATATTGATGAAATTAAAATTTTTTCCCAAAAACAAATTTGACTTGAGAATTACTTGTACTGTCGTAGGCCCCTGTAAAACATGCAGTATCAACCCAAAATTGCCCAGGGTAAAGGTTTTCTAAAAAAGGGTAAAGGAACAATTTGTTAAAGAAAGCAAAGGTAAAATTTAGAAAAATTTTATTTATACAGTTCACTTGGGGAGCGTTTTAAATATTTTAAAAGGTCCATTAAACATGTTGGTTCTCCTATATATCCGCTAATTTAAAGGCTAAGAAACAGGGGTCTTAAATATACAGCTGGGATTTTCCCCTACGATACTGCAAGCTTTTAAAAGTACGTCGGCACCTACCAAATCACACAACTTAGAGGGCCCATCCGACAAAATAAATAATTTAATTTTGCCGGCCCACTATGACACATGTAAATTTTCCCCAGTTTAGACTTCGCTAATACTTACTAGAAAGGATACAACATCAAAACTCTATACATATGACTGAGTTGCATAAGCAGAAGAAAATGGGGCACCTGGTGCTAACCAAACAACAAAACAAATGTTATACGTTTAGGGTCATTTTAATTAAAGAGGTTTTTTATTGGACTTTTGACTTAGCCTAAGTCACGAATAAAAAAAACAAATTTTTTAAGCCCCAAGCTTTAGCGTTAGAACAGTGTAAAAGGGCACATAAAAAAAACCAAGAGGAAAATTCCATGTTAACGAAAGTAAAAATTAAACGAAAAAATTCTAATTGACATTTTTTCCCAAAAACCTGGTTCTCGCCAAATAATTAAATAAAAATTTCTTTTAAAACATAAAAAATTTAGAACTTCCTCAAAATATAAAGAGCCAAGTCCACGACTTGGTTTCACGGGGTGGATATAAAACCCATAAACGTGCCTGTTTCCGGCGGTTGGGCGGGTGATCCCCTCATTTCAAAAAACACAGCTTAAGGTGGGGAATCCGACGTCCGGACTCCATTTCCTTCGTGTTGTGAAGGCGGGTTCCCTTTTTTGATTCTTTTTGTATTAACCGCTCTGTACTTTTTCTGTATTTCGTACTTTTGATACCGCTGGGGACCTAATTACTGTGGAAGCAGGGCAGAATGACAAAAAAGGAAGGGGGGGGAATTACGAAAAACAGCAAAAAAAAAGAAGGATAAAAGTGTGAAGAAAAGAAAAAAATGAAGCAATACAGTTTTCGAAAAGGCCCCAAAACGCGCTATTTCCACCCGGCCCCTGGTCGCCCCGACTTCATTTTTTTTCTCCGGTTGAAACCCGGCGTGGAACAGTGGTCGCCTGTTTTACAATCTGTAGTTTTTAAAGGGGAAAATTATATCTGCAGACATCTTGCCGGGGAGTTAGTACACAAAAACTTATTCAAAAGTATCTGATTAATTTATTTTATTTAATAATCCACATTATTTTTGAAAATATAAAAAAATGTATATTTTTTTTTTATACGAGTAACCACTGCAGGCGAGACAAGTCTACAGCATCATTCCAAAAAAAAGCGAAGGGTTTAAGTTAAATTATCATAAAAACACTAATTTTAAAACCTTCTTAGATATTTATACAACAATATCCAAAAACAATATTTGTTTGACCAACCACGTGGGGTTTAATGTGGACGAAAAAAAACTTTTTCAACAGAAGATATAGCCTTAGAGGGAGTTTATATTTTAAAAAATTTTTTATAAAATTTTATCTTGCACAAAAATTTTGTCGAAATAAAATTTTTCTCTTGGCTGTTTTAAAACCCCTTTGTTGCACGCTACAATGGGTTTTTTTTTTACGCTCAAAGCCAAGACCCCGTGGGGGACGCCATTTTCTGACGTTTAACAAAAGGCGAGAAATAAGTGCAAGCATAGCCGTCGTAATGACGGCGACAAACTTTTGAATGCCTATTTCAGAAAAAAAAAAGTGGGAACCGTAGCTACCAAACTAGGGATATTAGAGGTTTTGGTAGGACCCTACGTAATTTAAAAAAACCCAAGAAAATCGTTTTTCTTTCTTTCCGCCTCGCTTGAAAAAATCAAAAAGCAAGTTGAAAAAGGGGACAAAGTAGGAAATAACCACTTTAAGATTATTATTTTTTTTTAATAATGATTAAAAATTTAAATATATTTCAATTTACATAGAATTAATATGTAACTAAAAATTATTTTATAAATGTAAATTAAATCAATATCGTAAAAAAAAATGAAAAATAAAATTTTCATTGTTTAGTGTGCTTTTTTTCAAAATGTTTTTAATTTACAAGATTATAAAAAACGTACCCCGAAAAAAAATTTGTGCCCAAAATAGGGTTATTTTTGAAAAAAGCATTCCACTATATAAAATATTTTGTAACAAAAATGTTTCAAAAAAAAGAAAAAGTACAATAAAATTATTGGTTAACTTTTAATTAATATTTGTGCCCACTTTTAAAATTTGGAAAAAAATGAAGGTATAGTTTAAAAAATATATCACATGTCGTACAGCAAAAAGTTCAGTATACTTGGCCCTTTCAAATTTAAAATAAACATTTATTTGTTTTTTTTAGGGGCCCAAAAAAATAGAAGGGAGAGTGAATGGTTGACAAGGGAATTTCTTTTAGACTAATAGTTCCCATTCGCATTTGCCACTGGGGAAACTAATGGATCCACATGGTGCCCAAGCAAAACCCCAAAAATGGGAAGAACTTCATCTACTTAATGAACAGGGCCTAACCAATCAAGGAACAGTGGAAGAGGGTATACAATTTAAAAATACATACTGTAAAAAAAAAAAGTCAATTTTTTCATACATTAAAAAATTTCGTTTGGAGCAAATTTATAAATAATGGGCTTTTTTTTTAAAAATTCATTTTATAATCTATATTTTTACTGTTATTTTTGGGATAAAATATTTATTTAAAAAATAAAAAGGTTCTCAAACGCCCCCCCCCCCCTCAATTTAAATTTTAGTTTCGATGCTATGGGTTTGTATGGTTATTCAAAGAGGTATTCAGTTGTTTCATGACGAAAAAATTAAAAAAGATTGAAAAAAAGCAAATTGTATTTTAAATTTACCCATCAAAAACATTAAATAGATGAGGTAAATTTGTGTTTTTTTCCTTTAAATTTCCTTCTTTTTTAAATTATTATAGTAAACTAAAAAACCATTATTCTCCCCATTGTTCTGATTGAAAAAAACCCGGTCACATTCTTTGGGTTTTTCCCAAACCTGCTTGATATTGATTGAAAAACTTTATTTTTCCCTTTGGGAATTTTTTTTGTGGAAAATTTTTTTGTTAAAAGTAAAGTGGGTTAGTAAATAAAATATAGGCAATAATATTTAAAAAAACCTTTTCAAGAATGTTTATTTATAATAATTTTTAATACAGGCAAATAGGGAAAAATTTTTACCCTTAAAATTTTGAATAAAAATTTAAATTTCCCAAACAAGACAATGTAAAAACCCAAAAAATCTGGGAAATCAAAAAAAAAAGTTCTTTAAAAAAAAAACATTTGTTTTGGGAAAGGGCCGCATTTAAAAAAAAAAAACCCAGCGGTAGGCTGCGGCCCTTTAAACTTAGCACAAAAAACAAAGGGAAAAAATTTCAGAAGTTAAAGACAAACTAACCACACTATATAAAAAAAAAGTCATTGCGTGAGGGGTTTGGGAATCCAGCACCGGCTTTTTCCCAAATTTTTCTTCTATTTTTTTGGTAAAAATTTAAAAAAGCCGCTTAAGTTGACATAAGATAAAAAATTTTAAAAAGAGGGGTAACTTTGAAAATAATTGTTTGACAATTTTTCCAGATCTTATTCAAAAACTAAGTAAATAACTCAAATCAAAATCCCAGGGTTTGATAACCAACAGCATGTTTCATGAATTAGGGTATTTTTTTTAAAAAAATTACGGGTAGGGTAAAAATCATATTTGAGGGCTTGGAATAATCATAACCAGCAAATTTGGTTTTCCATTTAAAATAGGCCCCTATTAAAAAGGGAAAAGATATTTTTTATCTAGAGCATAGTGTGAAACCCCTTAGGCCACGACCCCTTTTGGGTTTTCCGATTTTAAAAGATGAAAAAAAAAAACCCTCTCCCTAATTTAAGGGAGGGCATCCTGAGCTAATTTTAGCTAAAATAAAATAAACGGCTTTTATATATCTAAAAACCCTTTAGAAACTTTTAAAATTTTTTTTTTGGGGGTTTGGTTTGGGGGGTTAAATACTTCAGGGGTTTCGCACACTAATCAAAGGGGGAAAGATAGAAATTTTAGGTAAATTAACAAGCTTTAAAAATTCAATTAATGAAATTATATATAGTTTAAAATTTTAAAGTAAATGTGTTTTTCCCCTAATTCGGGAACACAATTTAATAATGAAGGTTAGCAATTTAAAAAATTAAAAATTTTTTTTTTTTAAAATTTCAATTTTTTAAATTTAAAAAAAATTTTTAAAAGATTTAAAACCAAAGTTCAACAAAAAAAAAAAAAAGAACTGGTAAATTTTAAAGCCAACAAGTTTTTTTATGACCCTTTTTATTCCCTTTAACTTTTTTTTTTTTCCGGGCCTGATTTAAAAATTTTATCTTGTCTCCCAAAACATATACATGTAATGGGTACTAAAATTTAAAAATTTTTGGCAAAAGCTTACAATTTCCTGCCCCCCCGGGGGGCGCGGGGTTTAAAATTTTCCCGCATTAACCCCTGCTTGCGAAAGACGATAAAAGGGGAGGCTTTGTGCAGACACCTCGTGTGGGACAAACCTATCCTATATCTTTTCCTTTAACATCTTTTTTTTTCCCTTCACTTTCCCCAAACCTTTTTTTCATTTCCTTCCCCTTCGCTTTTTTAAACCCTTTTAAACATTTTTCCCTTTCCCCCCAAGTTAAACCCCCCAAAAGGGGCCTTTTGGGCCCTTTTTTCCTTTTGACGACCGGCAACAAAACCCGGGCCTTCTCTGTTTTTTTAAATTGGTTTACCACTGCCTTAAAGCTCCAAAAAGAAAGTGCCCGGGTTGCAATACCTTATTTAAAAGGGGCCCTTTTGGGGTGACAAAAACCCGGGGGAAACCCTATTTTGGGGAAAAGACGGTTGCTTCCCAGGGGGGGCCCGGACTTTAAAATTTTGGCCCTTTTTTCCCCTACCCCCAATTTGCTGGGGACGACCTCTTCTGGGCGATGCACTATGCAAAAGGTTTTTCATTTTAGCGTCCCCATGGGGCCTCTCCGGGGACATTTAAACAGGGAAAATTTTTGGTAGTCCCCAATTTTGGATCCCCCGGGGGTCTACGATCCGATCGGTGTGGGTTTTGCCCCCAAAATTAGGGGCAGGGCCGGAAAATTTTTGTCGCCGGGGCATGTACTCCCAAAACCCCTGCTGGCAATCATTTGCCCCCCTCACGGGGCCGTAATTTTTGATAAAGGGGGAAAACGGAAAGGGCCGTCTACCCCTCTTTTAAGAAGAAAACCGGGAAAGGGGGTTGAGGCCCCAGCCCCGTTTCC
This sequence comes from Timema cristinae, assembly GCA_039000515.1. NCBI lineage: Eukaryota > Metazoa > Arthropoda > Insecta > Phasmatodea > Timematidae > Timema > Timema cristinae. Next base: position 7,675 of record JBCFYV010010045.1, on the reverse strand, counting down.
CCGGAAAAGTACGGTTACGAAGGTGAAAACATAAAAGGGTAAACCCCAAATTACCCCTCAAAAAGAGCGAAAAATGGCGCACCCAAGGCAAGTTGTCTATAAAAAAATTCTGACGGCCCCTTTTTTATTCGAAAACCCATCCAAACATCCAACGGGCAACATACGGGTCTTAAAAAAATTTCCCGTTGAGCAATCGTCTCGAAATACGGTGAAGGGGGAAAACCCCACGGGTTCTAAAATTTTTTCAAGGGAGGGGTCACTTGCTAGGCCCTCAAATTTGCGTGAGCATTGAGGAAATCTGTGAGGACTGCCCTCGGAATTCCCCTGAAAAACCGCATAGTGGGGAAAAAAGAAGGGCATTGAGAAAAAGATGACACTTAAATTTTACCTTTGCGACCCCAAAACCCTTCCAAAGGGGGTTCCAAAGGGGGTTTCCCCGTCTCGGGGTTTTCCGGCCCGTATTCCCTAACCCCGGCTTTTTTCCCATCCCGGGAATTTGGGCATACGAGCTGCGATCCTTTGGTTTAAAAGCCAACCTTGCGGTTTTGGGACAGGGGGGCTCCGTTTACACCGTTTTATTCTCCTAAATTCTGCGTTAACCCCAAGGGGTTCGCACTCTGCTTGGTCTGGGGGCCTTTTCCAAAAAGGGAAAGGGTGGAGAAAAAAGGGTTTTGGATAAAAAAGAAAAAAAGATTCCCAAATACAACCAAGACGCAAAGAAACGCATCTAGCCAAGCCCCGGTTTTTTCAGCCCCTTTCCCAGCCCGATTTTTCCCAAAATTTAAAATTTGCCCCAACTGCCTTTTGCGCAGTTAACTTTCAAAGCCTTCTTTCGAACCCGTGCCACGGGACCTCTACTCAGAAAAAATATTTAATTTTTCGCCCGGCAAAGGGGGCGATAAAATTAGTCCCCAAGGGGGACAACTTGGGGAGATTTTTGTCCCACCCCCTGTGCCCCCAAAGGGGTTCTCCTCGTGGCCCTCCTCTAAAAAAAACCCCCGAGTCCCCCTGGGTTCCCCACCCGAATCCCCCTGGGGGACCCCCCCCCGGCTCCCCTGGGGGAAAACCGATCGACCCCGCCTCGGGAAATTTCCCCCGAGCCACCTCGGGGAATAAAAAAAAGGGGGGGCCGTTTGTTGAGCCCCCTAAACCCCCCCTCTGGGCCCGGAGGGGGGGACGAGTTTGGGAACTTTTGAGGCCGCTAAGGGAGTCCCCTGGTGCCTTGAAAAGGGGCCCAGCGAGAGACCGCCAAAAAAACATTGTAAAAAAAAGCTCTAAGGCCTTTAAGCCTTCGAACAAAGAACCCCCTCCCCTTTCCCCAAAATAACCCCGAACCTCTCCTAAAGGGAAAGGGGTACGGGAGAGTCGGGGAAAAGGGCAAAGGGCCTAAAAAGGGGCCTCAAAAAATTTTTAATTCTTAAAGGATAGCAAAATGGATGCGAGGAAACCAAAATTTTCATACAAAAAACTTTTGTCGCTATAAAAAGGAAATTTGTGGGGGTTTTCTATGTCGGTAGGGGAAAATAAAAAACTAATAAATTTTTTCCCCTGCACCCTTCCAAACTTGTTTTTGCAGGGGGGGACCCACTTCCCCCAAAAACTGAAAACCCCGATGCTTGTGGGTAAAATGTGTATCAAACCGAAAAGCCTTTTTTTTGTTCGGGCTAGCGAAGGTTGGCTATATTCGAAACGAAGAATATATATAAAAAGGGAATATTAATTTTGTTTCTGACCCAAAGTGATCGCTGTCAGAGTCTCCCTTTTCCCATGGAGGGAAAACCCTATGCTGCACAAACCCCCCACCAGGGTTTAGCGGTTTTCCCAAAAGGACACTAGAGGCCCCTTTATACAACTTCCCGCCCCCATATCTCCCTTGGGGGGCTTTAAAAAGCGCATAACCCGGTGGGGGGTCCAAATTTTTCAGACGCCCCCCGGGGGGGATGGTAAGGGTTTTCTTGTCTCGGGAAACCTGGTGTTTTTGAACACCGGGAACCCCGACACACTTTTTTCCACCTTTTAAAGGTGTATCCTTGCCAACGACCTAGCTCTTGTAAACCCCCGGGATTGTGCTCACTTCCTTTGGGGGGGTTTCCTCGGGGCCTATTGGCAGCGATCATTTCCCCAAAAATGCTTTTTAAAAATCCAAAGGGTTTCCCCCCCAGTAAAAGCACGGTTACCCCAAAGGGTTCTTTAAAATGCTAACCGGGAAAAATTCCGCGAGCTCGCCCTATTCGACGAACCCCCCTTCTCCCAACCCTCGTTTTTAAGGCCGGGCAAATTTTCTTCGACGGGCATAGCGGTCGGGGAGGGGAACCCCTCCCCCAAAAACCTCGCCAAAACCCCCGCCACCGTCCTGTTCCCGGTGGGAAAGAGGCGTGCCGGGTGGCTATTTTAACCCGTCGGGAAAGGGGCCCCACGTCTCTTTCATCACGTCCAACTTCGGAGAATTTTGGAGTCATTCCGGGTTCCCCCTGCTAGAAACTCGCCCTATTAATTTGGGGAAAGCAAAGAGAGTCTTGGGGACCCTTTATTTTACCCTTTTAATTTTTAAATCCCCAACCCAAGGGGGGGGATCACCTTTGTTTAAAATATATACAAAAATACCATTTAAAATATACCCCCACTATGTCTAACGGTTTTTTCCCCCCCTTGTCTCCTCCCCTTTGGAGGGCCCCCAAAGTTTTTTGGGGTCGTTTTTTCGCCCCTATTTTAGCACTTCGAGGGTACCCAAAAGATTTGTGGGGGATAAGCGGGAGCATCGAGCGCCTTACTATTGATTTTGGCCCAAAAACGGGGGGGGGTTATATCTCCCCCTTTTACGCAAGATAACTTCCTATGGGCCCCCACCCAGGGGGGTAAAACAGCTTCCGGTCCAGATATATCCCTAGAAAAGTTTTCGGGAGCTGCCCCCTGCCGGGCACGATATCTTCTGGACCTTTTCAATAGTGTTTTGGGAGTCTCATCAAATTCCCCCTCACTTTGGAAGCAAGCAACGGTTTTTCCCGTTGTATAAGAGTGGCAAAGATAAAATTTGAGCCAAATAATTTTTTCGAACCCATAACCTTTTAAATATTTTTGTATGTAAAAAACTGGAAAAAAAATTTTTAATAAACGACTTAATGGTATTTGAATCCCGCAATCGGGTATCAATATTCAATGGGTTTTTTGCCGGAACCCATCTAAGTGGAAACTTTTTGTCCCCTAGAGAAAGGGTGTCCGTGACCCTTTTTTCCATAAAAAACACCCCCTGGTGTTTTTTTTTTTATCTGGAGGAAAAACGTAAACAAAAACCCCCCTGGCGGTTTCGGGATTTTTTAAATCACTTTTTAATTGGGGGGGTTTTGAGGGAAAACCCTTTCCTTTTTTTATTTAAAATTTTTTGTCGGGTAGAAAAACTTCCGGGTAACGTTGAATAACACCTTAAACCAAAGATTTTATTCAAGAAAAGGGGGGTGCCTCAGGGGGATTTTTCCCGAGCTGTACGTTGTTCGCTATCGCCCAAAATATTTTGTGGACAAAAGTGCCTCACCTGTTTCCCTTCATTTCCCCTTTTTGGATACTACGCAATTTATTGCATTCGTAAGTCTCCCCCAGGGGTGAAAAGCCCGATACAAAAATGAGTGGTTTAAAAATCTTTGGTCGTGGGGATGCGTAATGGCTTTCGCTTCTCTGCAGGGCCCAAAACGAAAGGTCGTCCACTTTTCCTTTAAATTTCCGGAATACATCCAGCCCCCAATATTTTTAAAGAAAAACGTTGTTTTTCCTGTTCTCCCAACCGTAAATTTTCCGGGGCTTTTTTTCATTTTTAAAATAAAATTTGGGTTTCCCCCCATCCAAAAACCGAAAGCGAGGGGTATTAAGGGATTGAATTTGCCAAAGTGGTTAGGGGGCCGGGCCTGGGGGGTTTTATAGGGAAAAACCCTTTATGGGGCCCTTTTAGGGGCCCCGTTTTAATCTAAAATAGAAATTTTGGGGGCTTTTTTTATCTCAGCTAGAAACCCCCCGTTGAAGAAACTAATATGTCCCCCCATGCTGGGATTTTTGACTGGTTTCTGGTCCTTTCGTTCCAGTCCAGTTTGTCACATCTGTGCCGAGCCGGTGGGGGGCCCCCTCTTTCTTCCCCCCCGGGCCTATCTATTTCTTACGTGTTTGAAAATTCATTGCATGGGCCAGATGTTCCCCATCACCCCCGTGTTTTCCCCCTAACCGTGTTTTTGTTGAAACCAAAAGGCTTTGAAAAGGCCCGGGTTTGGGGTCAGGTTTTCTATCGGTTTTTGAAAAACTGTGGGATAGTTTTTTTCCAAAGGGTATCCCCAAAATCCCCAGGTCGAGTTTCTCCCCCGGAAAATAAACCCCACCCCAATGCCTTTTGATTTTGCCAATTCCCTAAAGGACCCCCCAAAAAAATTTGTTTTAAGGACCTTTTAAAGAGCTCCTCTCCACTCGCTTTTACGGGATTCGAGCGCATTACATGACCGGCTCTAAAATTTGGGGCCTCCGGGGGTTGCTTTTTTTGGGAAGGACCAAATTTTTTAAATTTTTGGTTTTTCCTAAGGAAACATTTTTTTTCCCGGCCCCAATTTTATGCCAATTTTTTAATCTTTTTGTTTTTTTTACCGAATAGCCCCCGTTCTGTCCCCATCTGCCCCGGGTTTCCCCGATTTCTGTTGGGATTGCCACTCTCTACTCCCGGAAATCCCTCGTTTCCAAAGGGTTTCATGACAATTTTTAAAATTGGGTTCAAAATCACCCTCGCCCTTTTGCTGGAAACCCCGGTCATTTCTGGGCTTAGGAAAAAAGCTGTCGGGGCCCGGGAGCCAAGGGGGGGCACCCCCTCCTCCCGGGGGCGAGTCGGGGTGTCCCTTTTTTTAGATCTAAAAAGGGTTTTTGGGTTTGGGGTGGAAATTCCCCAGCACCTGGGAGAGCAGTGGGTCTCGACCCCCTTTTTCCCGAAAAACTGCGGTCCATCAGGGAGTGTGTGCGATGGCCCTTTCTATACGAAAGTCAGAAAAGGGGGTAACGTGAAGGAAATCCGGGGTCGGGGTTTTTCATTGGAAACCCCTAAATTTTTTTCTAAGAGGGGAACCAATCCAGGGGTGATTTTTTTGATACTCCCCTTTGTGGGGCATCAATTTTTGGGGGAGTGTCGCAAACTAAACCCCTATCCCTTCCTTTGGGTCTTGATTTTAAAGGGGACTTTCTTTTTTATTACGCGATAGTGCGGATGGGGTTATTTGTTTACCCCCGTTTTTTTACGCCAGGGGATCTTTTTTTTTTGCCATTTGAGTCACCTTTTTTTAAAGTGGCTTTTTGGGTATTTTCTCTATTTAATTTTTAAAGTTTTTTACAAAATTTTAAAATGTTGTTTTTTTTCTTTTTTTAAAGTTTATCTTTTAACATGTTTTTTTCCCTTTTTTTCGTGTTATATTTTTTAAAATGTTTGGTTTTTTCTTTTTTTTTGGGGTATACACTTGTGGTTTTTTTTTTTGCAGGTGTAAAACTTAATTTAAACCAGGAGCCCATTTTAGCACCCTATTGGGGTTTTCCCCAGATGGGAATGTTTTATCTTTTCCCCTAGGGGGTTTTATTTTGGTTTTTTAAAATATTTCAAGGGCCCCAATGGGCCTTGATGTGTCGATGGGCCGTTAAAATATTAATAAAAATTTTAAAATAATAACTAATACCTGTTTGGGCCCTTCACATAAATTTTCGTAAGGTTGGGTGATAAAGGAAGAATCTTTATAGGAATTGTATCCACATTTATGTTACTAGTGGGGGAAAACTTTTAAATAAAGAACCTCTGTAAACCCAGTCTAAGAGAGGGTATGTGGAGGGTAACTTAGAGACAAACACAATATGTTTTCTTAAGTACAATACCATATACATTTGGTTGTTTTCTCAAACTTCAAACCTTCTATCCACAGCAGTTTCGGGTGCAATACAAAAATAAACAAATAATTATAACTGTATAAACTATTATTAATTAGTAGTAGTAGTATAGTAGTAGTGTTTCTCATGAAATTCTTGCTTTTGTCAGTGAAGCTTAAACCACCATATGCCCTATCCTTTCATTTTCCCTTCAGCTCCCAGAACTTTTACACAATATAAATTATATTACAGCTACACAAGATGTATACGAAGAGGCACTGCCATCAACTCGACCATCCCAAACATAGACTCAAATCATACCCACAGACTTCAACCAGGTCCCATCACATAAACCAGAACATCCGAATTATTCCAACGACGCGCACAAAACGTGTGTACATAATTTAATTTGTTTAAATGTTTAAGCCTACTTGTGTCAATAAAACAATATTTAAAAGAGAAATAAAATATACCCTAAAATAGCTGATAAATAAATTTTATTAAAGATAAAAAGAAACAGCGTAAACAAAGTTACTGCAACTCTTATCTAAATGCAATATATTTTCAGGTCTTTTTATACTAGGACAGCAAAATATCTCATTAATAAAAAAACCTTTTAAAATCCTGTTATGAAGCAATTGCAACAAAATGTAATTACTTGTTATTCAGGAAACGATGTGATGATTATGAAGCGATGTTTCACCAAAGTTATAATCGGGTGCAAGAAGAAAATGCAACCAATGCACGTGTAAGTAAAAATAGAAATTTTACCAGGAAGGTATTATTTTAATAATCACATAAATCCATTTTCTCATAAATTTTTCAAGAAATCACAATTTACATTTGATATAAGTAGCTGTATAAGTTCCCCATTTTGATGCAGTGAAATGCATCTTTGTTACAGGCCACAAAATGAACAATTAAAAGTTCTATCAGAAGCTTTACAAAGATTGCAGATGCTACACACACACTAACAACAGTAGCACATGACAATAAAAAAAGCTGTGAAAGAATTGCTAAAGCCATTGAAAAAATTGCTGCATCCAATGAAACAATGGCCGCAGCCATTATAAAACTTGCACAAAACTATTGCAAAAAAGTAATGTTTAGCAAACACAATCAGGGTGACTCGGAACATTTAAAAATATTTTTACTTTCAAGCCATAAATATTAAAAAAAAATTCAGTTGAAATTTGTTAATTTGTTTTAAAGCTCTAATACTGCCTGTTGCCCGAACCAGAATAATTACAAGATGAACTCAACAACCAGACCTCAGGCCAGTAATTTAACACTTAATGAATGTGTGAACGTTTATGATGAGTGAATAATAAGGAAAAAAATGACAGTTATTATTTATATTTTCTCTTATGTCATTAGTTTTGTTTCTTCTGAACTTCAAAATTCTTTCAATGATTTTAGACTTGAAAGTTATATGAAGATTTAGGATTCATAAAATAGTGGATTCGACCCTACTCAACTTAAAATTGGTTTGAATTATACACAGGCCTGCAAAAAATATTCTAACACTTATAAAAGGGAATATAAAACTATAGTATCAAAAAGCATTGAAACCCCACACGAACTTGCCGCGACCCCCAGGTTAGAAACTAAGTGTTTATACGTGAGTTGTTTAAAATGTGCTCACTTGAAGTGATATTATCACTGAGCTCTGAAACTAAGAACCACAGTGTTGAAAGACTCCCATAAGGCTTTGTGTCTGGTGTTTCCTTTGTGGACTAAGCCTACTGTAGCACAATAATGTATCATTTTCGACATTGGAAAAAAACCTAATAAAAGTATTTTTTAT
>JBCFYV010010044.1:0-20333 GCA_039000515.1 Timema cristinae | reverse complement strand
GGTACATTTTCCCCAAAATTTCCCTTTCCTTATCCCTAGCTAAAAGTGAATTATTACATATGGTATAGCCTGAATAGGTAGTAAGAGGTGGTGCTAACAAAAACTAAGAATAAAATAGGACCCAAAATAAAGAGTCAAGACATGTGAAGTTGTTGCTTGCCCAAAATTTATGGTTTTAAATTTGGTGTATTTGAGTGGGTTTCTTATTTTAGGTTTGAATGTTTTTTGATTTTGTCATAAGTTAATGAAACTAACCCTTTCATGTTTGTCAATAATATGAGTTTTTAATTTGGGGTTTTTTTTGAGTAGGTTATTTTGGTTTAAATGTTTTTTGAGTTTGTCATTATAGTTATGTAATCACCCCCATCATGCCTTTCCCGTCAGGGGCGGGTTTTTTATTTGGGGGTTAATTTTTAATTTGGGAAAAAGAAAAGAAAAAATGAAGCTCCCCAAAAAAAAAAAAATTTAAAAAAAATTTTAAAATTGTAAGTTTTTAACAAGTAACCCTTGGGGAAGGTCCCTTCTAAACTAAAAATTTTTTTTAAAATTCTAAATTCGATAAAATTTATATTTTAAAAAAAAAATCTAATAAGAGTTTTTTTTGAGCTTTTTTAGGGGGTTTTTTGGTAAAGCCCCTGTTTTTTAATAAAAAAAAAGGCAATGAATTTTGTTAAATAAAAATTTGGGAAATTTGGTAAAAAAGTGGGTTTAAAAAAAAGGGTGAAACCTAATTTTTGGTAAAAAAAATTTAACTTAAATTTCTTTAAAATAAAGTTGAATTAGTAAAAAAAGGGGTTTAAAAACACTGATTTTCTGGATGAAAAATTTTAGAGGTTTTTTAAGGAAATGGTAAAAAATTAAAACTTTTAAAAAATTTTTAAAAAAATTTACTTGACTGAATTATTTTAAAGCCCAAAAATTGTTCAAAAACTTTTTTAAACATACTTCCCAATTCACTCCCCAAAATTTACAAAGCCCAATTTTTTTTCCAAATTTTTGTTTTTTTAAGCTAGTGCGTTTTCTGAAAAAATTTTTGGGAATAGAAAAAAATGGCGATCACTGTAAAATTTTAGCCCTGGAATCCATTTTGTTTTTTGTTGGAAAAACTTTTTTGGGCCCTTTCTTTCAGCCCAAACAAAATATGAAAAAAATTTTCAAATTTTTACTATTGCTTTACAAAGTTCTCATTTTTGTTGAAAGCACAGAAACCTTTTAAAAATTTAAATTTCAGACCCAAAATTTTAAAAAATTGTTTTAAAAAGCTGTTTGGGGAAGAGTAGAATGAACTTGTTTTGCCCCGTTTGCGGGGAGTTTTTTCAAAAGGATTTTCAATTTTTTAAAAAAATGTTTTGGATGGGTTTGATGAGGGAGGGGACTTGTTTATAGGTTTGTTTTTCCCCCAAAAGATTAAAAGGGGACTTTTGACGTTTCTTTTTTTAGAGTTGGAAAAATTTTTCAATTTTTCTGTTTTTTTTTTCTTCCTTTGTTAATGTTAAAAATTTGTTTAAATTTTTATTGGGTAACTCTTGTCACTTTCCCTTTAAAAACTTATGACTAAAGTTTATAGGTGGGAACCCTTCAAGTATAGAAATTTTATTTCCCAATTCAGAACAATTTTAAAATTTAAAAAAAATGTTGTTTGGGTTTTCAATCAACCTTTAAAGGTTACTTTATCTTTTGGGAAATACCCTTGGAAAGTATTTAAAAGTGCTGCGCCCACCCCCTCTACGGGGAAAAATATTCCCCCAGATCCACCAAATTTTACAGGGGTTTACCCCCAATGAAAAAAAACCCAAAGGTTCCATGGGGGTTTTAAAACGGGGTTTTGGAAAATAGCTTAGCAGCCCCCCCCCCCCCTTTTCCCCCTTTACTGTATTTTTCATTGTAAATTCTAAAATAACTTATGTTTTCTCTTTGTTTGGTCGGGAAAATGCAGCCTTTGTTTGTCACACTCATTCACCCCTTTGCTGACCAATAATTTTAAAACCAAATTTAAAAAGTTTTTTGGTCCAGTATGTATATGCAAAAAATCTTTCGCATAAGTAAAACTTTCAAAGAGTCAAACATTTTTTTATGAAACCCGCCCTTTCGTCACAACAAAAAAACTAATTTTATAAGGAATTTTATTTTGGGAGGGTTTTCCAAAAGTGCCTTTGAACTTCTTTTGCAAAAGGTTTTTTGAAAAAATTTTAACGGCCCCAAACAAACACGCTTTGTTAAAATTCAACCTTTTAATTTTAAAAAAATAAAAAAACCCCTTTCTTTTTAAAATTTGGTCTTGTCACAAATTTTTGGGCCCTTGTGAGTTTTTACTTGTTTTTTTGATATTACCCACTTGCTTTGGTTAACTTTGAGATCCAAAACTTTTTTTAGTTTTCCCTTTAGGGGGTTTTCCTCCCCCAAAAAAATGAATTGAAAGCATACTAATTTTTGTTAAAACAAAAATATTGGGGGCCATTTTTGTTGAAAAAAGTGTGTATACAAAAATTTTAAATTTTGGCTATTTCCCCTTTTGTATTTTTAATTATAAAGATCTTTAAAAATCCCCCAAAATAAACATTTTTCTATTCATTTTTTTTGAAAAGTTATTTAATAATAAAAAGTGTTTAAAAAAAAAAATATTTTGTATTGGGAAAAAAATAAAATCAGAAAAAAAAGGAAAATAATAAAAAGGCCCCTTTTTTGCTTCTGATTTTTAAAAAATTTGGGGAAAATTTAAAAAAATTTTAAAAATGGTTCCTTTCAAATTTTTTTATCCTCCCAAAAAACGCTGGGAGGATTATTAGTTTTTCACCGGGAATAATGGTTTCCATAAATGTTTGTGGTTTTAAAAATGAATTCTTTTGGGGTTTTTTTGATTTTTTGGATTTTAGAGAATTTTCAAAGGGTTTTTTGATGTTTTCAAAAAAATTTATTTTTTTCCCTTTTATACAAAGTACTTTTAAATGTGCTTAAAACCCGGGTTGTCTTTTTAAACCCAGCAATGGGCGGTTGAAAATTTGCACATCTTTAAATTTTTTTTAACTTTATCAAATATAAAAAAATTTTCTTTTCCAAAACTCTTTCTCTCTTTCAAAAATTTAATTAAAAATTTTTTTGGGGCATATTTAAATATTAAAAAATAGAGGGGGGGGGGGGGGGGGAGGTTTAAAAAAAAAAGAAAATTCTTACTAACCCTAACAGGAAACCCAAAGATATGGTAAAGGAGATCTCACTTAGCTTCACAGGCGTTTTTTTTTTGCTTTAATTTTTTTAAATTTATTGCTTGGGGTTTTCCCCCTTTAGGGCCTTTTGTAGTCCCCTTTTTTTTTAAATTTTAAAGAAAGTTTTGGGTTTTTTTGAGGAAAAAAATTTTTTTTTAAAAGAAATTACTTTGGTTCAGTTGGACTTTTTTTTTTCGAGTTTTGAAGGGGCTTAGATGTCAAAAATGTTTTTTTTATTTATTTGTGTTTAAATAGAAAAAATAAACCAAAATTCCTTTTAAAAGGGCCCAAATGCAATTTCGCGTTATAGTTTTAATTTGTTTTATTTCCGAAAATTATTTTCACTAAAATCCCACAATGATTTTTAATTATGTTTTTATGGCTTTTTTAATTTTGTTAAGAAAAAAGTTTGTAAAAAACACAACTCGTAAAAGCCTGCAAAAATTGGGTTCAAATTTTGGGGGTTTAAAAGCCCCAAATTTAAATTACTAGTAAAATTTTTAAAAAAAAGACTCCGTTTTTAAAATTTAAAACACTTAACTCAAATAGAAAATTTTAAAAAATAAACAGTGAATGAAAAATCGCAATTTGGCCCTTGGCTTAGCGCGCCAAAAACTTTTTCAAGAATATCCTGTTTAGTCCATTTCTGGGTCATTTTTCATCAATGTTTTAAGGCAAAATTCGGTAATGGAAAAAGGGGGGGATTTTTGTAATAAAAAATGCCCTGGGTGGGTTTTATGCTCCCCCATAGTCAGGATGGGGGAAAAAATAGCTTAATATCGTTTTTTTTGTTTTAATTATTGAAAAATTAGCGTTTGTGGCATAACTTATTTTTTTTTAGAAAATAGGTAAAAATGTATTTGTAAATGTTTTTTAGGGCCTTAAAAAGGTTTTTATGTTTTTAAAAATTTAGGATGCATTAATTTGAAGGGTATTTTAACCTTTTTTTGCAATTTTTTCTGTGAGAGATTTTAAAAATTATTTTTAAAAATTAAATTTAAGGGGAAAAAAAACTGGAAGATTTTTGTCAAAAAAAAACAGAAGAATGCAGAATGACTTAAATTGGGCTAAATTATTCACAAAATTTGTAACGTCAAAAAAAAATTTGAAAGCTACATTTAAAAAAAATTTTAAAATATTGAAAAAAAAATTAGTTTGTAAAAAGGGATCATAAATAGTTGGTGTTTTTGGAATAAATTTCAAAAAAATTGTGAAAGGTCAAAGTTTTAGAAAAAATTTGGCAAAAAAAAATAGTTTTGGAAACCCAAAAATGAATAAGTGTGCATTTTTTAAATAAAAGTGTATCAGTTCAAAAAAAGGGAAAGTAAAAAAATAGAAAATTTTAACACAAAAAATATTTTGGGTTAAACTTTTTTCCCAAAAACAATTTCGGAATGTGGCGATTACCCGGATGGGCTGTGGAAGGCATGGGGATGCCAGTTTTAAGGCTAAAGCCCAAAGACGATTTAAATAAATGTTTTTTTAATCATTATTTCGTGAAAAAATCATTTTATAAAAATTCTCAGATTTTTTTTAAAATTTGGACAGATTTTAAGGGAAATTTGCGTTATTTTCATTTTAAATTGAAAAATTTAAAGCAAAAATACTCTAAAATCTTTTTTTTCGCGTTTTTTTGTGAAAAAAAAAAACGTTTTTAAACATTTTAAAAATTTCCGGAAACGCAAAAAAAAAACTTATAAATACCCTATTTTGCCCTTTTATTTTTTTTTTGTTTTTTTTGAAAAAGAAAAATTCCCCCAAACTTCCCCATAGTACAATGACAATTTTTACAATGGCTATTAATGGCTTTGGTTCTGATAGTTTTTGGTTAGTTGACAATATTCAATTTCCATCACGGGACTTCCCTTAAACTTGAATGAAAAAAGAATAAAGCTGGGCCCAATTCGAATTTTAAAAAAAAATTTTACCCTTATTTTTAACTATTTAAACTAAATGTGGGATGAAATTTCCAATTGCATGAATTCTAAAATGTAGTAAGGTTACCAATAAAAATTAAGAGTCAAAGAATACATGTGCATTCCCCAAAAGCTTTTTTAGAGAAAGGGAACAGATTAAAACATTATTTTTTGGAAAAAGGGAGGGTCGAGGGTTCCATTTAAATTATAATAAAAAAAAGGTGCACCCCCAAAAACCCCAAAAATTTGAAGCAATTTAGGGAATATATGGAAAATTTTGGGTTGGTGATTAAGGTATAAAATTTTAATTAAATTTATGTTATATCAAAAAAAAGTTTTAAAATGAGGAAACCCCGGGGAAAATTTTAAAAAAAAATTTTTTAAAAAAAAAAAAAAAAATTTTAAAGGGGGGAAAAGGGGGGGGGGAAATTGGGGAAAAAAAAATTTTTTTTTTTTTAAAAAAAACAAAAAAAAAATTTTTTTTTTTTTTTTTTTTTTTTTTAAAAAAAAAAAGGGGAAAAAAAAAAAAAAATTTTTTAAATTTTGGAAATTTTTTTTTTAAAAGGGGGGTTTTTTTTTTTTTGGGAAAAAATTTTTTTTTTTTTTTTTTTTTTTTTTTTTTTTTTTTTTTTATTTTTTTCTTTAAAAAATTTTTTTTTTAAATTTTAAAATAAAAGGGGAAAAAAATAAAAATTTTTAAAAAAAAATAAAAAAAGGTTTTTAAAAAAAAAAAAAAAAAATTTTGGAAAAAAGGAAAAAACCAAAAAAAAACCCCAAAAAACCCCACTAAAAAAACCCTTTCCCTTTTTTTTAAAAGAAAACCAAAACAACCCAAATTTTTCCCCCCCAAAAAAAAACCCCCCCAAAAAAAAAAAAATTTGGGGTAAAAAACCCCCCCCTTTAAAAAAAGGGGGAAAAAAATTTTTTTTTTTCAATTTTTGGGGAAAAATTTTAAAAAAAAAAGGGTTTTTTTTTTGGGTTTTTTTAAATTTTTAAAAAAAAGGAAAAAAAAAAAAAAATTTTTTTTTTTTTTTTTTTTTTTTTTTTTTAGGAAGGCCCCTTTTTTGGGGGAAAAATTGTTTTTTTTTGGGTTTTTTTTTTAAAAAATAAAATTAAAAACTAATTTGGGTTTTTTTTTTTTTTTTTCTTTTTAAAAAAAAAAAGAATTTTTTTTTCCTTTTTCCCGTTTTTGGGGGGTTCCCGGGGTCCCCTTTTTTCCCCCCTTTTTTTCCCCCCCTTTTTTTTTTCCCGGAAAAACCCCCCCTTTTTTTTGGGTTTTTTTTAAAAAAAGGGGTTTTTTTAAAAAAAAAAAATTTTTAAATTTTGGGGGGGAAAAAAAATTTTTTTTTTTGGGGGAAAAAAATTTTTTTGGCCCTTTTTTTAAAAAAAAAATTTTGTAGGGGCCTTGGGGGTTTTTTTTTTTAAAAAAAGGAAAATTTTCCCCAAAGGCTTTTGGGGGGGTTTTTTTTAAAAAAAGGGGAAAAAAAAAAAATTTTTTTTGGGGGTTAAAAATTTTTTTCTTAAAAAAAATTTTAAAAAAAAATTTTTTTTTAAAAAAAAAAAAAAAATTTAAAAAAAAATTTTTAAAAAATTTTTTGGAAAAAAAAATTTTTAAAAAAAAAATCAAATTTTTAAAAAAAAAAAAAAACCCTTTTTTTTTTTAAAAAAATTTTTTTAAAAAAATTTTTTTTCCCTTTTTTTTTATTAAAAAAGGGGGGGAAAAAAGGAATTTTTTTAAAAAGCAAATTTTTGGGGGGGGTTTGGGGGGGGTTTTTTAAACCCCCCCCCTTTTTTCCCCCCCCCCCGGGAAAACCCCCCCTTTTTTTGGGGGGGGGTTTTTTTTAAAACCAAACTCCCCCCCCCCCCCCCAAAAAAAAGGGTTTAAAAAAAATTTTCCCCCCAAAAAAAAAAAAAAAGGGGGGGGGAAAAAAAAATTTTTAAAAAAAAAAATTTTAAAACCCAAAAAAAAAAAATTTTTTATATTGGAAATTTTCCCCCTTTTTTTTAAATTAAAAAAAATTTTTTTTAAAAAAAAAGAAAAAATTTTTTTTTTAGGTTTTTTTTTTTTTTAGGGGTTTTAAAAATTTTTTTTAAAAAAAAAAATTAAAAAAATTTTTAAAAAAAAAATTTTTTTTAATATTTTTTTTGTTTTAAAAAATTAAAAAAAATTAAATTTTTTTTTTTTTTAATTTAATTTTTCCCTAAAATATTGGGAAAATTTTTTAAAATTTTTTTTAATTTTTTTTTTTTTTTAAATTTTTAAAATTTTTAAAAATTTTTAAATTAAAAAATTTTTTTTAAATTTTTAACAATTTTTTAAAAAAAATTTTTAATTTTTAAATTTTTTTTTTTTTTTTTTTTAAATTTAAAAAAAAAAATTTTTTTAAAAAAAATTTTTTTTAAAAATAATTTTTTTTTGGAAAAATTTTTTAATATTTTTTAAAAAAAAAAAAAAATTTCCCCCGGGTTTTAAAAAATTTTTTTGGGGGAAAAGGGGTTTTTGGGGGGTTTTAAAAAAAATTTCCCTTTTGTATTAAATTTTTAAATTTTTTTTTTTAAAACCCCCAAAAACCTTTTCCCTTTTTTCTTTTAAAATTTTTTTTTCCCAAAAATTTTTTTTTAAAAAAAAATTAAAAATTTTTTTTTGGGGGGGTTTTTTTTTTTAAATTTTTTTTTAAAAAGGGGGGGAAAAAATTTTAAAAGGGGGGTTTTTAAAATTTTTTGGGGGGGGGGGGAAAAGGGGGGGGTTTTTTTAAAAAAAAGGGGGGGGGAAAAAAAAAATTTAAAAAAACCCCTTTCCCAAAATCCCAAATTTTTTAAAAAAAAAAATTTTTTAAAAAAAAAAAAAAACCAAAAAAAAAAAATTTTTTTTGGGGGGTTTTTTTTTTTTAAAAAAAAAAATTTTTTTTTTTTTTTTGGGGGGGGTTTTTTAAAAAAAAAATTTTTTTGGGGCCCCCTTTTTTTAAAAAAAAAACCTTTTTTAAAAAAAACCCCCAAAAAAATTTTTTTTTTTTTTTATTTTAAAAAGGGGGGTTTTTTGGCCCCAACCGGGCCCAAAAAAGAAATTCCAAAAAAACCGGGGGTTTTTAAAAAACCCCCTTTTGGGAAAACCCCCCCCAAAAAAAATTTTTTTTTCCCTTTTTTTTTTCCCCCCCCCCCCCGGGGTTTTTTTTTTTTTCCCCCTTTTTAAAAAGGGGGGGTTTTTTTTAAAAAAGGGGGAAAAAAAGGGGCCCAAAAAGGAAAAAAGGGGGGAAAAAAAAAAAAAATAAAGGGGGGGGCCCCCCCCCAAAAAAAGGGGGGGGGAAAAAAAAAAAAAAAGGGGTTTTTTTTAAAAAAAATTTTTAAAAAAAAACCCAACCCCTTTTCTTTTTTTTTAAATTTTTTTAAAAAAAAAAAAAATTTTAAAAAAAAAATTAAAAATTTTTTTTAAAAAAAAATTTTTTTTAAAAAAAATTTTTTTTTTAAAATAAAAATTTTTTTTTAAAAAAAAAAAGGGGGGTTTTTGGGGGGTTTTTTTTTTTCCAAAAAAAATTTTTTTTTAAATTTTTTTTTTTTTAAAAAAAAAAAGGGGTTTTTAATTTAAAAAATTTTTTTTTAAAATTTTAGAAAAATTTTTGGGGGGGTTTTTAAATTTTTTTTCCCCCTTTTTTTTTTTTTTTTTTTTAAAAAAATTTTTTTTTTAAAAAATTTTTTTTTTTTTTTTTAAAAAAAAAAAAAGGGGGGTTTTTGGGGTTGTTTTAAAAAAAGGGAAAAAAAAAAATTTTTTTTTTTTTTAAAAAAAAAAATTTTTTTTTAAAAAAACCCCGGTTTTTTTTTGTAATTTTTTTTTTTTGGGGTTTTCCCTTTTTTTAAAAAACCCCCCCCCCTTTTTTTTTTTTAAAATTTTTTTTTCCCCCTTTTTTTTTAAAAAATTGGGCCCCAAATTTTTTGGGGGAAAATTTTTTTCCCCCCAAAAGGGGGGAAAAAAAAAGGGGGGGGGAAAAAAAAATTTTTTTTTTTTGGAAATTTTTTTTTTTTAAAAATTTTGGGGGGGCGGGTTTTTTAAAAAAAAAATTTTTAAAGGGGGCCCCCTTTTTTTTTTTAAAAAATTTTTTTTTTTTTAAAAAATGTCCCCTTTTTTTTTTAAAAATTTTTTTTTCCCCCCCCCCCTTTTTTTTTTTCCCTTTTTTCCCCCTTTTTTTTTTTTTCCCCAAAAAGGGTTTTTTTTTAAAAATTTTTTTTTTTTTAAAATTTTTTAAAAAAATTTTTTGGTTTTTTTTTTTTAAAAAAATTTTTTTTTTTTTAAAAACCCCTTTTTTTTAAAAATTTTAAAAAACCCAAAAAAAAAATTTGGGGGGTTTTTTTCCCTTTTTTTTGGTTTTGGGGTTTTTTTTTTGGGAAAAAAAAAAATTTTTTTTTTTTAAATTGGTTTCTTTAAAATTTTTTTTGGGAAAAATTTAAATTTTTTAAAATTTTTTTTTAAAATTTTTTTTTTGGGGTTTTTTCCCCCCCAAAAATTTTTGGGTTTTTTTTTTAAAAAAAAAAATTTTGGGGTTTTTTTCTTTAAAATTTTTTTCCCCCTTTTTTTGGTTTTTTTTAAAAAAAATTTTTTTAAAAAAAAAACCCCCTTTGGGTTTTTTTTAAAAATTTTTTTGGGTTTTTTCCCCAAAAAATTTAAAATTTTTTTCCCCCCCCGGGGTTTTTTTTTTTAAAAAAACCCCCAAAATTTTTTTTTTAAAAAACCCCTTTTTTGGTTTTTTAAAAAAAAAATTTTTTAAAAAATTTTAAAAAAAATTTTAAAAAAAAAAATTTTAAAATTTTTTTTTCCCCGGGGATTTTGGGGTTTGGGAAAAAAAATTTCCCTTTTTTAAAAAAATTTTTTTTTTTGGGGGAAAAAAAAATTTTTAATTTTAAAATTTTTTTAAAAAACAAAAATTTTAAAAAAAAAAATTTTTTTTTTTTTTTTTTTTTTTATTTTTTTCCAAATTTTTAAAAAAAATTTTTAAAAAAATTTTTTTTTAATTTAAAAAAAAAAATTTTTTTAAAAAAATTTTTTAAATTTTTTTTTTTTTTTTGTTTAAAATTTAAAAAAAAATTTTTAAATTTTTTTAAAATTTTCCCCAAAAAAAAATTTTTTTTTTTGGGCAAAAATTTTTTTTTTTTTTAATTTAAATTTTTTTTTTTAAAAAAAAATTTTCAAAAAGGTTTTAAAACCTTTTTTAAAAAATTTTAAAAAAAAATAAATTTTTTCCCTTTTAAAAAATTTTGGGGGTTTTTTTTAATTTTTTTGGAAATTTCCCCCCTTTTTTTTTAAAAAAAAAACCCAAAAAAATTTTCTTTTTTCCCCCTTTTTTAAAACCCGGTTTTTTTCCTTTTAAAAAAGAATTCCGGGGGGGAATTGGGTTCCCCCCCTTTTTAATTTCCTTGGGGGGGGGGGGTTTTTAAAAGGGGGGGGGGGTTTTTTTTTTTTTAAAAAAAAAAAGGGGGTTTTTTTTTTAAAAATTTTTTTTTTAAAAAAAAAAAATTTGGGAAATTTTAAAAGGGGGTTGGGGTTTTTAAAAAAAATTTTTAAAAATTTGGGAAAAAAATTTTTTTTTAAAAAAATTTTTTTTTTAAAAAAGGTTTTTTAAAAAAAATTTTTTTTTTTTTTTTAAAAAATTTTTAAAAAAAAAAAATTTTTTTTTTTTTGAAAAATTTTTTTAAATTAAAAAAAATTTTCCTTTTTTAAATTAAATTTTTTTTTAAATTTAAATTTTTTTTTTTTTTAAAAAAAAAATTTAAAAATTTTTAAATTTTACGGGTTTTAAAAAAAAAAAAATTTTTAAAAAAAAAAAATTTTTTTTTGAAAATTTTTTTAAAACCCAAAATTTTTTTTTAAAAAGGGCTTTTTTTTTTTTTAAAAGAAAAATTTTTTTTGGGGGGGGTAATTTAAAAAAATTTTTTTTTTCTTTGGGTTTTTTTTTTTTTTTTCCCCTTTTTTTTTTAAAAGGGAAAAAAAAAAAAAAGGGTTTAAAAATTTTGGGGAAAAAATTTTTTTTTGAAAAAAAAATTGGGGAAAAAAAAAAAAACTTATTTGGGGGGGGGGGGGGAAAAAAAAAAAAAAAAAAAAAAAAAAAAAGGGGGGGTTTTTTGGGCCCCCCAAAAAAAAAAAAAAATTTTTTTGGGGGAAAAAACTTTAAAAAAATTTTAAAAAGGAATTTTAAAAAAAAAAAATTTTTTTTTTTTTTAAAAAAAAAAAATTTTTTTTTTTTAACTTTTTTTTTAAAAAAAAAAATTTAAAACCTTTTTTTTTTTTTTTAATTTTTTTTTAAAAAAAATTTTTTAAAAAAAAAAAATTTTTTTTTTTTTTTTTTAAAAAAAAAAAAGGGGAAAAATTTTTTTTTTGGGGTTTTTAAAATTTTTTTGTTTTTAATTTTTAAAAAAATTTTTTTGGGGGGCCCCCTGGGTTTTTTTTTTTAAAAGGGGGGTTTTTTTGGGGGGAAGGGGGAAAAAAAGGGGAAAATTTGGGGTGTTTTTTTTTTTTTTAAAAAAAAAATTTTTTTTAAAAACCGGAAAATTTTAAAAATTTTTTTTTTTGGGGTTTTTTTAAAGTTTTACTTTGTTTTTAACCTCTCCTTTTTTTATTTAATTTTTAAATATGCCTAAAATTTAAGTATTTTGAAAGAGAGTTGAGTTTGGAAAAGAGGATTTTATATATTTGATAAATTTAAAAAAAAATAATGTGTGTGCAAATTTTTGCAACTCGCTTTGGGCTGGTTCAGAAAGACACGTGTTTTGAAGCACATTAATAGTACTTTGTATAAAGGGAAAAAAAAAAGTAATGTTTCTGAATCATCAAACAACCTTAAAAATTCTTAATGAGTCCAAAACTCAAAAGAAGACCACAAGAATTCATTATAGTTTACCACTAAACATTTATGGAAGCCATTATTCCCGTTGAAAAAACTAGATAATCCTCCTATGCGTTGTTGGATGGATAAATATGTGAAAGGTAACCATTTTAAGATTTTTTTAAATTTCCTCTATTATTTAAAAATCAGAAGCAAAAAAGGGGCCTATTTATTATTTTCCATTATTTTTTGATTTTATTTTCCTAATGACAAAATATTGTTTTTTTTAAACACTTTTGATTATTAAATAACTTTTCAAAAAAAATAGATGAGATAGAAATGTTTGATTTGGGTTATTTTAAAGATCTTTATATTTAAGTACAAATAGTGAAATAGCTATTAAATTAGTGTATACACACTTGTCAACCAACATGGCTAATATTAGTTGGTTCTATCAAAATTAGTATGCTTACAATTCAGTTTTAGGTGGAGGAGACCTCCCTAAGGCAGAAACTATAAGAAGTGTTTGGATCTAGAATTTAAACCCAAGTCAAGTGGATAATATCAAAAACATGTAAAAACTCAGCAAGTTGCAATTCTTTGTGACGAGAAACTTATAGAAAAGGACAGTGTGTTTTTGTTATTTTTTTTGAAAACTTTATGTGTTGATTTGAAGCAAAGCGGTGTTTTTTTGTGCAGTTAAAGTTTTGCAAAACGCTTTAGCAACAGAATGTTCACGGGCACTTGTGGACACCATCACCAAGTATGAGTTTCCCTTATGAAAATGTAGTTTGTGTTGTGACAGATGGTGCGTGTTACATGACGAAATGTGTGACTTCTTTGAAAGTTCTCTTATGCGATGATTTTCTGCATATACAGTACTTGGGACCACAAACTTAATTGGTTTAAAATTATTGGTCAGCAGGGCTGATTGGTGTGTAGCTAAAGCAAAGGCTGCATTTCTGACCATTCGAAAGAGAAAAACATAATTATCTAGAATTTTTCGAATGAAAAATACAGTAAAGGGGAAAAAGTCTGCTAAGCTATTTCCAAACCCCGTTTTAACGCGATGGAACTCTTGGTTTTGTTCAGTGGTGTACCTCTGTGAATATTTGGTGGATTGTGGAATATTTTTCCACGTTAGAGGAGGTGACGCAGCACTTAAGTACTTCCAGGTATGTCAAATGATAAAGTAACTTAATGTTGATTGAATGCCAAGCAACATTTTTAAATTTTAAAATTGTTCTGAATTGGCAGAATAAATTACTTTACTTGAAGGTTTCTACCTATATCTTTAGTCATAAGTTTTATGGGTTAAGTGAAAGTGTTACCAAGTAACTTTAAACTGATTTCTAACATGAACTCGGAGAGGAGAAAAAACACAGGAAAAATTGAAAATTCTTCCAATCAAAAACAAGAAAAGTCAAAAGTCAGTTTCATCTTTGGGAAGGCAATCCTTAAAAAGCTAAAAGTCACCCCATCAGTCAGCCGATCCAAAAATTTTTGAAAACTTTTGATATCCTTTTGACCTGCGCTCGGGAAAAAAAACAAGTTATTCTGATCTCTTCCAATCAGGGGGAAAAATAAAATTTTTTAAAAATTTGCTTGAAATAATTTTCAAAGAGGATAGTGGTTTAGACAAAAGTGAGAATTTGAAAGCAATAAAAAAAAAGTTGTATTTTGGACATATTGTGTGGACTGAAAGAAGGCCCACAAAAGTTTGCTCTAAAAAAAAATTGGGATTCCAGTTTTAAATGTTGACAGTACGGTTTTTGGATATTCCAACTTATTTCAGATAAACGAAATAGCTGAAAAGAAAAATTTGGAAACAATGTTGTTTTGTATTTGGTGAGTGATGGAATATGTTGAAAAAAGTTATGAAATTTTGTTTTTAAAATAATTCAGTGCAAGTATTTTTTAAAAAACTATACGGTTTAATTTATTCCCTTTCCCTTAAAAAAACCTTAAAGTTTTTACCCGAAAATCATGTTTTACCCCTTTTATTTCTGAAATTCAATTTTTTTTTAATGAAAAAAGTAATTTTATTTCCCAAAAATTATGGTTTCCCCTTTTATTTAGTTTTTTTTATACGAAAAAAATTTTTTTTAACAAAATTCATTTTTTTTATTTATTAAAAAATGGGTTTTTTCCAAAAAGATATAAAGCTTAAAAAATTTTCTTATGTTTTTTTTTTTAAATATTATAATTTTATCGAATTTAGAAAAATTTTTGGTTTAGGGGGTACTTCCCCAAGTGCTTATTGTAACTTTTACGATATATTTTTTGTAATTTTTTTTTTTTTTTTTAGCTTGATTTTCTTTAATTTCTCTAAACTTTAACAATGTTTTAAAATACCGATGACGGAAGGCAGGGGGTTTCCTTGGTTTTTAAAAAATTGCATTAAAAAACCATTTTATTGACAAAAATTTTTTTGCAAACATTCAACCCCTTAAAAAAATATGACCTTCCAAAAAACCCCAATAAGATCATTTATTGACAAGAGACAACTTAATGTCATTGACTTTGTTTTTCTGGTTTGTATTTGTAGTTCTTAGGTTTTTGTTAGCAACTTTACTCCCTATTCAGGCTATCGTTTTTAAATTGCACTTGTGAGCAGGAAAAAGGGAAAGAAAATTTGGAAAATGTTCATTTGAATGGAGGGAAAGTTTAAAAAAATTTAGGAATAAACCCGTCTCGGTAAAATAACGGGGTTTTAAAATTTTTTCCCCTTTTTCATTGGCAGTCTAGTCCAACTGGGAGTGACCCCCGGCCCATGCGGCAAAAAACGGGTAGTTTTTTTTTGATGAAGGTTAATTTGGTGTGCTTGTTTTTTTTGATCAAAAAATTGCAGTGCAAGGAAGGACTGTGGGTTTCTGACATTTTCCCTTCCCTTTTGGGGGAAAACTGCTCAGGGTTGGTATTTAAAAAAAATTTGGGAATTACAGTATCTTAAACATAAAATTTTTTGGTTCAAGAGATTAAAACATCTTCAAAATTTTCTCGTTTGTATATTAAAAACAGTTACTTTTTATGGATATCTCTCAAAATGTTGATTTTTTTCTTTAATGAAAGGAGAACTGTTAGGTAGTTTGTGTGAGGTCATCTTTAAATTTTAAAAGCAAATTGGGAAAAAATTGTGAAATCAATGGAAACTCTTAATGTTAATACCCACTGACCATAAAGTTCTCCCTTAAAATATGAGTGAAGAATGATCCCCGGTTTTTTACATTAAACCCAAAAGGGCCCGGGGTTTGATTTTTTTTCCCCGGTTCATTTTTAAATTTTTCCATTTAGTAAAGCAAGTGGGAAAAAAAGTGAAGATAATGTGTTTTTGTTTTGTCATATTTTTAAATTTGTAAATTATTATAAAGTGCCCCCTAGGAAGAGGGGGTTAGAAAAAAAAAAAATTAACACTTTAAATTATTATTTCTAAATTGCTTTTGAATTTATCTGTGGTAATTTTTAAAATATCAGTTAACCAAAAGTTGGTGGTGAATATGTTAAAATTTAGGCCCCTAAAAGATATATTTGAAAATGTATTTTGGGGATATTTCAAAAATTATGCTTGTTGTAATTGGTGGCATGTGGATTGATGTTAAAACCATCTTTTCTGTTTTATTGGTAAAAAAAAAAGGTTTATGGTTTAAATTGGATGGATTATTAGGGTGGTTTTAAAAAAATTTTTCTTTTATGCGATGCTAATGAATTACTTTCCCTCTTTAGTGTATTATTATGCCCATCCTAAAGCTAATTAAAATAAAAAGTGGGGGAGGGGATCAAAGAACAAATATGCGGGGGCCGGCCCATACTGATCACCAACCCAATCACTAACAGTTTGGGGCAAAAGGGTTGGCTTGATGATCGGTTTTGGGGGTCAATATTTGACAAAATTTTTTATTGGTTTTGGGGGGGATGGGGTTCCCTTTTGGAAAATTTGAAATTATATTGCATTTTGATGAAAACAGTTTATTTGTATATTCTTTGAAATTTTTTCTTTTTTGGTAAAATGTATTAAAATTTTTTATTTTGATATCTGCTGATGATTCAAGAAAAATTTTAAAAAACATCTAAAATTAATTTTAAATTAGTTGAATTTTGACAGTGGAACAGGAATCAAACCCGGAACCTTTGCTTTTGGCTATTCGGTTCGTACTGTATCGGTCGTTTTTCATATAGTTAAAAGGAGATTTGTGATGGCGGTGGAAATTGTCAGCTAATATGAGCAATCAATCAATACTCAAGCTACAGTACCAACTGCACTGGGGGGTGTTATGCTGCAAGTTACAAAAAAAAGAAATAAATGTATATGAGTATCAACCCAAAATGTAAAATCTTTTGTAATTATAGGAATATTCTTATGGAGAAGACAAAAGTTATTTTTAAATTCAATTTTTCATGTTTTTAGTGTGGGGATAGACAAAATAGGCATTGATCGTTTTACTCCTTACTAACTCCCAATTTTGGGGTTTACATGGCTCAAATAAACCAAAAAAATAGGGTTATTTACTGTCCTTTTTTTAAAAAATTAGATTTTTCTCTTTTTTATACATGCCCTATAAATGCCCCTGATTTTTATCTAAAATAAATAAGTGTGTGTAAATCAAATGTTCCATGTTTAAAGATGAGAAGAGATTGGAGCTGAGAAAAACCGAAGGGGGCCATTTGGCCCCCGCCCCACAGGAGTTGAGGTAGATAGGGAAAAAGGGTCAGAACTTGGGTGGAAAATACAAACTCGCGCTACCGGAATCCTTGTGTGAGGTAAAGGGAAACTTTTTACCCCCTTAAGGATTGATTTGGTAGGTTAACATTTGTATTTTTTGCGGTCGGAGCTCTACTTTTTCTTATCAGTGTTTACAAATTGAAACACTGTTACAAAAAGTTGGTCTCCTCTTGGTTTGAACACTTTAAAATTTTCGTATCTTTTAACTTTAAAAACCTTTTTTTCCTTTTTTTTTTATTGAAGTACTGAAAATATACCCTCTGTTTTTGGTCCGTATTGAGGTTGTGATGTTTTTTAATTTGGTTGAAAAATAAAAACAATTAAAGTAAATTTGACCCTTTTTGTCGACCATTGAGAGTTTTTTTATTGTAAACAAATTGGGTTTTTTTTTTAAATATATTGAATGTTTAAGACTGTTCGTAATTGTCTTTCCAAAGACCTTCATGTTTTCAAAAAAAACGGAACGGAAGGAATGGCCTATAAACCTTTTGGCCGTCCCCGGGGAGCCCCCCTAAAAATTGCGCACCCGCGGTCATAGGTTAGGGCGTGCCTAGTTAGAGTATGAGTTTACTCCACAGATTTTTTTTGATTATCACCGTAGACCATAGAATAGGAAAAGGGTGTTTTGGGAGGGTTCTGGTGGGGCCAAACTCTCTTGAAAGATTCCTTAAAATATTCAAATTTTCTCTATAATTTAAAAATCTTTTTTCTTTTAAGGTAATTTTATTAATTTGGATGAAGGGTTTAGGAAAAGGGGGGGTAGAAAAATATAAAAGGGAACTAACAAATTGGTTTTACAATGAAAAGAAGAACACAGTTCACATTTACTGTGCATTGGACAAAGAGAGGGGTGCCTCTTTAAAAAATTGATTGTTACCCCCCATCCCCCCAACTAGGGTTTTATTTATCAGAACTTCAGGGGGGTGTGAAAGTTCAAACAAAATCCAAAAGGGAAGCCAAAAACACAAAAAGGGAGAAAATGGAAATTTGTAAAAATTTTAGGACAAATTTGATGGACTGTAAAAGGAATAACATAAAGACCAAGGTTTAAAAAAAAACCTTTAATATTTTAAAATTTTTTGTAATCACTTAGGAAAGTCTTTAAAAACAGTTTTGTTTTAATGTATTATTAAACTCTAAAGAATTTTTGAAATGATGAGCCCCCCCCTTTTAATATCAAATTTTTTTTGTTTTTTTTTGTCTTTTCTTTTTTTTTATTATGGCTTTTTTACTCAGTTTTTTTTTTTCTTTTTCTTTCGGCACTAACAGAAAATTTTGTTTTCGTGGTTGAAAACTTGGGTAAGTAGTATTCAAACCGCGAGCGCAAATGCGTCAGAAAAATAAAAAAAGACAAAAAAAAAACAAGGGAAAGGGTTGTTGAAAAGGGAAAATTGTCACTTAAATAAAATAACAAAAACCAGACACTGGGGTTTTTTCCCTTTTAGAATAAATTTTGGTTTTTTAAAAAAAATTGCAACCCATTTTTTTTTAAATTTTATCCCATTGTTTTTGTTTGGACTGTTAAAGTAACCCCTATTTGAGAAGAAATTTATATTCTATTAATGAAAATTTAAAGTTTAGTATTATATTTGTAAAAAAAAATTTTTTTCATAAAGTGCCCAATGTATTTTTCTAATGAGGATTAAATTTGTTTTTTTTTCTATAAAAAGGGTGATAGAAAATAAATTTGAAATTCCCAATAATTTTATAATTTTTTAGAATTTTTTTTGTCGTTTCTCAAAGAAACCCCAGCAGTTTTTGGGGGGAAAAGATGATTGGTGAACACAGTGACCTCAAAAAAAACTGGCTTACTTTTTGGGGCCCTGGACTGGGGGAAAATCTTGGCCTATGTAGCCCTCATGCTGTAAAAAACCGGGTGTCCGAAAAGGAAAAGGGAAAAGTCAAGAAATTTTACCAAATTTCTGGAATTTTAATATTCCTCTCTTTCCAAAAAAAAGTAATTTTATTTAAAATATATAAAAAATTTTTTTTTAGTGAAAACTCATCGCAAAAAAAAAACGTTTTTTTTGTTGAGTATTAGTTCAAGTAAATTTGATTTTTTTTATCTTTACCCCTACCCCCAACTTTGCCCAAAATTAAATTATGGTTTTCAAATTTCATGAGAATTTATTTATTTTACAAAAAGAAAACAATTAAGATTTTGTCCAAACAATTTTTCATTTTTTTGATGTTAGGGTTTTTTAAAGGCCCCTTAAAACTAAGGTTCGTGGTTGCTGTTAAAGCGTCTCCGCGGTTGATAGATGTGGATGGGGAGTTAGGTTTTTAAACTTGTTGGGTCATGAGGGGTTTTTTCCAAAATTGGTTTTACATTTCTCTTTCATGTTTTTGTGGGTACACTTTTTAAAAAAACAACCCCCTGTTCCCAAAAAATTGCTTTGATATAATACTCCCCGATGCCCCCTTGTTAGGCTGTTCTTTTAAACTGCAGCTTGTAAAAAAAGTTTTTTAAAATCTAAACAAAGGGCTTAAAAAAATTGGTAGGGGTTTTGGAAAATTGAAATTTTGATTTGGCTTTAAACAAAATCAGCTTCGCTTTTCTTTGAAAAAAATTGGGGTTCGATGCTTTGCCATTTAAAAATATTGACAGCTAAAAATCATTTTTGTTCAATTATAGATTCTGAATGTTTATTATACAACAAAAAAAATTTGTTATGAAAAAAAAAATCTCCCAAAAAATTGAATTGATGTTGGAAGTGGTATTTGTAGATAAAATGAAATATTACAAAAACTTGGCAAAAAAACATTTTTTTAAACAATTTTTGTGATAAAGTAATTTTAAAAAACACAATATATTTTTTTTAAGCTAAAACAACTAAAAGAAAATTTCTAAGTCCCAAATTTGGCTTCGAAACATTTTTATATTCGATTTGGTTTGCTTCGAATTGAAAATGTGACTTTCCCCCCCCTAATATGGTGATGATGGAAAACTGGAAAAGTCGGGAATTTTTAAAAAAAAAGCGAATGAACAACCTTTTTAATACATTTAAAGGTTTTTTTTACTCCCTTATTGTTTTTCCCGCTTTTGGGCCCGGGTTAATTTTGAATTCAAGCCATATATTTTCACTTTTTAAATTTTTAGGGTGTTGTGTTTCATTTTCTTATAATTTAATTAAGCTAGGAAGCAAACATACTCCCGGGGGTTAATTATCACTGGAAGTTGGGGAAACCTCATTTTTACCCCTGATAATTCTTTTTTTTTTTTGTTTGCGGGGAAACGAATGGGACTTAGCTCAGTTGACAGACATGTCTAACTGATATTCAAATATCATATGGTAATAAAAAATATATTATGTACTACGGAGAGCCTGTAAAAATAGTTTTTTTTTTTAGTTAAATTTTGTTTTTTTTAAAAATTAACTTTTTGGGTTATTTTCTATATTCAAAAAATTTTATGTTTTCTGAGGGGTTTAAGTATTATTTAATATGGACAAGTATACAAAATTTTAAAATTTTTTATTGAAATTTATTTTTTTGTTTAAAATTCCTTTTCAAATTTACAAAAAAAATTCAAATTACAGATGGGCAAATCTTTGTAAATTTTTAAAAAATTTCATGTTTATTAAAAATCTTTTTTAAAAGCGGTGTTTTTTTGTTTTATAGGGGATTTTGTGTAAAAAGACAATTTTGTTTTATTTTGCTTTTAATAAATTGTAAATCATATCTA
>JBCFYV010010043.1:0-20948 GCA_039000515.1 Timema cristinae | reverse complement strand
AAAATAAAAATTTGAGAGCATCTAAAAAAATTCAAACCACCAACCGAAACAGATTGAAATGATAAACCTCTTATTATTCTCATAAACCAGATAATTGATCACGTTTTAAATTAATTTTTTTGCCACGCCAAGAGGTGGGGCCAGTGATCTTTGGGATGATTTCTAGACAGTGGATTTCAAATCATGCGCTAGATAGTCTAACTATAGAGTACTCTATAATAATTAATTGCGAGCCACAGGTCTAAGCCCGCACTTTCGCAATATATAAACTGCAAGGGTTCTAATCCTGGTCCAATGGTTGCCACCCTCTTTGGTTAGTTAGGGGTCTTCGACTCAAATGATTATATTTGACATTGATTTGGTAACAACACAATTACTTTTATTTTGAAACAATTAATATTACTCTAAGGGTAAGGACAATGAAGAATCCCGCATATGCTGAAGAAAGAAACTTTGAAACCCCTTACTGGAATTAGAAATCTGATCTCCTGGTAAAACAACATGGCACGGAGCTAATATCAGGTTTCGAATCCCCGGCGTGTGTCCTTACCGTCAAAAAACATATAGCTGTTATGCATTGCGGGCCTGACGCTTTAGACCGCGTGGGGGGGGGGGGGGGGGGGGGGTGGAATTTCATTCTACCTCCACGAAAATGCTTTTTTCTAATTTCTATCACCAAGTATTTTCTTAAAACTTTTAGAAGTGTTCGTAGGTGGGGTTTCAGGTCTCTGATAATTTAGTATTCACTTGTATCCCTCGCAATATATTAGACACCAGTGACGTAGTACGGCCCAAAGGGGAGTAAAAAAAAAAAAAAAAAATGGGGGTATATCTCTGTCAAGAATGAACACTTTTCCATTGAGGGTTTACTACTTCATTTTCACGTAAATGTGGGTACATTAAATTCCTCAACTCTACAAATTAAAGCCCCTTTATATTACAACGCCTAACACCTTCCTCCTTTCTACGCAGATCCTACAGCTCAAATAAATATTTTTTGCTAAAGTTAAGTAACACACATGTCAATCAATAAAGCTTAACATTTACTATTCTGCGCTATTTAATATTTCATTTTGGCAATGTTGCCATCTCCTTCCTTTTTTTGATTCGTCAAGAATTTCTAGCCAACATATTATAAGGATTTAAAAAAGTAACAACATTTTCTTGCTAAGTTTATTTTATTGACAAGTAGAAAGTGACTAATACATTTTTTTTTAAACATTCAAAAGCATACAACAGAAAAAACAAAGTTTTTTTAAATAACATACATCAATATTATGTAGGTCTAGTGAGCTTTTATGAGTAATTAAGCGGAGCTCACCTGGTAATTATTGTTGAGGAGGTTGAAGTTAAAACACGGTCCTATTAAACTCAGGGTATTTCCAACTCTCCTCCACACAAATGCGGGTACACTTACCCTAATAAATACTTTCATTTTTCCTACAACTTAGCTATTTTTAAATTATTTAATGAGTAGTAATAATTAAATTTATTAGATATGTATATGTTACGTGCTATCACAAGATATTAAAAAAGTCATAATTACCAATTTTATCACTAGATGGTGCAGAATGAAAGTGATTAAGAAATTAATACAGGTTAATATAAGTTTGGTTATCCTAAAAATTTTAAAATAGCGTTGTGCAAAAAACGTAAGTCATGTGTTGCAGAGATATAGGTTATTTCCCCTTGGTGGTAATCTACCGTCACAATTTATAAATGAACATATAAATGTGTGGTGTTGTTGTGTGTGGTCCCGTCCCTGTGGGACTTGCCACCTTACCTTAAACCAAATTTAGTTAATTTTATAAACGCTATCCAAACAGTGAAACTGTTTGCAAATATGCTTGTGGGGTTTTCCCGAACCAAAGCTGGTACACATTTTACCTGGCCCTAATTATATAAAATGGAAAATCTGGTCAATTAGCTTTAACTGAGTATTAATCTCGAATTATTAATCACTCTTGCAAGGGTGAGGTGCCCCCAAAACCTTTGGGAAGGAAGTCTTTGATTGGATACCATTCTAAAATACATTAGCGGTGCTAAAATATCAAAGGTACGAATCCTTGTGGGCAGGCCATCAAATTTGTCACTCATTTAATTCTGGTGAGGGATGTTGGAATCAAATCCCTGCCGGGTAAAAACTGTTGGTAGTTGTCTCTCCTGGTAAAATGCGGGAACATTTTTTAATCACCCCTACCATATTATCTTAGTTAATATATAGACGCTTAACCAGAAAGGGTGCGTTGAAACTCATCTAGATATGAGGGGGAGGTCATGGGTCAATCTCCGCTGAGGTGTATTGTCACTTATTCTCACTATTGGTTTGCCTTCCCCTCACTCCATGAAAACGCTGGGACATTTCTACATACTCCTCCCTACCACATAAAATGCTGGAACATTTTCTTAATAATCCTACTACATTAGTTAGTTAATATATATGCTTAGACAAAAAGGGGTTTGCGGGGAAAACTCATCTAGCTATGAGGGGGGGATTTTCGGGGGTTCGAATCTAGTTGGGGAGAACTGGGATGGTTTCTACTCTCCTCACTCCACGTAAACGCTGGAAAATTTCTACCTTACTCCTCCACTAAGTGGCCCATGTTGGTATGGTGGTTTACCTACATCCTAGCATGTCGACGGACGATATCATACAACCAAATTAGTAAATTTGTGGGGATAGGGACCCAACTGAGCCTTCCATTTGGAGAGAGGCCTTTGATTGTGAATAATAAGAGTTGTGTCACAAACTCTCTAGTTGTGACTCACCTAATGAGCAATGACGTCTTTGGGAAAAAACATTACAACATATATTGGGGAAGGGGGAAGGCTGCAATACCAAAATAGTTTCAGAGTCTTGCGCTGGGAACCATTTCTCACACTCTACGCTAAACGGACGGCCCTAGAGAGGATGCTCCTGCAAGCTCCCAAACCCTCACTAGCGATGCCAACATTGTATGGGATTCGCGGGAGGAATTCCCGACGCCATGGAATGCACGTTCCCCCCCCCAATAGTTAAAAAAAACTCTCGTACGAATAAATAAATAAAAACACTCCCAAAAATAAACTCCAACCACAATCCTGACCCTACCACATATCGCGGGAGGAGTCCCCGACACCAAGGACTGCACGTTCCTCTACCAATAAATAAAAACCCCCCACACAAATAAATAAAAACCCTCCCATATCATAAAAAATTTTTAAAAAACACCCACACCATTAAATAAAAAACTCCCCCAAAACCCTCCCTTCTAGGACACATGGGATAGGAACGAAAAAGTTTGGACAAGAATAAACCAGCACAATTACCCCTACAAAACAACCCCAATGAGCCAAGGTCTATGACGTACACATTCCAAAATAACCCGGTTGGGGACATCACATACAGCATTGAGACTTGACGTAATCATCATAATACTCACTTCTCCCAGACCGGGTCAAAGGTCAAAGGTCAGTTTTTTCGAAATGCCACCCACGCTACTGATAGTGTGCCACTCAGGGAACTTGCTTAATTTTGAACTATCTTTGGTGTCACCTTTATTGACGTTTTTTTTAATGAATCTTTAAAAAAAAACTTTTTAATATCTAAAGTTTACATTGTTAAGGCTATACGTATATTTGGGAAAATTTTTCTAATGGGTAGGGATAGGGAAGAAAACATTTTTAGAGACAATCTACCTTCATTTGCTTGGAAGGAGAGTGGGGAAAACCCTTTAGGAAAAACCACCCTCAGTATACCTATCCGCGATTCAACCCCGATCTCCTAGTCATCGGCATGCCAGTCTAATATTAGTTTGACATATTGAATTTGATAGTAAATATTTATGTTTGGTTTTAAACCGAGTTGTCTTCAACAGCACAAAAATGAGCTAAAAAAAGTAGTAAAAGTAAAAACTATACGTAGTTAAATTTGTTATATGTATAGGTGGACCCTTTCGGGGTGGTCCCCCCACACTCCGGGGGAGGCGCCGGACCCCCAGGCTTTCTACGCCCCCTTTCCTAGGCTACATTACAGCAGGAGTTGGCAATAGTTGATCACACTGGTTGTTTCGTGATTTTGTAAGAAAATCACATAATAGTTTAGAAGTTGACCTTTGCGTCTTTTAAACTTGCAAAAATTAAACAAATACTTACACATAATTTTTTGAGAGTGGACAAAATAGCCCATTTGGCCCTAATTGACAATGTTAATGTGTTCCTGTATGATTGGTGATATGCCTAATAAGCATACAAGAAGGAAATCATGAAAGTCATAGATATTAAATTGAAAATTTATTCTCTGGCGTTAAGAGCAGAGCCAACTTTTATTTTTAAAACTTATCTTTGTTTTAAAAATGTAAGCACGTTAACATGGCTCTTTTCCTTGGGAGTCCTTATATCTTTGGAATTTTCTGTTGATAGTGTAACCTTACTACCAAGGACGATCCCTCATTACAGTTTGACATTTGACCCCAACGTGGAGAGTGTGTGTATTGTGATATTACGTAATGTTGTTGTCGCTCTCTGATTTGGTTGTTACGCAATGCTTGTTTTTGCTCTCTAAATGGCTGTTGAATTTACCCCCTCCCCCTTTTCTCCTTTTTCCCCCCCCTTTCCCCTTCTGCCCTTACGGTGGGTTTCCGGACGTTTTTGGTTATTATTCAGGCATGTTGGTTCTTGTTCCAAAACATGTTGGTTATTGTTCTGGACATGTAGATTATTTATGTGTGCTAATTTATTTTTTTTTGTATGGAAGGATTGGAGTGTTGGAGTTTATTTATTTATTAGCGTGCAGTCCATGGAGCCGGGCGCTCCTCATTCGACATCGCTAGTGACCTTCATCTCTGGCCAACCGCTTAGCTAAGGTGTGACCACCCAGCAGTTGACAGCGTATCACGGCCTTAAGGCCCTTTTCTCTGTTCCTTCACTCCCCACCCTTCTTACATCGCCACGGCACAGAACGAACTTAAGTTAATTGGCTGCTCCCTCGCCTTAGGTCTACCCTTTTACTTCCCGGAACAAAATGCACGAACTCTTTCCGACGACCATTTGTGGTAGAGTAAGTAAATGGTTCCCCCGACGTGAGATACCTTTCACTTACTTCACTTCGCCTCCTTAGAGGTATACTGATGTCGCAACCCCTTATGTAGTAATGGGTTTTCCCGGTGTCCCTAATCGCAATTTCGCAACCCAGGGGGTGGGGGTTTCCTGATGACAGGCGCCAGTTTGGCGGGTCGACAATACAACTTGGGACAAGAATAGATTGTGACCTTGAATTATGTCGCAAGGGTTTTTTCCCCGATTACTGGTGTTCAGATTGGCGTCTAGACAAGACACGAATAAATCGTGACCTTGAAACCGTGAGCTATTGTCTTGGACCCCC
This sequence comes from Timema cristinae, assembly GCA_039000515.1. Classification (NCBI taxonomy): domain Eukaryota; kingdom Metazoa; phylum Arthropoda; class Insecta; order Phasmatodea; family Timematidae; genus Timema; species Timema cristinae. Next base: position 15,586 of record JBCFYV010010043.1, on the reverse strand, counting down.
TGGCAATGGGTTTTTTTCCCGATGAGTCCCCAACTAGTAATCGCAATGTCCAAAAACCCCCCATTTGGTAATTGGGTTTTCCCGGTGATGTGCTACTAGAGAGCATTGATACACTATAATTATGACCAATCATGGGCCTCGTATCATCAGTTAAGGGGGCCCCTATCCCCCACCACAAAAGTCTACTAAAATTGGTTTTTTGGTATAATCCGTCCACATGCGGGATGTAGGTTCGGTCATGGACCATAGGAGTAAAGGGAGTAATGTTCCATAGTTTACGTGGATGAGAGAGAATAGAAAACCCCCAGTTCACCGAGCGAGATTCGAACCCACGACTTCCCCCACCATAACTATATGAGTGACATTTCCCTTTCTGGCAAAAAGTGCGGTAGGGGGGATTAAGTAAATGTTCAGAGGAGAAATACCTACAGTTTACACCGCTGGGGATTCCATTCTCAACCCCGTCAGAATTAGATGATCCTGGCATTTAAAAGGTGTGCACACCGATATTCGAACCTCGATATCCCTTGTCGTACTTCCTGCAACCCCAACATTTTTGAAGGGGTTTTGCTGGTCAACCAGTTTTTCAGACTAGGTAGAATTGTACCCGCATTTGCTTCAAACGTCAATCACTCTGTCATCACCGTCTAGTGACGCCTTAGGGCCATGCAACCATTTATGCAAGTTTTAAAAATTAAGATGGCGTGTACACCGGGATTCCAACCTCGATATCTTTAAACGGTCGTACTTCCTGCACCACCACCATTTTAAAAGGGTTTTGCCATTTCAAAATTTTTTTAGACCCGATTGAATGTGTACCCGCGTTTGCTTCAATTATCGTCCTCTGTCATGGGCCGTCTAGTGACGCCTTAGACCATGGGACCATCGATGACAGTATAAAAATTTAGACGGCATGCACACCGGGATTCGATCCCGATATCTTTAAAACGGTCGTAATTGTTGCACCCCCACCATTTTCGAAGGGGCTTTGATGGTCGACCAGATATTTCCATACCGGGTAGATGTATATCTGCATTGCTTTAAACGTGATCATCACCCATATAATGACACCTTAGACCATGAGCCCAAATCAAATGCAAGTATACAAAAATTAGACGCGTACACCCCGGGATTTGAACCTCATATCTTTAGAACGGTCGTAAATTCCTGCACCTCCACCATTTTTGAGAGGTTTTCCCTGGTTGCCCAGATTTTTTCTTTTACCGGGTAAAATTGTATACCTGCATTTGCTTCAAACGTCGTCATTGCCCTTTATAGTGACGCCTTAGCCCATGCGACCATCGACACAAATATTTAAGTATAATACCCAAATGAGTATGAGGGTGATAGAAAGTGTGAGCATGTGGGGCGAGTGGAAAAACTTAAAACCTAAATAACCAAACACTGGTGACCTTTGGGGGGTATTTCCCCTTTCAGGAAAAATACCCAAGGTACCAGCCGGGAATCTATCCCGAGACCCAAAGCTCGTAGGCAGGTGCATTGCCAATCCCCCACAAGGATGTTAGCGTTTTAAATAACAGGTGTTACGATTTTCGAGTCTGAGTTATGATTGTCTGGGCCTAATATTAAGTGTAACTCAATTGGAGTTGATAGTTTAGATGCAACAAGGTACCCCAGAAAATGCTCTAGATTTTTTAAACCCACTGAAAGGACTTTAAATTATTATCATCTTTATTAATTTTAATCATCTGCATCAACGTTAAAGCCAAGTACCCAAAATATTTAAATTTATAATTAATATAAAATAGAATCAGAAAAAATTTAGTGTGTTTCTACGAAAACAAAGTGAACGTATTGTTAAAAATTGTTTGATCAAACTTAGTCAAAGTTTGGTTTATTCAAATCTCGATTTTAAAAATAATAGTTATAAAAGTACTATTATTTTGATTTATTCATAGGTTAATTAGTATTTTTAGTCATATAAACAATTTAAAACAATACATTTATTTTAGATCAATTATGATTTTGACTATTCAATTTGAATATACTTTATTTTTTCAAAATTTTAATTAATTATGTATGTTTTACTATACATGATTTGAAATACCCCAGCTTTTTTTTCCGTTTTTTACAAAAATAATGATGATAAGTAAATTTAACTCCAAACAAAAAATCCACGTAAATTCAAATATTTGAGGTTAAGAGTTTTTTTATAAAATTGTTTTTTAATTAAAGAAAATTACTTTGTTTTTGATATTTTAAGCACTATAGTTTTTTTTGCTGCCGAATTGGCCCATGTCTTTTTTGTGGGAAAAAGATACCCATTGAGGGAAATTGAAAAAAAAAAGCCAAAAAAAAAATTTTTTTGGATTAAAAATAAGCCTGCCGCACATTGGACGCGGGCAGGCGCAGCAGGGGGGCAGGCAAGGAAGGGGAAATTTGTTTAATGTGTTTCAGGGGTTCCGCACATTGGACAGAGGCGGGTGCAGGTGGGAAAACTCGTTCAGTCTTTCTCTGATTGTAGAGATGTACAGTTTTCGTGTCCTCTGCCCCTTTTTCACGTAGTTTTAGTGGTTGTGATGGAACATTTTATTCAATTATCCAAGCCATTCAATATTTTTTTAAAAAAACAATACAAAAAATGAGGAGAAGTGAAAAAAGAAATATGGGAAAAATTTTAATTGAACTGAATTACTCAACGGTAAGTGTAATATTCTAGTTTTTTGAGTTAGTAAAATTTAAAAATTCAGTAGTTTTAAAAACCCCATTAGAATAATTAGATTTTTTTTTAGCCCCTGGAAAGTATATTAAAAATTTTCTTTTTTTTTCCTTTTTCTTACTAAGGAGTAAGTAAAGATTAATTTATTTAATTTCGAGTCTGTCGGAATAAAAACTTCAAAGTTCCTTCATTACACCCCTACCAGTATTGTACTTTGTTAAAACGAACTAATTTGGGTTTTGGGAAATCTTGTTTTGCGTTGTTAAGTTTTTAAAAAGCAAGATTAAGAATTTTACTGTTAAAGGGGTTAAATTGTATTATATTGAAGATTGAGACTTTTTTCCTTTTTGGGGGGTTTTTCTTGAAATTAAAAAACATTTAATTTTCCGAAAATTTTGTACATCACTTATTTTTGGGGCAAATGGTGGTTCGGGGACATCGAGGACTCGATGGGAGGGTGAGGGCATTGACGCGGGGCGTGAGTTTCTCTGGCCCACTCGATCCCAGGGGAGGAGGTTGGAAAGGGGGCCCCTTTGGGGGCCCCCGGAGCTGATAGGAAGAGGAAGGAGGTCACTCGTGCCAGCGGAGGAGAAGGAGGAGGGGGAGGCGGACGTCGTACGCAGGGTCGGAAACTTTACGTGGAGGGGTGAGAAGAGCAAGAGGCAAGCTGGATTGGGTTGTCCCAGTAAAAAGTAACCAGGACCCAGGGGCTTGGTTTAAAAAGCTCCCCATGGGTTAGGGACGACAGGCGCAGGTCATAGGGGGCAAAGAGTTTTGGTTTTGTTACAGTGATTGCGAGGGTGGTTTTGAGGTTCTTTTTCCCGGGTGAGCCCCCGCATGGACATGGAGACATCGAGCCGAGAGCGGGGCGATGGAGGACTACGTGGAGGGGGTTTCCTCTCTTCAACAGAGAGGTGCTACACAGTGGCCCAAACTGCCGTAACAAGAAACCCCCGGGTTTTTTCGATCCCCTGCGGGGGAGTTGAAGAGACCTGGATGCATCTCCGATCCCTGCGGGCGATAGCAAACCCTATAGTGGAGAGCCTTTTTCCCCCGGCCGTGGAACCAGAGAGCTGGGATATGTTGAAGTCATGGATCAGAATCAAAAGTCTTACGACGTTGATTTTGTGGTGGGGGGGACCCGGGAACGGAGGAAAATGGATACCCGGAAAAACCCTGTATGAGGTGGTAAGAATACATTAAAACGGGTGACCGGGCTGTTTTTAAAGGGGCAGACAAATTTCCGAAAAAGTCTGATTATGGCTCCCCCAGGGGTCATATGGGTAGCCTTGTTGCTATGTCTTTTAAAACGTTTTTTTGAAACTGCTTTCAAAGACTGGTCATTTTTTATGTCTATGCAGATGAGGTCTTTCTTGTCAAGGTAACACAGGAACGAGCGGGGGCCCAAAGGTGGGAGCAACAGGAGACGGTGAGGTGGAGGAAAGGGCCCACTCACGTTTTAGGAAAAAAGGACTAAGATGACCCCCTCAAAGGGAAGACATAGGAGATACGAGGGGGGTTGCCCCCTACAGGTACGCAAGGTAAACCGTATTAGGTGTAATTTAGATGTGGTTTTTTTTTAAATGTTCATTCGAAGGGTTGGGGGAGAGGCGAAGGCGTTTTCGGGAGGCTCTCCGAGTCTAAGGGCTTCCGGGGGGATTGTATTCCGACTTATGGAAGTGTAAAGGCCTTGGTGGAGTCGGTGCTCCCTACGGATGCGTGGTATGGAGCATCGGATGGTGGTAAGATCAGCGGGATACCCTTCTGAAAGTAAAGAGGTATGGCTTCTCGCAGTCCCCAAGTGGTACAGTCAGTCTCACAATGCTTTGCCTTTGTTGCAGGGGTTTCCCGATAAATTGCTCGTTAGGGAAAGGGTTGGGTGTATTTGCGAAGAAAAAGGGGACTGAATCTGGACAAAAGAGAGAGAAACGGACGGCATGACTACTTCGCCTTGGGTGAGAGGGGAGGGCCCACCAAAGGAAGAAGATTTATTGGTACGGGCCCTTCTGTCAGGAGAGAATGGAGAATGTTGGGTCGTTACCAACCACTATCTAGCAGCTCTTCCCCGGTCATGGGAACTTAAAACCAAAGCTTAAGGTTTCAGATAAAGGAGAACCCAGACTCGAACCCTTGGGGTCCCCACGGGGGACGTGGACCCGCATTTTCTGCCCTGTGAGTGGTTCGAGAAAGAGGAGAAGCCCAGTTTGGGAAAATTAGGCCTTCTAAGGATGACGTGGTGAGGGATCCAAAAATGGGGTTTTTCCCCTAGGTATGCAGGGTGGTCGGGAAGACGAAGGAAAAAAAGGATAAGGTTTTGGGGGTTAAGTTGGCATAATGTTGTTTTTTTAAGGTCGTGGGGTTTTAGGTTGGTAATTTTTTCTAATTTATTTGTCTCTTTTGGGTAGTAGGGATGGGTGGGGAAAATTGGTGCGTGGTTTGAAAGTTTATAGGATTATGAATGGTTGTAAACTGCTGCATCGTGCTGGAGATAGGGTTGTGAGTGGTTAGGTTGGGAGATGACACGCCGGGGGGATCGGGTCTTTTTATTTTGGGTTTTTTTTGTTAGGGGTTTTTTAAAATCTAATGAAATTTAAAAGAATGCTTGCTTTTTGGCTTCAATTCAAGATACAAAGGGGTTCTTCAGGGGATCGGGGGGGGTACCCCCACGAGGCCCCGCTGGGAAAAAGTGGGAAAAGCTTGGTCGATCTCTACGGCTAAAATCCCACCCCCCCTGGGTAAACACCACTGAGGGGGTCCCCTAACTGGATACGGGAAAATGGTATACGGGGGTTTTTCCCTTTTCTCTTTGAAGCGCCCTTTCCCCCTTTAAGTCAGGGTTGCGTTTGGGAAAAATTCCTGAATTATATGCGGCGTTTCAGAAAGAGGTCCTTTTGAGCGATAAGGGAGTTCTTTCTGTGGGCTATCCATTTCTAGCGAAACCACTGCCAAGGGAACGGTTTTTGGGGAAAAATTGGGGGGCAAAGAGACTCTGTTGAGCTTGCCATAGTCTGGCATGTAAGGAGCTGAGGGTGTAGCATAAGTAGGGAGGGCTAATCCCCCGACGGTGATATTGTCCCAGTATTTAAAGCCGAACCCCGAGGAGATAATTTGAGGAAAGACGATCGCTCGACTTTTAAAATTTAACACCGCCCCCCAACCCATTTCAAGTAAATGAGGTTCACCCCCACAAAAGTTTTAGTAAAGCTATTTAAATATAATTTTCCCAACAGTTCCGCCTTTTTTTTTTATTACAAACTTTAAATAATTTAGGTAAGGCTTTAAATGTTAACTTCTTTAAAAGATGGTTAGCAAATAAATAATTTATTAAATTGTTTTTTAAAACTGGAACTTCACAACAACTTCGTTTCTATCTTAAGCAAATCTTTTTAAAAATGCCCTTTTTTTATTTTCTTTGGGTTTTTATTAAATAAGCTGATAAAAATCATAAATTTTTTTAAAATTCAGTATTTTAATTACAATGTATTAAGTCAGTTGTTTGTTGAGATAATTAAACCTTTTTTTTTATAATTAACTTCAAGCTTTGATTAAAAATCATTTTTGATGATTAAACTTTTACAGATTAATTTCAAAAATTTCTTCCTTAAAAACATGGGTGAAGAAAAAAAAATTAAGTTATTCATATTTTTTTAATGTTTCGGTATAAAAACAAGATTTTTACTATATCAATTTTTTTGAGAGTATCCTTTGATGTCAAGAATGAAGATAAAATAATAAAACAAGGATTTTTTAAATTTCACATTTTAACTAAACTCTCAAGTTTTCTATTAAATCTTCACCCTTGTTAAGTGTATGAGTTCAATGTTATGCTTAAATTCATTCTTTTTAAAGTTTTCAAAGGTTGAAAAAAACAATTATTTAACAATTTATACAAGTCATCTTTCCCCTTTCTCAATAAATATAATTTAACAAATAATTCTCCCCATACTGAACCAACACTTATCACGTTATCGACTGGCAAAAGGGTTTATTTTTAAACTGTCATTTTGTTTTAAATATTTTCCTATTAAAAAATTTTTGGTTTTGTTCCGTGTTAAACCATTCAAGGCAGCTTTTATATTAGTTTAAAAAGTATATTTTTCACCCTTTTAAAATTTTTTCACTTTTTTTAAAATTCCATAAATATAAAACCTAATTTTTTTAAAAATACCAAATAATTTCGGGAAATTTACAAATAAATTTTTTTTAAAAAAATTTAAATTTTTTTTCTATATTATTTTTATAAAAATTTGGCTTAAAGTTTATATTATTGAGTGATTATTGTGATCAACAAAATGATTTGTTGGTTTTTATGAATAAAAATAGACTTTTAATTGATCCAATTTCAACCGAAATATTTTTTATAGAACCTTAAAAATTTGTCTCTGAAAAAATAACATTCAGTTCAATTTTTTTTTACATTTAAAAATAGTTTGTCTCATCAAAAATACAAATAATTTACATTTAGGGTTGTTGCTTTTCAAGCGGTACACAAAAAATTTATATATTTTTAATTTACATGAAAATATTTAAAACAATTTTTACATGTTTTATTAGTAGCATTTTTCCTACAGGGTTTGCAACTTTTTAAATGATATATTTTTTCCTATTGTTTGTAAGGAATCGAGAGGTTTAAATGTATTTATAACCTTTTCGGACGAATGGTGGCCCCGTTCCCCACCCCTAATGAAATTAAACTACTCTTTAGGGTCTTAAATTTTTGTTTAATGGGGAAAATTTGTTAAATTTACATGAGGCACAAACGACCCTTTTGAGCTGGGACCGCCAGGAGGGGGGGGGGGAGCTCGAGTTTTAATCTCAATGGGGTGAACTGGGTTTTTTTTTCACTCTCTTTCTAGAAAATGGGGGTTCAATTTTTCCCAACCCTGATCCTTTTGCGTTTTAGTATTAAAGGCATAATCGAACGAGAGTAAACGCGGGTATAAAATGTGGTTGGGTTGGGGGACTCTATAAATAAATGAGTGGCAGATACCGGGAAATTACGTTTTAGTTTCCGTTTTAGATAAGGTTATGGGGAAGGTTGGTTTGACCCCACAGCAGTTATCTTTGGGGAAAATTTTGGGGTAAATTTTAAAAAATTTTTTTTCCATTTTAAAGCTCGGAAAATTGAATACAGTCCCTTATTAAATTAATTTATTCAGCCTTACTTTTTCCTTGTGAAAAATTTAGACATCAAATGATGGGGTGGTTTTGTGAGTTTTTGTGTTGTGTGTGTAAAGGGAATTATAAGTTTTAATAAATATTCAGGAAACTAAGCAAATCTACGCCATATTCAATATTATAGTTCCTTCTCAGCGTCGAGATTTAAAAATTACCAATTATCAATCCGTTAGCGTAATTAGTATTAAAGGGGTTCAAGGGTTTAAAATCTTTGTCGGGTAAAAATAAAAGGGGTTTTTCACCCCCTTTCGCAAATGCGGCTCCAAACCCCCAATTACAATCCGTTAGCGTAATTTACTTAATGTTAACCCCAACAGAGTAGTAAACGCGGGCTAAAATTTTCGAGGGTTTTCGTTTTTGTGGGTTGTGTAACACCTTACATTAAAAATAAATTTAAGTTAAAATTAAAACAAATATTTAAGAATAAATAAAAAATAATATTTTAAATTTTTGCTCCCTTTTTGTATAATTATACTGCTAAGCTATTTAACCCAGTGTGTAGCAATAAAGTTAAAATTTTAAATGCTGTGCTTTTTTACATTTATTCCGGCAAAGGTATATTTCCCGAACCCTTTTGTCAAACTTACTAGGGGCCGAACGGGTCGCCCAGTTTTAAACTTCAAAATTTTTTTAAAACAGGGTTTTACAAAAAAAAAGGGGAGAAGCACCCGGTGAAAGTTTTCAGTGTTCGAAACGTGTTTTGGGGAGGTTGGGGATTTGAATACCTGCCCAGGTGTACTGTTTGGGAGTTCTCACTAAAAAGGTTTCCCAATTCCCTCCCCGTAAAACCCCGGAAAATTTCCTTATCCCCCTTCCACGAAATGTGGATTCAACCTTCCCAATTTAGAATTCAAATGACTCGCGGATCTGCTTTTTTTCAAAGTTTGTAATTTGGTTGGGGTTTAAAATAATGGGAAGAGCCGCCCGTATTATTTTTTAATCCAAAAAGGGGCATGGATAGATACCCGGGTTTGGTGGCTATTGTTTAAAGGTACTCAAACCGTAGTTAATTGCCGATGCGGGGGAGTTGAGGTTTTAATCTGGTGAGGTGTACCGGTTTTTGAAATGGTTTTCTGCTTCCTCCGCGCAAATCGGATTGGGGAACCTTTCCCAAATTTTTGTCTTTTAGGGAAAAAGTATTAAGGTATTTTAATTCGAACGGTTGTAAGACGCGGTCCCAAAAATTAATAATAGCGAAGTCCACACTAGAGGACAAAGTGGTAATCATTGCTTCATGGCCGCATGGTCAACACTCTACTCTCCATTGGCCATAGACTGTGTTATTGGGAGATTGAGGCTTGAATTCAGCCGGGGAACTGAGGGAGGTAGTTTTTGAGCCATACCCGCCTTGACGGGGGGAATAAGGTAGCAAACCCCCGAACTAGTAGAATAAAAAAACGCAGTGGAAAAAAACAATTTTTATAGTGATTCCAGTTTTTTTACAAATAAACTTTTTAAAAAAAAAAAAACCTTTTCACCCAAAATTTAAAAAAAAATACTACAAAAATTTGGGAATTTTATAGGTATTAATTTGTATATAAAATAGGTTTCTGAGATCCTTGTCTTGACTATGAAAAAGTGAAATTAGTCTAATGGTTCTTGTGTTTCCATGAAAAAGGTTACTTTTGTTCAGTGAGACAGTGCCAGCTGTGTGTTTATTTCTAGGTTCGGTTCGTTTTTGTTAGGGGTGCAGTGGGAAAGAATCTAGATAATGAAATTTTTGATTTGTTTTTTCTCTTGCCGGGCCCGGGCCAGCCCTCTGGGTGTCCATATTTTAATTTAAAGAAAAAGGAATTTATGAAATAAAAGGAAAGGGTTTTTGTGTGTGTGTGGGTGTTTTGTGTTTCGATCCCCCCAAAACTACGACCGTAGAGATTTAATATTTAACGTAGGTGTATGGGATTGGTTTCAAATGCAACTCGATGCGGATTATTAAATTTTTAATTTTGGCTACTTTTTTTCCATTACCACAGTGGGTCCGGCAAAAAACCCTTTGGGGTTGCTATTTTTGAATAATTTAAAAGGTAAGTTTCCCCCATTTTTGTAAAAAGTAGAAATAAACCTCAATTATGGGCCATGTTTGAACCCCATCACTGGAGGAAAAAAAAATAGGTCCTTAGGTGCAATTACGTTCACAAAAGATTTTATACTTTATCAAAGGGCCTGGTTTTGGGTCAAGCGAGTGATGATCGACGTTCGGCTTTTTGCCTACACTTTACCCGCTATAGAAAAATTTTGGGCAACCAGCAAAGAACCTTCGAAAAAAAGGGGGGGTGCAGGAAGTACGGGCCATTTAAAGATATCGAGGTTTGAATCCGGTGTGCCCACCATCTAAATTTGTATATTGTATCGTGGTCCCCGGTTAAGGCGTACAAACTGCCCAAGCAGAGTGAAACGTATGCGGGTACCATTCTACTGGTCTAGAAAAAATCTGGTTTACCCGGGAAAACCCCTTCGAAAATGGGGTGGTGCAGGAAAATAGACCATTCTTTAAGATATTTTAGGTTCGAATCCCGAAATGTGTATAAATTTTTATATTTCATCAAGGTCGCATGGGCAAGGCACCTGATGACCGATGTCGAGTGACACTTTTTAAGCAAATGGGGTACCATTCTACCTGCTTGAAAAATTTTTTTTGACCAGCAAAAACCCCTTTAAAAAAAGGGGGGGGGCAGGAAGTACCCCTTCTAAAGATATCGAGGGTTTTGAATCCCCGTTACACACCATCTAATGTCGGCTCATCTAATTCTGTCGGGGGTGGAAATCGAATCCCCGCGGTGAAAAATGTAGGATTTCCCCTGTAACATTTACTTAAACACCCCTACCGCTTGTTTTGCCAGAAATGGACGTGTCATTATTTAGCTATGGGGGGGGAAATCATGGGTTTGAATCTCCTTGGATGAATGGGGGGTTTTTTTTCTCTTCCTCACTCCACTAAACTCTGGAAAATTACATCTTACTCCCCCGGTCCAGACAGATACTCATCAATCATGTCGAGGACGATACCAAAAAACCAATTTTTTGATTTTTTGGTGGGGGATAGCGGTTCCTAACTGGGTTCCGAGGTCCCGTTGTGCAAATTTGGTTGTCAATTTTCTATGTTGCGACATCACCGGGAAAAAAACCCCTTTTTCCAAATAGGTGATACGACTTGCGATGACTTTGCGACATCAACGGAAAAAACCCCTTTCAGAGGGAAGTTTGGGCCAAAACCCCAAAGACATAGCTCACGGTTTAAGGTCACGGTTTTCTGTCTTGTCGAGCCGCCAAACTGATGCCTCTCAGTGAAAACCCATTGGCATTTCAAGGTCACGGTCTTTTTGTCCTGACTTGTCTTGTCGACCACCAAACTGGCGCCTGTATTGGGGAAAACCCCTTACCACTAGGGGTTTGTGACTTTTGGACAGCCCAGGAAAATCCCTTACTAAAAGAGGTTGCGAAAAAAAAATACCTCTAAGGGGGGGAAGTGAGAGGAAGTGAAAGGGTATCAAAGGGAGAGGAACCATTTAACACTGTACCCCCAAAAGGCGTCAGGAAAAGGGTTTTTGTGCATTTTGTTCCCGGGGAAAGGGAAGGCATGGTTTAAAAAGCAAGGGGCAGTCAGTGTAAATTAGTTCATTCTGGCCATGGCAATTAAGGAGTGTGGGGGAAGGAAAAAGTGAAAGGGGCCCTTTCGGTGGATACGCTGTCAGCTGCTCGGTGGCAACTTTAGCTAATGGTGGCCAGAGAAGTCGTCACTAGCGATGCAAAAAGAGGGACGCCCGGGACCTTGGACTGCACGCCCAAAAAAAAATAAACTCCAACACTCCAATCCTACCCAGCATAAAAAATAAATTACACACATAAATAAATTTTCATTCCGGAACAAAAACCCCTTGTTTTTTAAAACAAAAACCAACATTCCGGAACCCCCGAAAGGGCAAAAAAGGAACGGGAGGGGAAGGGGGGGGAGATGGACGGGGAAAGAAAATAGCCATTAGATAGCTAAAACAACATTGCGTAACAACCAATCAGAGAGAGAAAACAATTTTAATAACTACCCTTAATAACACCCCTTAAAAATCATTTAAAAATGTTTATTTTTAATTTCACAGGGTTATAACCTTTTTTATTCTTTTTGGCTGTATTTTTAATTTTTGTGTTTGATGATGTTTATTTTGAGTAATTAAAATTACAAAAAAATAAAACAAAAAAAATCAAACTAACCCAAACGATAAATTTTAAAAACGACAACTAAGAAGCTCACGAAAAGTTTTATTGTTTTTTACGTCAGTTCACGTACGTGGCAACACGATACATACGTTAGTATTTAGATAGGGTTAAAGCATTGGCCTTTTTTTTTGGCGTGGAAAGCAGAGCCACGGGGAAAAAACGGTTATTTTTTCAAGAATTTTTTTTTTTTGAAATTCTTTTCGGATATGGTTTGTTCAAAATGAATCTGTTGATTAAAATTACTTTTTTTTATACACACCTCCTCTCTAATTTTAACAGTGATCAAATATAGAAAAAAAATGATATTTTCATTTAAAACTGCCGATTCATAAAAAAATGAGGGAAAAAAGCAAAATTAAAAAAAATCGATACTTATCTTTGAAAAAGGGGGTTGAAAAAATTAAAAAAAATTTTTTTTCGTTCCGAGAAAATGATATTTTTAATCATGTGATTTTTCCGTAAGCCTGTTTCGGTAGCAGCGCCACTACGGGGCCCATATTTCATCTGTTTTGTTAGTGTGGAAAGGGTTCTTTTGGCGGTTGTGAAGCCAAACCATGCCCTTTCACCTCCCGACGACCTCCCCCCAAATAGGTTTTAAAATTTCATCGACGGTCCAAGGGCCCTTTAAAGGGGGAAAGTAGAATTTTTTTTATTTTCTAGTAACTTTAAATTTTAAAATGGGGGATTCAATAAGTGTTGGCCCCGGGTTAACTAAGCATTTTTTTTTAATGGCTTAAAAATTTTTCAAGTAAAGAGGGAAATTTTTTAAAAACTTCGAACCCGGGAAAACTACGAAGCAAATTTTTTGCAACATTAAAAAGACAGTGAAAAGAATTGATAGGAAATTTTTTAAACCCCTAATTTTATTATTAAATTTATATTCAAATTTACGATATTATAAATGAGACGGGTGTAAAATTTATTTAATTGTTTAAATTGCAGAGTGGCGACAATTTTTTAGTCTTTTAAAAGACAACGGTTTTGGTCAACAGAGACGCACCTGGGTGACCGCACTTCTTTTTTCTAGGAAGTTTCGAGAAGGAAATGTCGCTTGATATACTCCTTCAGGTACGCTTCTCCTCACTTCCTTCCTGACAAGGAGCCGCGTAGGTAAAGTCTTTGAAATCTTAATCCGTGTTTTTATCGGAATCTAAATCTTGTAGGTCGGAAATGGTCGTGTATATGACATCATAGTCGGGCATTTAAGTTAAAGTCAATAACGTGTGAAATATCGAACATAAAAACTGATTATCTACTTATAATAAAAACTTAAAAATACCAGGACTTTTAATTTCTAAAATAAGATATCACCCCTTTTTAATTACTATAAATACAGTATAACAAACTTGAACTCAATTTAATCATGATAACAAATGTCACCCTAATGGTGGCGAATAAACATTAATATATCACACTATCTTTTTTTAAACGTTACACATGGTTGAGCAAAATTTACGTATTCAAAGATTAGCCAGTAAACCATAGAAGGCATTCGTGAAGTGACAGGTGTTATGTCAAAAAGATTATATTTCTGTCATTTCTGGAGTGTCACTGTAAAATTAGCTCTCAAGCTATTTATGGAAAGTTCTTAAGTCTTGAGAGTATCATGATGGTAGTTGAAAAAATTTCCAGGTAATAAGACGGAAATTATTCAAAGATTTTACTGAAGAATTCTACTTTAAATATTGAGATATGTTTCTTCATATGGATATTTTTTTTATAAAGAAAAAAATCTTTCAGCGATTCAAAGCATTCTTACGCAAATGAATATTTTCTTAAAAGGAATGGATATGATCTACTACTCATAACTGAAATGATCTGAGAAAGCTCTTGATATCAAAGAGCAGTTAAACGAATAAAGTTTGGAAATACAAAATAAAGCATGCAATTAAAAACATAATTTCTGCAGTTCAAACCCTTTTCTGGGAAATTAATGCATGGGATGCCAAAATTTCATTTTTTTAAAAAACCCTTTCTTTCTTCAAAAAGGGGGTTAATAATTTTAACATTGAAAAAAAAACAAGTGACCCCCATTGAAAATCTGAAAGCCAAGTTTGCCCGAAGTTTCACAAAGCTTAGAAATTATAACCATTGCGAGATTTATTTAAAATCAATTTACTCCTTGTGTTAAAGGAATATTTTTTAGCACCATGTCTTACTACCCATTCGTGTTGTACGTCTATTACTTTTTACACTATTGTTATAGAGATTAGGAAGGTTTAACTTGGGGAAGTGTACCCACGTTTGCTGGAGAGAGTGTAAAATTTTTTAGGAAAACCACCTCTGTAAACCCAACTGGGATCAAACTCCCGATCTACCTGTATTTGATAGCTGTCTATTGCGAGAGCACCTTAGCCCACGTGGACACCGAAGCAGTCTCAGGGAAATTATTTTTGCTTTAATCATCTCAAATTTTTGCTAAAATTTGGAAATGGAAATCTTCACAATTTACATTATGACTAGTCATTTATTCAAAAATTGTTCAAGTTTCTAATGTGTAGTTTTCAGGGACAGGATTTTGATGATAAAAAAAAAGACTTAAATAACATAGAAATTCCAAAAAATCTCTTCAAATTTTCAAATAATAATAAAATAAAGAAAAAAAACTCGTGAATGCACACAACGACTAATCAAGCATGCACTCCTTGCATTTCTGTAAAAATATTTTTTTAGAAATATATGCTTCAGAATCAATATCTAAAACCCTTTCCAGCTTAGGTTTTCAGCGTCCCGCCAGGAAACGTGTGTTTTACAACCATACAAGCGAATAGAATACAAATTCATTATAGTCTTATTTCGACAACTGTATGTAGAAAATAATTTGTTTGGGTGTTTATGCATTTATAAAATATCGATAGTATTTAAACATATACTTTTTCAACATGAATGCTTTAAAATAATTCAAAAATTGTAATTATTGATTTGCCCCTAAAGAATATGTGAAAGCATTGACAATAATATCGTCCTAATTTTATAAACGTATCTTATTTCATTTAAATTATGTAGTATATTAAATGGCGCTTTAAAAACACTTCTTCTTCTAAGAAGGCAAAAGCCACTGAACAGTGACGTCACGCACGTGACACCAGCCAAGTCAGTTTGACAATATATATATTTCAAATAATAACTTCCTCTTCTCGATGGTTCGAAGAGAGATTTTTAAATGTAACTTGAGTCATTTTCCCGGCTCTCGAAGCTTCGAGTAAAACAGAGATGTTTTTTTCTTGTATTTGTTTTTTTTCTAAACTAAACCTTCTCGAAGCTTCCATGACCAAGGAATATATACAAGGGATGGTGCAACATAAAGGCAGTTAGTGGTCAGTTGGGAGTTGGGAGTTGTCAGTTGGCAGTTGGTATCCAAAATGACAGAACTCACTTGGCGTCTAGCAACCCTGTCCGCGCTAGCCCCCGTAATATTTCGATTGCATTTTCATTAATTAAAAACTGATTCAGCAAAAAAAAAAACATTCAAAATGAAAGTTATTAATCATAATTTTTTCAAAAGGCGCCCATCCC
>JBCFYV010010042.1:0-18279 GCA_039000515.1 Timema cristinae | reverse complement strand
CTTTCCCTCTCATAAATAGATTTTTAGACCGTCAATGTCCAGTCCTCTCCCTTCTTGAGCTTCCAGAATTTTCTTCTTTCTTCAAGTCAGCCAATATTTGAATCCTCTCTCTTCCTAACTCCTCTTTCCCTCAACCTTTCCTTCTATGACGTCATGCAGAAGACAGTTCCTCCTGAGGACGTGTCCGATCCAGTTTGCTTTTGTACCGAAGAAACACATCCAAATTTTCACCCACTCTTCTTAGGACTTCATTTGTCACCCTGTCTTCCCACGAATCTTCTCAAGTCTTCTCCAGCATTACATTTCAAAGCTGTCCAAGTATTTCTTTTCTATCTTCATGAAAGTTCAAGCTTCTGCTCCACACAGCGCGATGCTCCAAATGCAGCATTTAATCAGTTCCTTCCTCAGTTGAAAACTAAAGTTTCTTGTTGAAAGCTTCTTGGCCATGGCGATCCTCGACCTAATTGCCTTGGTGCAATAGGCATCTTTTGTCAGCAGATTTCCCAGACACTTGAACTGCTCATGTTTCCAAATCCTGGTTTCCAATTTTGATTTTAGTTGTTCTTTACTTTTTTGACATTCGGGTTCGGTCGCCTTATGTGTAGGCTATTAGTCGCTCTGTTGGTACAGAACGTTGCTCAGGGTGCTCCCTAGGAGGTTGTCCACACGTCGTACACGTCATGAGATGATGGGGTGATAGTAATTAACGATAAATATAGATTTACTGCATGGGCTGGAGTGTTACTAATGTGGCCTTATTTTTAATGAATTCCTGTTTTGTAATTTTTTTTAATAAGGGAATTTAAAGTGCACTTTAGAGTTAACTGAGTTGTCTTCAATCAACACAAGACCCACAAACTAACTTAAATAAGCACAAACACATATTCTAGAGATAATTAAATTCATACCTGTAAAATAAGGAGGCTTCGATTTTCCTCAGGGTTTTTTTTTTTTTCGGTCATGACTGGAATTGAACACAGTACTTGAGCAAAGGTAGACGTGCTACTCACTTGAGCTAAGGTGTTAGAACAATAGGCTTACATATCGATAGATAATTTAACTTTGATCGAATTCTGCACAAGCTACAGTTCAATTTAGATAGGAAGGAGATTTACTGACAGTTTTAAAGGTAACTAAAACAATTTTAACATTTTCGTACAAGTATTGTGATTGGGACTGTTAAATTTCATATAATTATAATACAAAACCCTATATAATAGTATGTAGTAAAATAGTAAAATGTTATCAATGATGACCGCAAAACAATTATTTGAATTTTCTAAAAAGGTGTCAATCTCGTTCAGCTCTGTCTGTTCTGCTGATGACTAGGATATCGGAGTTGGAATCCCGGCCAAATCTACCAAAGGTGGTTTCTCTAAATAGTTTCTCACTCTCCTTCCACACAAATTCGGGTATATTACCTCTAAAATACTTCCTTCCTCATCCCTACCCTTAGATTAATTATTATTAGAAATGCTTATAAGCTGAACAGGTAGTAGTACTTTACTGGTCTATCAGATGAAGCCATTAGTTCTGTGAGCAGTAGGCCCGTTTTGTCATCTTATTATCGTTACTACAGTCTTTTTATTTTACTTTCATCACCACGTCTTAGTATCCGTTCGGGTTCTACACACTACAGTTTAACATTTCTACTTAGATTTCAAGTTTTAATAACTCCTATAGTTTCTCTTTGTATTTCAAGTCAACATATCTTCTATAATAATTTCTCTTTGGATTTCATGTTTAAATATCTCCAATAGTTTCTCTTTGGATTTAAAGTTCAAATGCTACTATGATTATTCTTTGTATTTCAAGCTAAAAATCTTCTATAATAATTTTTTTTTGGATTTAAAATTGAAATATTTTTAAAATTTTTTTTTTGTTTTTCAAGTTGAAATTTTTTTAAGACTTAATTTTTTTTGGGTTTTTAAAGTTAAAAATATTTTTTTAAATAATAAAAATTTAAAATTTAAAATAAAAATTTAAAATAATTTTTAATAATAATAATAAAAATAATAATAAATAATAATAATTTCCTTTGATTTCAAGTGGAAATATCTCTTACTTTCTTTTGGGGATTTAAAGTTGTGTTTTCCCCTTGGTGTTTAAAAATTAAAAAAAAAACAAATTAATTTTTTTAAAACAAGTGCATTAGAAAATAGGAATAACCGTTGCTAGTAATGTAAGACGTCGGGTCACAATATATATCAAAAAACACCGGAGAAAAGAAATGAAAACCGGTAAAGGAATTGGGAAAGGGGAATTTTAAGGGCCCTCCCTACCCTTCGGGGTGTGTTGAGCTTTCAGCTATCAAAAAATGGGCGTTGCTAAAAGTTATAAAAACTGGTGGATTCGCCATCGGTTTGGGCAGAATTTGGTTTGTTTAAACTTTTGGGAGCTGGCGCCACGCCCCGGTAATCAGTAAAGGGCAGCAAGAAAATTTTTTCCAAGAACTGGAGGATAAGAAGGTGTGCCGGACCGTAAGTGTGTGGGCGACCAAGTTTGAAAAACGTGGGGGTTTAAAAACGTCAGATAAAATACCTCTCGAGCAAAAAATTAGCTTATCCATTCCAGTAGCTAAGCCCATTAACCTGTAGTACCACTTTGAATTTGAACCTTTTTGATGCCAAATTTTTATTAGTTTTTGTCCCGTTTGTAAAAAAGAAAAATTTTTGTCCCCGTACCGTTTTGATTTTAATTAGCAATAAAATGGGACTCCAGGTTTTAAATTTTTTGGCTGGGTTGTCCCAAAAATTTTGGGAAATTTTTTTTCAAATAAAAATTTCTTTTTTGAGGGTGTGTTAAAATAATAATGTAATTATTTTTCAAGAAAATTTTTTAAAGGGTTTAAAATTGAAAAAACTTTTTTTTTTAAAGTTTTGTCCAAAATTAAAATTTAAACCTTACGAGAGAGTTGTGCTTACGATTTTGTCGTCCCATTTTTTTGAGTTTTTGTGGGGCAGGAAAAATAAAAAATAACTAAATTTTTATGTGAAAAATTTGGCACTGTGTTTGGCTTTGTTTAAAATTTAAAGGCAAAGGAGGCAAAAAAATTTTTTAAAAGCTTTTCTTTTCGAAGCTATAAAAATTTTTGACTAAAAATATATTGTTATTTTTATTACTGATATCACCACGTCATACTCCCTGTTCATGTTTACGCAATATGATATCTAAAATTTGGGTTTTGGTAATGAGGAAAAAAGAATTTTAGAGGGTTTTCTACCGCTTTTTTTTTGGGAGATGGGGAAACAAATTTTGGAAAAATACCTCAATGATCGACCCGGATTTGCACCCCAAGTGCTTCGCTATCGCAGGCCCAAATTTTAAAAATAGGAAACCTTTGACCACTCGCCCCCTGAATTTGGGTATTTTTATTTAATTTCAGTGTTTACAGTTTTTAAAATCTATAGGATTTAACAATTTTCCGAAACAAATGTTTTTGGAATAATTTTTTTTCCCATTGGTAGAGTTTAAATTGAGTAATCTCCCTGGGTCAGCCCGGCGGCTTACCAAACGAAAGGGTGCCGTTGTTGGCAAAGATAGTGCCACATTTTTAAGCAGGGGCCATTTTTTTAGCACAACAAGCCTCCAATTCTATCTCAGTTTTCTAGACTGAAGCGTATTATTCTTAATTATCTCCTCATTTGTCCTCACGAGGTTGATTTTTGGGTTCCCTTTCAGAACCACTGTTTACAACAAATTTGGGGGATGGGGATCGAAAATTGGGACTTCAGGATCTGAGCAGTAAATCTGCCATTTTTCAAAGAGGCGGTGGGTATCAAAAATTTTTTCTTTATGGGTTGGGAAAACTAAATTCATTTAATTTTTTAAGGGGTTTTAAAAATTTTTTTCTTTTCGGCTTCTGTCGGGTCAATATTGTTCAGGGGCGTCACTTTAGTGCGTAAATTATTTGCCCTTTGTAATTTTATAGTTCAATTTTCCCTGTTAGGTTGAAATTACTTAGTACTAGCGTGTACAACTCGGCAGGCACAAGGTTTTAACATACAATAGTGCGTTACAGAGTGTTTTTTAAATTTATTTCATAAGGCTTTTTTTTTAAAAAAAAATACTTTAAATTTCAGAATAATCGCTCTTTGTTATATAGAAAAATTTTTTGTATCTTAATTTTGATATTATTTCTACAGTAAATAAAATAGTTCCTGCTCATTGTATTTTAAAATTTGTGTAAGATAGCCCAACCATAAAATTTATCATTAAAAAAAAATTACCTTTACTACAAGCAGTTAAAAAATCAAATTTTTAAAATTTTTGATTTTCTTTGTGCGCCTTTCTTCTAAATTTTATTCAAAGGATATAAAAAATATTTTGTAAATACTTTCCCCCTCAAAATTTATAAAACCATTGGATTTTTTTGGAAGCAAAAAAAATAATATTGTTAATTATATAAAAAGTAATCACGTGGGTATTATTGTTGGGATTCGGGTACTTTCTTCCCCAAAAGAGCCCAAAACTGCGAGAAAGCAAGGTTCAAAATTAAAAGTAATCACATTTAAAAATAAAAAAATAAAATTTAAAATTTTCAATCTTGACTACCAAAAAAATTCTTAATAACTTTTTGAAAAATAAATTATTTCCCAAAAACAAAGAGAGTCAAATCTAGACCCTAAAATAAAAACTAGTTATAAAATTTTATGAGAAAGTCTCCAAATTTCATTTGACCAAATTTTATTTAAAATAATATGTTTGATATGAGCGGATGTTTATTTTTATTTATTTAATGTGGATTAAAAATTAATTTTACAGTGTTTTCCTATACTTTGAATTTTAAAATTATTATTACAACTGTAGTGTTCAAAAAATGAGAAAATCAAGAAAGAATATAAGAAAGAGTGAGAAATTTTCATGTTTTACTGTTCAGTTTTAAATAAAGGGTTTGTCATAAAACTTTTTGGTTTTGGGGGCATGTGGCTTTTTCTTTGAAATAATGTATCCCTAGAGTAAACTCTATTTAAGTAAGTAGGGGGGCCCAACATATTTATTTTCCCAGCAGGAAGATTTGTGAGTATTTTAGTTATGAATATATTAAGATGTTTATTTAATTAGAAATTTTCTAAATTTGGGCATTGGCCCTTTTATCCTAAGTACATGGTATTAATGTTTCTTTGACCAAGAAGGTCACAGAGATTTGTTTTAACCTCCATTTCGCCGCTTCCCATAGAGCAGGTTAGCAAAGCTGCAAATGATATATTGTTAAGGGTAATTTATATACTAACGGCACTATTAACGTAAGAAATAGTTGCATAAGGAAAAGGGTTTTTAAAAACCTGTATTTTGATGGTGTGATTGGGAGTCGTTTGGCTCAATATCGTCGTGATTATTGAAGTAACCAAATTAAAAAAAAAATGTCTAAAAAGAAAAAAGAAATTATTATTTTAAAAAATATGTTTAAAAAAAACCCTTAGCTTAATTTTACAAAGAAAATAAATAAAAACCATTAAAAATTTTTGTTTTCTCTTTAAAATGCATTGAAAAGGAAAAATTTTAATGAAAAAATTTTCAAAAACTTTTTTTTGCTGGTTTTTAAAAATTCCCTAAAAAATTTTGAAATTTTCCCCAGATTGTTACTAAAAAAAAAATAAAAAACAACAATGTTAATTATTAAATATTTTTTAATTTTTAAATTGTTGTTTAAAACCCGTGCTTTTATGGGTAGGAGAGCTTAACTCCATTCGGTCAGATAAAAAAAATTTGATGGTGTTAGACGATGTCAAAATAACAAACCGTAAAAATAAAAAAAAGAGTCAATTCGGTTCATTTGTTTTTTTCTTATGCAATTGTTTGAAACCTTACAAAATACTTTTATTGTTTGGGTGACGTCAAACAATGGTGGCCCCCCCTTCTCTAAAACACTTTGTAGTTTTTTGTTCGTTTTAATTCTTTTGTTCGAAAATGTAATAGAACGCGTTTAAGAGGGGTTTCCGCAAAATTAAATTTAATAACACAATCGACTTATTTTGATTTTAATTACCTAGGTCAAAAGTCCCGCTTTTGGAATTTTTTTTAATGGGTAATTTAAAAAAAAAAAAACAAGTTACTAAACCAATTTTACGAACAAAAGTACTAAACATTTTGGGGGTTTTCAATATACTAAACCCAAATTTTATGAACAAATTGATGTATAGGGCCCAAATTTTTTGGGGCAATCAATGCTACTGGGCCCAAATTTGGTGAGCAATCTATGCTCTAGCCAATTTGAAATCAAAAAATTTTCCAATTACTGGCCCAAATTTAAACCGGGGAACACCAATAAAAATATTAAAGGGCCCAAATTTTACGTCACTCATACTACTTTGGTTAAATTTTATGAAACTGGGGTATTAGGCCAATTTGACGGGAACTCAACCCCCCTAGACCAATTTGACGAACAGCAATGCTTATGGCCAAATTTTAAGCAATAGAGGCTACAAGGCCAAAATTTTCGGCTTTAAAAAGTAAATTTAAACGTGTTCCCTGACTGAGAGGTCGGATTTTGATTCAGGCCATCAAGAATAGTAATTTTTTTTTGCTTTTATTAGTTTTTTTTTTAAACAAATTGTGATATCAGTTAAGATGACAAATAATTGTTAAAATTTAAAAACCCCCATTTCACCGTAATTTTTTGACCCTTTTACGGGGAAATTAAACCCCGGAAAACCCTAAGCCAGTTTATAATACGCTACCGATGGGTTTTCTGACACAAAAGGGGCCAAAACAAAAAATTGTTTTTTATCTTATCCCCGTCGATATACGCATTTAATTAAACTTTGGGGAACTGTGGGGAAAAAGGATTTAGGGAAATAACCGAATTTTAGTTTAGAAGAGTTGCAAAAAAGCTGCCTCAAAAAGCGATGAATTGCCGCGCATATTTCAGGTCTAACGAAATATTTAATTATTTTATAGGTTATTTAAAATGTGGTTTCCGCCAAATTAAAGTCGAAATACTCCTTATTTTTATCTAACACCCTTGTACTTTTAGTTTTGTAAATAAAATAAAATGTGTGAAAATGTGACATTAGCTCAATTTCATCACTTTTTTCATCTACTCCTTTGTTCGTCGGGGCTCCGCCCCCAAAACCCCAGTGGTTTACTTTGCAAGTGGATGTAACTAATATAATTCCAGAACAATTTTTTTTGATGGGTCTTCCCGTTTAGCCCAAGAGCCCTCAAAGAAAGGTCCCACTGACTTTAAGTTGCTCCGCCTTTTTGAATTTTTTCGAAGATTAAAAATTAATTTTGTTTAACTTTTTGGAATTTTCCCGTGGGTTACAGGCTAGAAGTCTAAGTTTGCCAATTTCAAGTTTCTATCTCATCTGGAAGAGGGTAAACATTAATGTCAGTGAGTGAGTCAGCCATGTGCTTTATAGTATTATAATTTGAGAGCTATGAGACAAGAGTGATGAAAAAGGGATCTAAATTTAGCCTTCCCTCTAAAAAAAACAGAAATGTTTCGAATGGTCCACAAACAACAAAATTTAAGTCATTTGAGAAATATCAGCAAACTTTCCTCTTTATTTTGAGAAAAGAAGTTTCTATTTTTCTTCCCATTTTTCTTATTGACATGACAAAGGGTAGTTGTAGATGAAGGTTCGAAAGGAGTATAAGCCTAGACAGAATAGATAAGTATTTCCCAGTAAATCATCCAGGACATTTTATTTTAAGCTTGACAGTGATTGATATATTCCTCGCGATCGAAGCAGCGTTTTAAAGGGAAAGAACGCCACTGTAAGACTATTGTACAAATCTACAGCGCAGAACCTTTTTTGAGATACAACTGGTTTTTTATGACATTGGGGACCCTTGTCATTACAGCGTCCATACATAGACTAGACTAGACTAACGTAGATTATAAATAGATCGTTGCTTCGTTTTTGAAAAGTTTAGACTTTAATATGATAATCCTTAAAGGGAATGCTTTTTTTAAAGAGCAAAATTAAAATTGATTTGATAGAACAAAATAATTTTTTGTCAAAAGAAATTGCGGCCTTCCTTTTATATAAACTTATGTTGAGATTTGAATTTTTTTGAGCGCATCATGGGTTTCCCCTTAATTTTTTTTTAGTGGTTACAATCGGTTGTGTATAACTAGGGTTTTTTACCATCGGTTTTGGGAATTTTGGTTTAATATTTTTTTTGTAAAAGTTTAAAAAATATAAATTTTTTGATCATTTTTAGGTAATCAAAGTCCCGGCTGTATTATGGTAACAGAGATATTGTTGACCACGGTGGCCTTGGGATATAATGCTCGCTCAAGGACCAAAGTTCGCGGGTTCAAGCCCAGCCAGTGTCAACGAATTTTTTCTAGAGCTATACAAATCCGTAGCACAACCTCCTTTGGAGGGGAAGTAAACGGTTGGTTACATGTCGATTGTTTGGGTTGTAAAAGGGAATCCTAGAAGCTATAGGCCTATGAAAATTACCTTTCCAGTCCTTTCCCTCTCGCTCATAGAAATAGCTTATTCGTGTGCTGATATAGACAGTCGGTTCAGAAAGTAGATGTTTTAAAAACCTCAAAAATTAATAAAACATATTAAAATTTAAAAACAGGGTAATTAAAGTGTTTGCACAATTTTTCTCTATAGAACATAGTACACTTTTTTTAAAAGAAAATTTAGCTACAATAAACATTCACTCGTCGCATTTTATCAATGAGGGATAAATTTAGAAAGATCTTTGGGCTATTATGACCACTCAATGAAAAGTTAGTTGTACTGCTATCTACAGTAGCCCCGTGGCTTCTTTGGTGCCGATGACAGCTCACAGTTGATTTCTGACAGTCAACATTTTGGTATACCTACATTTTTGATGTCAGAAGTGACAGCTGCTAAACATTGTTTTTGAAGATATATGGTTCGGCGTAGGGATACATAATTTGGTCTGGTAACTTTTCAAAGCCGTAAGCTGTGAACTGTACTCAGCACAAATAAGCCTTGGGGCTTCACTTTGGAGGAAAATATAGTTTTGGGTTATTATGAAAACCACACTTTGTATTTTGTCCGACTAGTTTTAGCTTCAACTTTGCTTCTAGTATCAACGTACAGAATAAAATCAGTTGCGCAACAGTTGGCAACACTTTTCCAAAGATTATTACCTTTTAAGAAGTTAGAGTCTAGAATTAGGTATATTTATTTAAGTATGCTGGTATTTATGATTTAACATTATTCATATATTTTACTTTCCCCCAAAAAATGATCACAAGTCACATAATTGGCAAGAACGATATTAATTAGCTTAATTCAAAAATCTCATAATTTATTTAGTTTGCCTACGGTTGGAATGAAAAAGATAATCGGCCTACATTATTCAATTTCACTAACATATTTTAGTCAAAAAATATAATGTGAACTATGCACCCAAATAGTATGTCCCCCAGGGAAATGAATTAGTATGAAAAGTTGGCCATAAAGAAACACTTTTTTTTGGGAATATGTGGCCTATGCCCTTTAGACCCAATGCTTTATTCTTCATATATTTGTGTTGATACTGGAAAAAAAGTGTAATATGTTGTGTGAAGATTTAGAAAAAAACACGGTTAGTTAGAGTTGATGAAAGCATTCAAGAACTCTCAAAAATATTGCTTACACTGAATATTTTGACAACTTGATGTCAAAACAATGGCATCTATACCAGTCGGCCTATTAAGCTAACAATAAGTGAGAGTGGGTGGTTTGTTGGTTAAAAATAATAAAATGCATCTTTTATTTAAAGGGTATTTTTGAGAGTTATAAGTGATTAAGAATATAAGGATATTATATTTCTTTTAATGAGTTGTTTGCAATTTTTCATTCAAGATAAAATATGTTTAACTAAATAATTATTGGTTTCAGATAAATTTAGTAAAACATTTTTATGATTTAAAAAACCTAGGCCTAAACCAACCGCATGTAAACACTAAGCTAGGGCCTTTTTTGGGGTTTTTTTTTTAGTCTTGGCTGCAATATTTCACAGGCCTACAACTTAGACTCAAGTGGATTTAATAATTACTACCCGTTTTGCACGATTCAGTTTAAATAGGATTACTTATTAAAATTTTATTGAAGCATTTTTAAACAGATTATGCCCACCCTTTTTTCTGTCTTGTCAACTGGTATGTCCACGTGTTTTACAATAATAAGTTATAGATGATAAGGGTTGAGTTATAGAAAAAAAGTTCTCGGATTTGTGTGTGGTGAGAGTGTGAAAACCTTTAGAAAAATAAACAATCATCACACCTAGCTGGGATTAAAAATCCCAACCTCCCCCTTTGGGGGAAATTTAGATCAAAGAGATAGGCTTGTTAAATGTACCCCCATGAGGTGGGTCAAATACTACTCCCAAATATGTTGAAGCCAAACTCCCCCCTACTAACAAACCTAAAACAATAAACCTCTTTTTGGGGATTTCCAATACAGTATGTTGTGGTAAATAATAATGCATTTTGTAAAGCATGTTTCAAAGAAAATATTTTTTAAATTCAGGTAAACGTATATCCCACTCTTGACCCACATTTGTTTTAGGGGCCTTTTTGAAGTCAGTTATGTGAAACACACAAAAAAAGTTTTGAAATTTTAATAAGGGGTAATGAGATGGGAAATTTTTAAATTTTTAACACAAAATATTTAATAAATTACAAAACCTAGTACATAATGTAACGCAAAACCCAAAGGGCAAGTAAATATCTGCGCAACTTTGTAAAGTGGTCGGCCCTAATAAAATTTTGATGCAAAATCTGGTCTCTCTGCTAACGGTCACAAATTCGTTTTGTGTCGTGGTCAAAAAAGTCCTGCTGGGCCAGAAAGTAAGGAAAAAGTCTCCCGACAGTGTTTTGCTGCGTCCTTTTGCCGCTTTAGTCCTTCAAAATGGGTTCGTAGTGTCATGTGGGAATGATAGGACTAAAACCCCAGCGATCCTAGTGTTGAGGGCTCAAGCTTGCTTTTGGAGCGCAAATTTAAACCCGGAGGTTGAGTGTTGGATATATTTTTTTTTGTGCCCGGGGATTACCCCCGAGTTTTTTTATTTTAACTTCTAGTGGGGTAATTTCGGGAGGCTGCAGATTTTTTGCGATTAAATTATTCAAAACATTTTTTCTGGGGAAAGTTTGTTCTTATAATGAGGTTTACTTGATTTCTGTTAAAGGTTACGCGTCAAAGGTATAAAATTGACATAAAATTTCGAGATTTCATATGTTTAATTTTAATAAAAACAAAATTTCCTTATAACCCACTATGAAAAATTTCAAATAACTCCCTCTCAATCTTTTATATTTTTTTGCACTAAAACCCCCGCTAAATAAATCGGGTTTTCTTTGAAATTTTTAAATTTCGTGCATCGGGAATGAAATATTAAAAATGGAGGGGTTTTCTTGTAATCCCTAATTTGCTAAATCTGGGTGTTAAAATTTAAATGGAGGGTTTTATTTGGTCAAAATTGTTAATTGTTTAAATTTTATTTTTCCGGATAGTAAATCTGATCAACAAATCGTTTCTGATTTTACGTAATGCCTAGACTTATTAAAAACCCTTTTTTCCCATGTTATGGCTTTGTTTAACTTTTTCTAGGTTAAACGTAATTTTTTAAAGAGCTTCGATTTTAACATGAGTTGGGTTTGTCTGTTACTATTTCACGCAAACAACACTAAGCCCATTTGATGAAATTTGCATGGAAAAAACTTGGAGAGCTAGTTACAAATCACTACAAATTTTTTCAAAAATGGCGGTACCAAAAACACTTCCTTTTTGCCTTTTTCTCAGTTCAATGTTTTGTTTTTCATTGGACCAACTTTGAAAGGTTGCTACTTGTTATAAAATACAAAATTTCGGAAAGGATAATTAGCTTTACATTACTTTATAATAGACTACAGAGGTAAGCAAATTTTTTTTTTTTTTTTATTTTTGATTAAAATTTTTTTATTATTTTTATTATTTTAAAAATTTAAGACCGTTTATCCCTTGGGTTAACGCACTTACGTAAAGTTATTGGTAGGGGATTGTGAGATAAAATGAAGGACCCCAGTTTAAGTGGGAAACCGAACCACGGGTGGTGACCTGGGATTCCCCCCATTCCAAGATGTCCCCTTTTTATTGATTAAAAGCTGGAAAGGGGTTTTTTTGGTTAGTTCAAAGGCCCAAAAGGAATACGGAAAACTTTAAAAATTTTTGGAAACATTGATATATTAACTATGTGATTGGGGGACAAATTCATTAAAATGCTACTATTAAAAATATTTAAGATGAAAAGGGCCCCAAAAAAGTACTAAGAAAATTAGGCCTATAAAAAATAGGCTATATATTTTAGTATGTGGGCATGGGATTGTAAAGTTTTTTTTGGGGGGGGGGGGGGGGGGTTTGTAAAACCATTTTCATTTTAAATTAAAATGGGCCCTATACTTAAAACTGAATAATACGAATGATTTGAAAGTGAATTTTTTAACCAGTACCCCCTTTAAATTTTCTAAAAATTAAGTTTTTTTTTTCGGTACTCAAAGGATGATTCCATTTAAAGGACTGGGGTCGGCCTTTGTCTGTCGTAAAGGGTCAGAGCATGGTCAGCCACGGTCCTGTCAGCGTAAATCCTACTTTGGGTTTGTCCCATTTTGAGTAGAAAAATTGGGGGGGAAACCCCCCCCCCCCCAAAACACCCACTTCCGTACTTTATAAAGCCACCGTATATTAGGCCTTATACCCTTTTCTCCCCGAAACTTAACGAATTAAACCGCTCGGTGGCGTAGCTGGCTAAGCGCTGTCATGTTGAGCTCGATGCTAAAAGGCGGGAGACGAGGTTCGAATCTGGGTCGGGGGGGGAGTGGTTTTTCCAAAAGGGTTTTTCCACTTACCCCCACGAAAAATGCGGGTTCATTCCTCTAATTTTAAACCCTTCCCCAATTCCCTAATCCTTTTTGGTAATTTGTTTTTAAAGCGTAAAACCCCGAACGGGTAGAAAGACCGGTGAAAATATTTTATTTTTTTAAATTTTTTATTATAAAATTTTATTATAAAATTTAAAAAAAAAATTTAAAAAGGGCAACATGAGGGGAGAGTGGGCATACTTTTAATAGAAAGTAAAAACAAATTTCAACTTTTTTAAAAAAAATTATATATATATTTAGCCCCACGTTTACTCCGTTGGGTTATAGTTTAAGTACAAATTACGCAATGGTTAGGTTTTTGGGGAAGGGTTTAAAAATTAGAGGAAAAAACCCCGCATTTGCGTGGAGGGAGAGGGAAAACCATTTGGAAAAAACCCCCCCCGTTCCCCTGCCCGAGATGACCTCGATTCCCCCCGTCCTCAGCATGAGCTCAACACAACGCGTTAGCCAACTCGCCAGAGGGGGTTCTCTTTTTTAAACCCTTTGATTAATAATTTTAAGTGTTTTTCATCTATTCCAAGTATTTATCCCTTTAATCCATTTTTCATTGATCCCTTTTTTGAATAGCAAAACCCTTCTCAAAAAATTGGGTGGGGTTTCTGGTGTATCTAGCGGGTTTCAATGCTAAGGTAGGCGGCCCCCTTAAAACCCTGATTAAATACGGTTGAGGTTTACGGGCTCTGTAGTCTAAACATGGAACCCTATCTCGATCGTAACGAGAACAAAAAGGTTTGGGGCAAACCAGCTCATGGCGTAAAGTTTTTTTTTTTTTATTTTACAAGTTTTGTTGCAGCGAGATAAACCCGTTATAAAATTACTGGAAGTGCACTCCAGGAGCCTAAAATTCATATCCAGGAGGGGTTATTCTTGTCAATACGTCAGTCGCTGTGACAAATTTTGAAGAACAATTTTTTAAAATTTTTTAAGAAATTTAAATAATATTTTTTTTGCTTGGTCAGGAAATAAAGAAACTTGGATGCAAAGAACACCCCGTGTGGGCCAGGTTGACCTAAGGTATCCAGGTTTTGCATGTTTTAAAAGATGGAAAAAAATTTCACGGGCGTTTTTATTGGTTTTGCACCCCTCTCTGCAGAGCTGACGTCGCTCTTTATTTTTCAGCAAGAGTTTACATTTTTTAAAAAGGATTGAACACACATTTCAGCATCTGAATCATGAGTAGAAAAAAAATTTGTTTATGTTTCATTTTTGTTAATTTTTGTGGTAAAAGGTTTAGTGTTGTTTAAAATGGTACAAATAAAATTCCCCGTCATCAGATCACGGTGCTTCTGCCGTTTCTTTTAAAGGTATTCAATTAAATTTTTAAAAAACACTGTTTATTCACTAACCCCAAAATGTATCTTCGATTCAGAAATAACTATTTTTTCAAATTTTCTATTATTTAATTACCAATAATTCATTCAAACTTAACGCCCTTTAATTTTGTGTAAAAATAAAGCCAGTTTATGTTGCGAGATTGAATATTTAGGGAGGTTGAAAATAAGGGTAGTTTTGTGCTCCCAGTCTGGACATCGGAGTTGGACATGGTGTGTGGTGATGATGAAACAAAAAATATCAAATCTTTATTGTGATTTATCCTGCATCGCACTGCTCGCCCCGTGCCCCCCCGCTGTATCCCCGTATGCGATGATATTAAATAGTTTGTTTTCTGAGCCTCGACCATCACCGGCATCTTAAAACAGCTCTGATTGGGGGTTTCCTTAAAAATTTCTGGTTCAAAAGTTAAAATATATACATAAAGGTAGGTGCATCTTAAGGGTGAAAAACCTCTTAGAAGTTTTGTCTTTGAATTTTGGTGAAAGTAAAACCTTTGGCATTGGGGGTTTTGTATTTAAATCCCCCTACCGGGTTTTCGCTCCCCTTACTTTAACTTTTATCACTCCATTGGACCTAAAAATTAATTACCAAAATTTTTATAAAAATTTTTTAATACTAACTTAATAAAATAAAGGCTTTTTTATAAATTGGGTGCAGGGTTTTTTCAGTTGTTATCCCGATCCATTTTTGAATAAAAAAACACATTGGGGTTTTTAGGGGACGGCCCCGGCCCCCCGCACTCCAAACAGATAAATTGTCCCTAAGTGGGCGGCCCTTTAGGAGGGGTTGATTCTTCATCTGAAGATGTTGTTATCTTGTACCCAGCTGGTATCAAGGCGCCTCGTTCATCAGCAGTTCACACTACTGGAACCCAGAGGATTTTCCCCTAAACCCAGGCCCCGGTTTGCCTGGAGATCCCCCCCACATTCTACCCGCAGATGAAAATTCCGTTTGTCTTTGCCAAACCTGTTGACTTAGTAAGTCCACCTTTATGTGTTCTATACTGTTGTAAAGTTTTGTTTATGTAGTCATGTCGTTTCCGTCCTGTACCCTTGTCTTAAATTGACAGGGCTATTTTGTCCCTTTTTTTTTATTGCAGTTAAGTATTATTCTTTCGTATTTGAAACACATTATCCGGATTGCATCCAGGGACTCCTTTGGGCCTCAGCGTATGGATAAACCTTCGTTTGGAACGGTATTAAAAAGGTTTATTCTATCTTTCCAACGTTCAATACACTCCCAAAGTCGTGTTTCGGTCCCTCCCCCCACATCCAAAATTCCCGTATCCGTCGTTTCTAGGAAAAGAGTGTTTATAGGCATGCCCCGAATAAATGTACCAAACCGGAGAGGGGGTGCAGGGGACTCCATTCCCAAAATTCAGCAATGTTTGGAAATATTTTTATGCGTTTTCTCTGTTTGTCTCCCTCCCTCGTCTTGCCACTCCCTTCAGATAGTTCCTGCTTATGTTTTCGTTTTTTATTTTATCATGAGATTAGCCACTTTCTCTATATCCCCCCTTTTTATCCCCAAAACAATGCCGCTTCCTCCTCACCCCTAATTTTAAGGGACGATACCCAAAAGGCTACTCAAAGTACTGTATAACAATTTGTATGTCCAGATTGTCTCAAAAATACAATTTCTGAAAGGGTTTTGATTTTACTTTGTTATTACCCGTCTGAGCTGTTGAGCCACGTGCCAGCCATAACCCCGTGGGACCCAAATAGTCTGGTGAACAAAATAAACAGCCCCTAGACAGTTTAAAATTTTCCCGCCCCTTTTTGATGTCTTTTTTAATAGTCCCCAAAACTTTTCCACATGCGTTTCACGTGCGTATGAAGTCACGCTTCTCACCCCATCAACCGGGATCGCTAATTTTCTTCTCTTTCATCGTCGTCAATTTAACCTTTGGGTTTTTCTTTAAAAACCCTCCTGAAAAGCATGTAAATTGTCTTTGCAGGGTAAGCTCAGTTTTATTTTTAAATGGAGTTCAACCAGCGAGAATGGTCATTTGGCTTCTAATTCTTTTAGATGTTGCTTCAACTATTATATATATGTCCCAAGGAAACCCACCCCGCGCTTGGGGGAGTGATCAATCCCCACTAAACCTGTTTAAGGGGGGTTTAATCCCAAAATCCCCCCAAGACCGACACCTGGAGACACCCTTTCTTAAATTTTTTTGTTATGCACCCTGGAATTCAGGTTCTGTAGTTTCCCCCTACAGTAGTCCAAAAAGATCCTTGGGTTCCCCGGACATCTACTTTCTTCAGCCTCCCGAAAGCTCCGGCCCAAGTTTCAAACGCTCCGAAATGCCCACGAATTTCCCTTTTAGATTTTCCTAGCCTATTCAGACTCATGGCCCTCACATTATCGCCCTCAGTAGACCTGCCCCCCCTGAAAACCCTACTGTTGTTGATGCCCCACTCCCCTCTATGTTTTTGTTGCAAACTGTGAAGGATCTTTTTTTGCAATTTTCCACATAATTCAAGAACCAATTTGGTCTGTCGGTTTTTGGGGTTGAGGTCCCCTTTTCCTCTTTTACTC
Organism: Timema cristinae; assembly: GCA_039000515.1. Lineage (NCBI taxonomy): Eukaryota > Metazoa > Arthropoda > Insecta > Phasmatodea > Timematidae > Timema > Timema cristinae. The sequence goes on along the minus strand of JBCFYV010010042.1, from coordinate 1,562 downwards.
AGGATAGCTCCTCACTTTGCTTTCCCAAAATTTGGTAGTGGCCTGAGCCCCGACTTAAATTGGGTTAGTGTTTCCTGTCATCCAAAATGAACTTTAAACCCTAATTTAAAGGGTTGCTTGTAGTTTTTGTATTATTACCCATTTAATATTAAAAATTTACATTTTCTCTTTTTGTATTTTCTTTAAAACCTGGTTCTATTGGGTTTTGTTTATTTCCCCTCAACTTCTTAATTAATTTTTATTTCTGGTATCGTAAAGTTTTGGTTTCTTAATTTTTTTTTTTATATTTTCCTAATTTTAATTGTTTTTCCCTCAGACGTGTGGGTTTGTACGTCGAAACTGTAGTCAAGTAACCTCCCTTGTACGTCGAAAATGTGTCAAGTAAACCTTCCTTTTCGTCGAAAATGTATCAAGGGAAAACCTTTTATCAAACATTTTATTACCTGCCTTTATTCAAAATGTATTAATAAGTTTTCTAACCTTTATTTTAAAAATTTTTTGCCTTTATTTCCCTGTTCACTTTTTGGCTAAAATTTTAAAATTTTCTTTTGACAATTTGAAAATTTTTTAATTTAATATGTAACCTTTTTTAAAATGTGGTTTTTTCTGTTATTGTATTATTAATTTTTAAAATTTTTTTTTCTGTATTTTAACCTATTGTTTTTTTTTACTTATTTCACCTTTTTTTTAATAGGGGGTTTAAGTTATAAAGTTTTTAATTATTTTTTGGCTTGCAGTTTTTTGTTGTTCAATCTATCTTCTCATCCTGAGGTAATTTAAAATTTTTATTCATTTTGTTTTATCAATTTTTTTCATTCGTTTTTTAAACTCTATATGTTTTTTGTTAATTAAATTTTTGCTGTCTTTTAAATTTTTCCCTTTTTTTTATCCTTTTTCTTTTTATTTTAATTAGTTCCTTTTTTTATTGGGTATTGGGGTTCCCTTTAATATTTTTATCATAATTTTCCCCAAATTCACAAAATATAACTTTTATTATTATCATGCGTTTAAAATTTAAGAGAATATAGTAAAAAAATTTTCAAAGGGGACCGTAAAAAAAGTCTGTATTTTTTAAAAAGAAATTTCTTCGAAAATTTGATAAAGTTATTCCCAAAGGAGTGGAGGGGATAAAAACATCTAACAATTATTCTTTATTTCAAACATTGGTTAAAAAGTCATAATGTTAACCCATTAGGAAATAGTTTTATTTCTTTGTATCATCAAAGGTGTAATAAATGCTTTAATATATTCCTTAAGGGGTTACTGTCTAATTGCTTTTTAGTAAGTTATTAAAAAAAGAAAAATATATTAAAAAAACTTTTTTTGTTTTTTTTTTCGCGGGGTGGCAAAAAGGATGTTATAGGCTATATGTACTTTTTAATAATTAAATTTGAAGTATTATATTCACACTTGTGCTTTTTTAATTTTCATTAAAAAAAAATAAAAATTATAACTTTCGAAAAAGCCATCAAAATTTAGTTTCGAAATAAAAGTTTTATTTCATGAAACGGATGACCGCCCCGGGAAGGGTTTTTAGACGTCAATCAACCGTGTTTTATTTT
>JBCFYV010010041.1:0-21490 GCA_039000515.1 Timema cristinae | reverse complement strand
CTTCACACGCACCATGGACGACAATGACCTCTACTCAAGTAATTCGACGTTATGAGAGTAATCGTTTATTATGGGATGCGAAGAGTTCGAATAATACAATAAAAATAAGAGAGAGGATGCATGGCGTGAAATTTCCGTCGAAGTAAATATTCCTGTTAAAGAACTGAAAAAAAGGTCAATTTGCTCTTGGATCTTACAGACGGGAGAAATCAAGAGAGAACGAGCAGAGTTACTAGATCAGGTTATGTATTACAAATTAAAGAATGAAGCGTCATACTATCATAATTTAATGTAATTTGTATTGTACATATAGTTAATATACGAAGTACCTTTAAAATTTGCTAAGATATTATGGTGAGCATTTATTAAATTTGGCGTTCATTTCAATTGCTACCTTAATTAGAATCACAAATACAACATTATTTTTCAGGTGCAGACGATATCTACACATCAAAATGGTTTGCGTATACATGGTTTAGATTTCTTAAGGACAAAAATATACCAAGTAACACTACAGATAGCATGTCAGATGTAAGTATATTTATATCTACAATTGACTTTGCTAGCGAAGAACACAAGGCGTAGTATTAACCACTACTTACTTACTTACCTATTGTGTTTACGATAGCTCTGGTACATTGTACTGTGTACAAAATATTATTTGAATTCCTTGCCCTAAATATATCGTAACTAATTTTAATAGTTATTTTGGCATGAAATTGCACCGTTTGTTGCAAAATGTTCAACTAGATGTCGTATCTTTGTGGCCGTGTTGCCTGCTCTTCTAGGTGTGTTACCAATAGGTTGTAGTGTATTGGATTCTTTCTATATCCTCCATCTACCTGGAATGAGCTGTCCTTTTTCTTCTCTGTCGAATGTCCCATTTGGTGTGTAAAGATTCTTTGAGGCAAATCGTTTACATAGAAAATTATGTAGATACATCACTGTTAAAACAACCTTCTTAGCTTTCTCTGGTCTTAGTAATATGGTTTTCCCAAGAACTCAAAATACTGAACTAGCTATACCAAAGGCATTCTCTACAACTCAGTGGCCCTGGACAAGCGATAGTTAAATATGCTTTCAATTGAACCATTCGGTGGAGATCCTCTGAATGGTTTAATAGTGTAATTTTTTAATTAAAAATTCTTGATCAAGAAAGGGGAATTTCTATACAGGGAAAATTTTTAAATTTTTTTGGTTTACGGGTCAATTCATTTTTTTAGCCTTCTAATTTTAAAATATATAATTGTTGTTTTTTGAAGACACCGCCATCTGATATTCAAACCGGGGAAACCCAAACGTTGACAAATTTAAAAAAAAAAATTTTGCATCCCTAAAGCAAAAAAACTATACTGAAAATTCTTGAAATTTTGGGAAATTTTCATTTTTCCAAACTGTGCCTGGGCTTGATCAAATTTTGCTTTCCATCCATACCCGCCCAAGCATGAGGGAAATTCCAATCTTTTCAAAATTTTTCAGCAATTTATAACCTTTGGGTTCTTCTGAAGGGAAACCTGGAATAAAAACAAAAAAAATTTATAAAGTTCTTTCATTGTTTCAAAATTACAAGATCTTTTTGAAGAGACTCAAGAAATTCAATTTTCTTTTAAAAATCACCGGGGGGCACAACCAAAACATCGATTTCACAAGTGCAGTTACTTCAACCCCAAACTTCTTCTTTAACAGGACCATCTCAACTAACGGGGAAAACGCCGGGGGCATTGACGAAAATATGCATAAAGAAAGATAAAGAGTGCAAGGGATATTTTAAGGAGGACATCGAAGAGCCCATGATCCCCCTACACTTTCTTTTGGGGAACCTGTCCCAAAGGGAAACTGGGGAAATAGGGATTTGGCAAAACCTTTACCTCTGTAAAAAAGGGCCATTTTGGGACATTTTTGTTTCAGGCAGATACGGGACGTTCACTAAACACCATAAAGGGATATTATCCCGCTGGTTACTAAATTCACATGCTTTCATCGCCCTCACCATCACTAAAAAAGAAAACCCATTTTGTCACCTTTTTTTACCCTTTCCAAATTTCCACTCCCAAACCCCCCAAAATCCCTAACCCCCAATCCCTACTCATCTATTCTAAACTCTACCACCCCAAAAACATCCTCGCCACCTACATCCCCGGCCCTTTTTACCCCTTTACCTACTTCTAAAATTTATTCTGGGGCTCAAAAACCCCCCTGAAGAAACAATACAAAAAAATTTAAATTTCCCAAACCCTTTGAAAAAACCGTTAAAAAATTTTTTTTAAAGGGTATTTTCAGATATTAAATTTAAATTATTAAATTTAATAAACTGATATTTTTCTTATTTTTATATATTTTTTTAAAATTATTTTAAATCGGGGCGCGTCACAAATTTCCCTGGAACAACCCCTCTGATTTTGTTTTTTCAATATACGAAACATTTTTTTTGTAACTGGTAAAAAAAACCCCAGTAGCTAAGAACCACAGAGTAACTGTTAGCCCTTTCCTTAACACGATAGCCACTCGCATGTACGAAATCATTTTTTTTAAACTGAAAGGATATATAAATTTCCAATGATGTTCAAAAAACCTCGGGGGAAAATAGTTTCAAAATTGGGACAACTTCCTCAAATTTTTTATATCTTCTAAGAGTCCCATCCCAAAATTTTCCCAACCCCTTTCCCGAAATATTTTTTTAACCCCCCAACGTGCCTTTACTTTTGTTTTTTTTCTTTTTTAAAGATTTCAGCACAATGTACGCTGGCAGCAATCTGCAACTTTCGCTGTTACGAAGCCATAGACGTGCGTTGTGCTGTGGTTTTGGGGGCCTCAAATGAGCATGTGCTTATAAAAACTATCTAGTGAAAGTAGCGTCCCTGAGGCTGCGAAGTGTACCGCCTCGCACTGGGCCCTACGTGGCTTAAGAGGTATTTAAAATTTTAATTAAATAGAGAAAAGTACGTAAAACAGTGACTTCACAAAGAAGACGTTTAAACAAATAAATTTTATTCCAATTTTTGTCAAACTGGAAAGGCATCTACGTATAAATTAAATTTAATAAATCATTTTGAATTTTTTTATTTTCCCCCCCCGGGCTAACGAGTACATTTCAACCCAAAAAACTTTTTTGTTATGTGAGTTATACCCTTTTTTTATTAATTTACATTAATATAAATTATTTAAAGATGAAAGGGGGGGGGAAATGCAAACCAAAGCACAAAACACCAAACTGTGGCTGCTATGTTAATTAAAATTTGGGCATATTTAGATGGTTCCCAAAACATGTAAGACTTTTTTAAAAAATAAGTTTTTAAGATTCAATTAAAAGGGAGGCGTACTAAAAATCGTACCACCAATGCACAATAATAAATCTCATCTGAGCATGTATGTTTGGTAGCCTACAAATTTCCCAAAAATTTTCTTTCAAGTAATTCGCTTTTTGCGTTTTTCATAGGGCCCGGTTTACCAAAAGCCATCAAGTTTTAAGTTTTTTTGTTGGCAACCGTTTTCCCACCATGTGGGACTTTAGTTTTAAAACTTGTTTTTTAAAATTAAAACCATATAGGGCTTTGTTAGAGTGATTCCCCCCCACTAAAAAGCGGTTTTTAAAATAACAAAATTTAGCTTTAAAATGATTGGGGGAAAGCGTTGATTAGCACATCATTGGGGCGTCAGAATTTTAAAATAATTTTTTATAATCGTTTTAGACAAAAATCCTTTAGTGGGAAGTTAAAATTTTTTTTTTTAACTTAAATTTTAAATTGATTAACTAATTTTTGGTAACTAAGTAAATTTTTTTTTTAAATCAATAATAAAACAATATGATTTTTTAGAAAGGGCCACTTTATATAATTGGCCCCTTTTAAAATCAAATTTAAAAAATTTAAAAATTTTTTGATGAAAAATTGAAATAAAAGTTTTCACCAAAATGGGAAAAAAGAGTTTTTAAATATTCAACAATGGTCCCCAGCGGGGAAAATAAAACTCAAATAGAAATAGATTATCAAACATATGATTATCAACTATGATGCGTATAACCCGAACGGGTAGTAAGACGCGGTGCTAATAATAATAATAATAATAATCAACTATGAAAACTTTATATGTATTCTTAAAAAATTAATAATCACAAAGAAGCTGGGACATAAAAATAAACCTCTACATTATTACCAAACTAAGATAATAAGAGACATAGGTGACTTTTCCATGTGTAAAAAAAATTAATTTCATAAAAAAATTAATCAAAACAATTATTAGCCAGTTAGAGAGTAATACTCGTTTACACTATTTATTAATTTTAATTTTAAAAACTTACATGGGTTTATTTATCAGGGGGGAAATAGCAAATTTGACATTCCTCAAATTAATTTTTTACTTTCAGTTTTTAATCTTTCTTGAAAATATTAAAATCTGAAATTTACATTTTTCAATTTTACAAACGGTTTTACCATAATTGTAAAATTTAACTCCATTGATTAAATTTACGTTTCAACCATCGTATGGTAGAATATCTCCAACGATAAAAGTCTGGCGCTTCATCACTGTATAAATGTTTTCGACTGGGGCATACAGCGAAGCTATCGTGGTGATATTTGGGTATTATTTTTTTAATTTCAGGGTGATACTGTTTTTAGAATTAAAAGAGCGATAAAATTGCTCAGTGGTATTCGTGAAAATTGATTACCCTAGAGATGAACAACACTGATACAATCAAACACTCTGAGAGAGGGGGGAGGTTTTGGATCGAAGGTGACATCCCTATAAAAGATCGTTGTCATTGGTTTTTTGCAATTTAGTATAATGGATAAAATCAACGCGTCCATCCTCACTTACTCTAAGAACTAGGATTGTGTCTGATTTCTGACAAGAGTTAAATTAAATAATTACCTATAGAATTATTAAATCATACGCCTGTAGGATATCAAACCGCACTTGGATTTACTCTCTCCCTCTGCACAGGATGAATTTAAAGATACAAATATTGTTTGGGAACATTTATAATAAGGGATAACACAAATTGATGGACCACCATCTATTTTAAAAAAAATTGTTTTACAATGACCAACATCATCATAGACAAAAAAAAAATACAACTTGGTGTTATATCTATGTACGTGACCTCTTTTTCAATTTGGATAATGGTCACCCATGGTGGATATGACTGGTTCTTGTTTTTCTTTGCAGTTTGGTTCCACAATTCTGTTCAGCCATGGGCTAATGTCATTGGAAAAACTTTCAGGGGCTTAAAGATTAGAACAATACGTTTAATAATTAGCTATGTGTTTAAGTGTGGTTAAATCACTGGATATTTTAAGGCCCAAATCCGTTTTCAAGATTACAGCGTCATATTCAAAAACAATGTGATTGGGGTCACACTTAATCATCATGGCCTGCAGTGGAAAAGGCGGTAAATTTGGCCCCCCAATAAATTCAATACACTTTTAAAACTTGATACTCTCGATACTCCTATAATTTATGTTAAGGGGATTAGAAGAGAAAATTTATAATAGAAAGACAGATAAAAAAAAAAAACTTGTAATTGATATGTTTGCTTGGGGTGTCCTTTTTTTGAAAGATTTGAACCATCATATATATGATAAATGTTTCGGGCATAAATATGAAAAATCTAATTCAATCTGTACGCTTCCAAAAAGTAAACTTTCTTTGGGAATGGTTTTTTTCAGCGCCACTATAAATTTGCAATAATCATTTTTATTTTTTAGTTTTGAAGCGACACTAGACGAGTATACACAATGTCTGTTTTTGTAATCCTTTCACCACTTATTTGGCGGGACCATCTATTTGCAGGAAAACTACTTTTAAAAGAGATTTAAAAAAAAAATTTAAAACAGGTGTGCAGTGTGGATAAATTTGATAGAATTATCTTGTGTTTCATCGAGAAAAATTTAAAATTCACTGAGATTATCTAGTCACGTCACACTACACAAAGGTGTTAATGAATAATTTGGATTTTAGAATCAAGGGTGGACCTCAACTCCTCGTGTTGAAATTTAATGAAAGAAACCTAATTCGAACAAAGTACGTGAACCTTTTAACAAGGTATCACTATATAAACCTATCGGTTATTATAATTACACAAAACCTTTTCCATCAGGGGAGTAAGTTTCATGACATCTCCCCAAATGCATTGTGGTGTTTAAAGAAACGCGGGATCAAACATAAAAAAAACTATCTAGCTAGGCAAGTTTTATCCGGAAAATCCATCTTAAATACAAGGAATATATAGGAATGCGACGGAATAACCTCACAGATATTTACTCTTCGATCTGAGTCAAAAATCGGACCAACGCCTGTGCTTCAAAACAAAACAAAATTAACAGTATTTGGAAAGAGTTTGTCCCCTCTAAACTATTAGGTGAAACTGGGTCAAGAAAAATAGGCAAAAGCTGTTGGTGTCAAAACGGCCAAACCGAAATTGCGCAAAGCTATTCTCAAAGTCGCCAACCCGAAGGTTATAACAACACTTGGCGAAGGCGCAAAAAATACATCAAACAATATATTAAAATTATTTTAAAAGAGATAAGCATAAATTAGTAGAGAATAAAAGTTGTATGTGGAAATTGGCTAGTAAGGTGTTTCCGATGAAGCGAAAATAAATATCGCCGTTAAATCTGGGGGATTCCTAAGCATCATACTACCGGCTATCCTTTCCTCTCTTGTCAGACCCTTAGTTAAAATAAAAATGTCACAACTTAAACAGATGTTTTCTCGTCCCACAAGAAACAAATTTAATAATAAACGCGATGACAAGTCTTCCGATATAGTACAGATGAAAAATATTCTTAGTAGGAAATCTAGAAAAAAGATGAGTATAAAAGATTGGCTAGTTTTTAGGAAGCTTCAACAGTGACATTTAACAAACCCAGGGAGAGAGCGAGACTACTCATAAAGATACCCATCGGGGGGCCCCCAAGAAACCGTTGCTTCAAACTTTAACCACCTGTTTCTCCGCCAACAAGCGTACATTGTGCCTCACCCCCGTTTAACTGCAAACCGGCGCTACGTATGAAGCAAGAAAACCCGCCAGCAGACAACTCTGATCACCGCTCACGACAACCAATATCTGAAGCCTGGCCGTGAATTGCAATTGTTTCCACGGCCTAAATAGGAGTAGTGCTTAAATGCGCAAGCGCGGCCTTGTGAATATTGTTGGAGCTGAAGTGAAAAGGGTGTGCCCACCCCCCATCTTCGTCTGGTACCTATCGGCGTTGTGCGCAGGCGCCCAAAGAGGTAATTGAGAAATCATTGGTGTTGAATGACATCACCCCCAAAGTCATAAATTCCTTCCAATTTCCCCACTGTTAAAAATCTGAATATAAGCAAGTGCCAAGCAATGTTCTTTACTCCCTTTGATGCCAATATTTTCCAAGGAACATATTAGAATGTAAGTGGTCTAAAGGGTTGGGGATTCATATAATATTTTTTAATGTTACATAAGTGGCTAGGGTCTGCCTTTAACTATAAATATGTACCATCTCTTTTTGCATTTCAAGAAGTTAACTTTGATTTATTTTTTATGTTTTTTTACGCTTGAATATTATTTATTTCTGAGTGATAATCTGTTGCGAAAATAGTTTTTAAAAATATCTGTTTATTTACGGCTAATCTTGTTGTTTTGGGAACTAATAAATAAACGGACCTTTGATCCTTCGATCATGTTGGGGTTTGTCGTTTATAGTTTTGGTCAGAGGGTTGGATCTTACGCACTAAGCGTGCCATTTAAAATTATTTTTAGATATGAACCAGGGGTTGGCCACGATTAAGCTGGTATAATGTTAGTGTTGAAAGAAAGGGGGAAAATCCTTAATTAAAATAACTCTTTTTCTATATGCAATTTATTGACGAGTCAGTCGTAACACATTTGAATTGGATATAACACACATATATTTCTTATAGAATTCAATTATCATGTTGTATATTACGGGCATAAATCCCTAGTTTTATTAATTGTAATATTTCATGTTTCCAATTGATATTTGCCACTTGCCCTGAGATTAGTAATTTCTAAATTAATTATAATTTTCTTAAATTGGAGAGTTTTTTCATATATTTTTATATGTCAAATATCTTGCGAGAACTCGCAGTCTTAATACATTTTGTGTTTTTATAAATTTATATTTTAACTGTTATAAAATAAACTAGCCGAAGAGGCCAATATTATCAAATATTCATGGTTTTGCTTAATGTCAGGGCTTTATTTTAAATTGAACACTAGACCCCCTTTTGTTGTTAAATGGGTAGGTCCAGTCAAGTGGGTTTGGTTAGGTAGGGCAGTTATCATTAAAGATCCCTGATGATTAACTCGTGTATTTCCTTTTGTGCGACACCTTCGCTTTCGGTGGTATTCTGGGGCGTCCCTGGTTGGATAGGGAAAGGACGCTACCACCAAGGGGGGGGGTTGACCAAGTATTAAGACGTAGACTGGTCAACCTGCACGAGTTATTTGAAAAGAAAAAAATAAATCTACCTTTCAGTTAGAAGAAAACAGGTTTCCCCTGGATTCCGTAAGACGAGGTCACTAGGGAGCACACCATTAAAGACTCACCAAAAAAGGGTGGGGGAAGTGGGGGGGAGGCAAATCCTATTTTGTGCCTCGATCAGTTTTATAAATCAAAACGGTTCCTCCGACATATTGTTACCTCCCGGGAAAATTTTAAATTCCCGTACGTAAACAGGAGATTTCTAATACCATGTTTTTGGAAATTGGGTAAGTAAGGAAAAATTTTTTAAAATTTGGGAATTCGAGTTTTACCGTAAAGATACCGATATCTACGGGGTAACACACACTAAAAGGGGTACGCCAGGACTGTGGGATTTTTTGACGAAAAGAAACTAAATAAAGATATAATTCAGACATTTTTTAAAAAAAATAAAAAGACATACTAACTACACGAGCACTCATCGTAAAAACTTTGACCCTGACGGAAAATAACGTCTAGTAGAATTTTTAAAAAGATAAAACAACTTTTGAAATGTTTTGGGTAGACCCGTTGAAACACACTCAATAGTGCCGCTTAAAGGAAATTCTATTCAATTATTTCACCCGTTGGCTTTTTCATCGCGGAAAACTTCAAAAGTCAGTCGAGATATAAAATAAAAGTAGACAATATTTAAACGGCGGGACGCGACATTTTTTCACCGCAGTTTAAAAAAAGGTTTTCACGAAACCCCACAGGTGAACAATATGGACGATGTGTAGGAGATAATTTAGTAGATAGAGAGTTTTAAAAAAGGGAAACAATGGGTTAAATTATATTATAAACATTATTGACTTTTTTTAAAAAGACGCGGGTCTATACCTCTTAAAACAAAATCGGTAAGGCATCACTTTTGCTTTAAAAGGGTTTTAAAGGTAAAAGTAGAACCCGCCCCCCCTTTTTTCGATTCTCGGAAAGGGGTGGGGAATTTTTTTTAAATAAAAATTTAGAGCCTTTTAAGTTATTGATTTCCCCAAAAAAAAATGTGAGGCATTAACAATAAATCGTCCTAAATTTTAGGGGCAACCCCCCCCCCCCCCCTTAATACAAAAGGGCAGAAGGCAGAAAAAATTTAGGTAAAGAGTTACCTGAAGAACATAAAAATTTTTTTTTGTAAAAAAACAATAACAAGCTGAGAAAACAATCAACACCGCGTGAAGCGCGTTTTTTCCGTAAAACGGGGAAAAATCAATTACATCAAAGGAAAACTAACTTACCTCCTAAAAAACAAATCAGTTACATTAAACCCATAAAAGGGAAAACGGCCCGGGGTTTCCATGACATGGTTTTTGGTATATGGTTTTTTGGTTACTTCGCTAAATTGATTGGGTCCTAAACGGGTTTACCTACTTTAAGTTATCCACCCTAGAAATAAAATATATCCTTTTACGGCCCCGTACAAACGTGACTCATACAATTAAAAAGGCCACAAGGTAAAAATAACCCAAACAACCCTGGGCTTAAAACTGGCAAACAAATTGATCCAGAAACAGCTTACTTGAAAAAACATAACCCGGGTTTTTCGAACCCAGGACCAAAAATCTCGGGTTAAAACAATTTTTAAAACGTAAAAAATACAAATAAATAGGGTAAACCCCTGAATAAAAGTGGGGCAAAGCGGGGGCAACCCCCAGCCCGAAAAAGGGGTTTAGCATAGTAAAATTCAAAAAAAAAATAAATTAAATAACAAAGTCCAAAAAATAAATTTTTAAAGAGTTCCCCCCCTGACGCCGAAAAAGTAAATTTGGGGGGAAGGTAATATCCCCCAAACCCCTCGCTGCCCTCACCTTTATCCTCGAGCCGGGGGGGTAGTAAGTGGGCCTGAGATCCCGGACCGCTAGTATTTATAAAAATAATTCTCAGAAAAAGGGGGCGGATCGAAGGAAGGGGGAAGGTTGGAGAACTTACAAAAAAGGGGGAGGAGAATTTTTAGGCTCATATCGAAAAAACTGCACCTTCGCGAAGCCCGGGGAAGGGGAACGGAAAATCTTCTATCCTTTTTCCTGCTGCCCAAAACTGGTCGAGCCCCATTGCCGGTGGGGCAGACACGCCCTTATCAGTCTTTGATTTGGCGAGACGGAGGGCCTGGGCAACAGTGCCGCTGTTGCCCCGTTGGGGTGTCCCAGTTGGGAGTGTTGTTACAATGTAAGTTGTTACATATAAACTTTCTTATTCATTTAAATTATAATCATTACATGGCGCTTGAAAATTTTTCTTCCAAGAAGGGACACGCTACTGTAAGGGACGTCAATATACCCCCAAAACAAGTTGACAATATAAATTTTTAAATAATAACTTTCCCTTTTTTTTGAATGATCGAATAGGATTTTAAAAAAAAAAACTTAGTCATTTTCCCGGGCCGGAAACCTCCATAAAACCGAGTTTTTTGTCTTGTATTTTTAAATTTTTTTTAAACGACCTTCTCAACTTCCATAGCAATGAATATTTATTATAAATATATTTTATAAAATATATATATTATATATATAAAAATATATATAAATACAAAAAATGGGGCAAGTAAGGGCATAGCACTAGAGTCCTCCTTAAAGTATCGGGGGTACAGCTCCTTGGGTCCGCGACCCTACATCGTACATAGGTCGCGTAAATAGTTTGCCGAGACTTTTCATTTTTTCTAGAAATAAACCGAATTTAGAAATAAAAAAAATTTCAACATAAAGTGTGTATTAAAAAAAAACAAAATTCTAAAACATCATAAACTCTTCAAATTTTGCCCGACCACGGGGCGAAAAAAACAGGGAAAAATCATACCTTTTTTAAACAAGCGGGCGTTATTTTTATCATTTGCATAATCCAGACTAAAGGGGGCTGCATGGAACTTTTTAAAAGCAATTGAAAAAAAAAATGTGGGGGATATTTCACCGCATTTTAAAACTCACAAATCGTCGATGTCTGGACAAGCTAGTTCAAAATTCTGACGCTAGTTCCAAACGACCCAAGGAACGGCTCCAGCGTCATCAAACCTATTCATTACTTAAAAACTACTACACTCCGAAAAAAGTAGGAAAAATTTAAACTGGGAAAAAAATTTTTTTCAAGGGGGGGATTTGTGTGCATAATTAAAGAAAACATATTGGGCAAAGGGTAAGAGGGTAATTTTACCCCTGAATTATTTAAGGGTTTAAAGTAATTCCTAGATTCCCCCAAAGAGTCTATTCTTACAATCTCCAGGGGGCCCCAAATTTACGGGGCTTTTTATAATAAGAACTATTCGATAATTAAAAAAAAACTTGGACATGGGGGAAAAGAACCAGAAAACTTTGGGGTTATACACCATATTTTAACCACTGACTATCCCGGAATCGTCCCCTTTTTAGGGGGAATTTGCATCATATTTTAAGGTAAGTGTAATGGGCATGTGTAAATCGTCGGCTCAAAAAGTGATTTATTTAAAACGCGAGCTATCGATAACCAGACACCTTCAACTCGGCAGTTTTGGGTTATTGCTGCCTTTGTACAATTAAATTTTAATTGTAAGGGGTTTCATATTTAAGAATAAAATAGGCAGTCTAACATTATGTTTTTTAAATAAGGAAATTCAAATCAAGTATCTTTAAATTTTTCGCAGTCCCTCATAGCCCCTGCTTAAAATAAAGGAAGAAAACCTTGGACACGGGACATTTCCCGGATATCTCATGCTTAGAACATTTTCGTACTAAAACAAGGCCGTTTTCGATTCCCAGCAAGGTGTCAATTTTCTAAATGATATGTTGATGGAGAATTCCTCACTAAAAAGCATAAATAATAGCTTCGCCTATTTGATTCCCAACTAAGACTAGTTCAGGTTTGCCTCCGACAATGTTTCAATTAGAAAAAAATAGTACAGAGTAAGAATATTAAGGGCATTTAACATCATCTAGTCAAGTGGAAAGGACAAGTTAGTTATTTTAACAGATGGGTACATGCGTCAGATATAGCACTGCCGTCGGATACGAGCGCTGGATCAATACACTCTCTTACTATACGACAACTTGGCACAATCCATACGGCTGGATCCGATTGGTCCAAAGTCGTAGTGACCCAAGTGGGTCGTGATTTGTTTCCTCAAACAGATTTAGCATCCTTTAAGGAGCTTTATATTAAAATTAAGAGCTCGATAAATGATAAAGGTGATCTTGAGGTTCTAATATCTAAATTCCCAAAGGTATATTTTCGTGATCAAACAATGTTTAACAGAGATAAAAGAAACAAAAGGGGGCATGGAACCCCATAACCACACGATTCAAAAACATTTTTTTTTACGGTGACGAAAATTAAATTTACAATGAAATTCCAATTCGTTTTCTATGTGGGCATAAGTGAAATTTTAAATTAAAGACCATTTAAACAGACTACCCAACATAGAGTCGATTAATGCGGTTAATAAAATATGAGGGATTTTAAAGGATGGATATTAAGGGGGTCTTTTAGGAACTTATTCGTAAACTAGCCGGCTCTAGTATATTCGAAAAAGAGTCTGCCCTTTTTGTGCACATACATTATATTACCACAATTAATAGGGGACTCCTAGTAAGATAAAATTAGAATCAAAAGTTTGTAACCCCCCCCTTCATAAGATTTGATAGGTTCAATTACAATAAATAAAAGGTAGGTAGTTACAAGAGAGTTTATTTTATTCTACAAACAACTTGCAGACATACAAGAGCGAGGCACTCAGGAAAGTCGAGTGACTGGCCGATAAGGGGCCCAAGTAAACAATAAATAAAAGGGCAAGACCCCAAATCGTTAAAGAAAAACAGAACGATTAATACCAACGTAGTCATAATTAAATTTACCCCCGCAGAAGGCGACGAACCTAGCAGGAAAGTTAAATACAAGTAATATGTATAGGTCTACACGACTGGCGATGCCGACACTACATTGACATAAGTATGAGTTTTATAATGGGACTGCCATTATAAGGCGCCACAGAGAAAATGATTTACCTAAACCTAACTGTTACAATAAAATCCTAATCAAATTAGTTCAATCACATTTTTTATTATTATAAAAACCAATGTGCTGGGTGCACGGGCTCGCCCCCCCCCCCGAGTTGAGTAACAATTTAAAAAATTCACATCGTAACAAATCTTAAACTTTTAGCAAGCAGAACAACTTGTTAAATAGAAATAATTAGGCCCCAAGATGGCGACATGCTAAAGTTCCATTAGCGCCCAAGATGGCGCCACGCTAAAGTTCCAACCCGTCGTGAGGCGGACACAACGTTAAGTACAAAGAAAAAGCTAGCGCATAAACCATAATGGTGACAGGCAAATCCTGCAGTCTCAGAGAAATATAGCTATTAGTAATCGTGATTTATATTTAAAGTTGAAACTTAAAATTTTGAACGTTTTAAACCCAAAAAATAATTTTTAGAAACGTCGAACAACGATCTACGTCTAAATCTAAGACAAGTGTCTCACCTAATCGAGTGCAGAGAAATGCGTGACATGACTACACGTCCAGCCGTTATATACTGTACAAAAGTCAATCACGTGTTCACAAACGGCGGGAATCACACTGGGACGAAGGGAGAGGGGTGTACGTTGTTTCCCGACAGAATTCTCGATTATTCTCGTGATAATTTCAAATCACGTGCCGGTGGATGAGTCTTGTTTCACTCGAACACAACCGTCGGCGCATACGGGTTAGCGCATCTTATTTTTCAATTGTCCGAGTCTTGCTCTATCGGCCTCGAGCCACGGGCGGTCAGTAAGCCGCGTAAATGTTGAGTGGAGTTGAGTGCGCGTTTCATGAAGTCGAGATCCAGCCCAGTCAAAGGGGACCAGATCAGGTGAGCCAGATCGCCCCATGTTTTGCATTATGTTGTGCAACGTCACAATGCCCCCCCTTGGACGGAGGAGAAGGACGTCCTTACCCTTTTTGGTGAAGACACGGGGAGGCCCCCTTCCTCGATGTTCACCGCTGACTAAGGGGGGGTGGCGGCTCCGGTACCCTCCGAGGCCATGTTAGGTGGCCCAATGCAGGTTCGGGAGATGACGAATAACTGGACTCCGGGGTTGACCTCTGCTTCACACGCTCACTCCAAAAACACCGTCATCCGGGTTGACAGGGAGACAGCATATGCTCGTAAGGTGGCCCGCTTTAACCACCAGGGAAGCTTCATCCCCACGCCCAGCGGGGCGATCATTGACTGCCGATGAGTGTACAGGAACAAAGGAGGGGAAAGGAAAGGCAGGGCAGAAAAGGGGGGGACGAAGGCCGAATAGGTGAAGTCTCTGAGAACAAAAGTTTACACGTGAACCCCAAACATCCAATTGTAAAGTTTATCAGTTAGCCCCAGCCATCCTTGAAAGTTACTGTGGCAGTTTCGTAGCACAAAACATTGTTACCAGCACGGGTCACAGAGATACCCACAACTCTGTTTAGCGACGACTTTCCACGAATGAGGAAAGGTGGGTTTGCCGCTTCACACGCACTTAGATTTAGTCCAGTCGGTGGGGCGAACGTTCTGCACCATGTAATTTGGACCGACACACGCTTTATTATAAACAGTCCAACCAAGTTTCTGCCCAAAGTCATACCAGGCCCTACAGTATACAAATTTATCCTAACAATACCGGGGGGTGGTACCCCTTCCTATATAAATTATATATAAAAACAATATAGAATACCTAGAAACATGCACTTAAGAACGCAAAATTAAATCACAAAGGTACATTTAAGCAAACAGACGACACACAGCACGGGTCAATTGACTCATTTCCCTGCAGCCTTTGGGTGGCTGACATGTGCTCTACGTGTCAAGGATGGGTCGGATACTTCTTTTAACAATCCCGAAACGGGTGTAAAAATCTTTAAATTTTGACCAGGGACCACCCCACTTATACGCCATCTTCGCCGAAGACTTGTCACAGCTGAGCTAAGAGGAAAACACTTGCACACAACAACGTCCCCAAGTTTAAATGGGACAGGGATATGCCCGGTTATAGGTGGTGGCAACCTTCCTTTTGGGGACTTCAGGATGTTAGAAAAAGCTACCTCACATTTTTTCATAAGAACAATCACCTGCGTCATTAAGGAGTGGGTCAATATCCCAGTTAAACAATAATGGGTGGTTCAGGTCCCTATTGAGGAGGACAGGGGAAGGAGTGGCTTTGGGACTGACTCATGGAAAGCGGCTTTTAAAAGCAATGTTCAAAACGTCTAAGCCCCTGGTCCCAGTGGGTGTGATCCAGGTGGTGAAAGATCGTCAAGGCAACTTTTTAGGTTACGATTAAACCTTTCTACATGGTTCGGCGATGGGTTGTACGGCTAGTGGTAACGTGTCTTATCCCCATGAAAAACAATATCTCCGAAAAGATTTAGAACGGAAACACGGTCCATTATCACTTACTATGACCCTTGGGGCCCCTAAAATTCCCCAAAACGCCTGCACAGAGCATTAACAGTTGCCCTTGCCTTCATGTTCCTTAGGGGATGGTATGACGAATTTAGAGAAGGCGTCCATGGCAACGAGTATAGAGGTGTTCCTTGGGTAGAGCGGGTAAGGGGGCCGACGAAATCAACAAAAACTTTCTCCCAGGGTTTTGTTAGCAACATCCACGGAGTGAAACCCTATTTTAGAATTACGCGCCGGTTTTTGGCCAATTGACACGGCTCACATTTGCGCACCCAATCTCTAACGTCTCTAGGCATTAAGGGCCAAAAAAAATTCCTTAGAAATCTTGCGTTCGGTCTTAAGGACACCGCAATGGCCGCCAAAAAGGGAGTCGTGGAAATATTTAAGTAACATAGGCCTAAGTTTCTCTGGCACAACATATCTTATCCTACCCTTGACACGAACTACTAAGAGGTCTTTAAAAATCTCGTAGTTCCCAATCCTCTCTCCACGCTTGATCCGGGTCAACGATCTGTCTGCAACACGGATCCATAAAACTGATGGTCTTTGATTGAGATAAAGGATTCGGGAATCGTATGGATAACAAATAACGAGCCATCCTCCTTACATTCTCCTACAGGTTCCTTATCCTCACACATCCTAGACAAAGCGTCAGCGACAACATTAAGCTTCCCAGCAACGTGATGGGTAGTAAACTTAAACCTGGATAGCTTCCAAACCCACCGCCCAAATTTTCCCTAGTTGTTTCGGGTGATTCCACATCCAGCTGAGGCCATGTTGTCAGTGTACAACTCAAACTGGCGAAGCTCTAGATAGTCAGCGAACTTGTCGATGCCGAAGATACAGCTGAGACATTCCTTTTCATATATGCTTATACTTTCTTTCGGCAGGCTCAAAGTTCTGCTGGCGAAAGCTACAGGTCTACTTCCTCGGAAGTCGTTTGAAGAGAGAAACCGCCCCTAGCGCTACAGAGGAGGCATCAACATGTAGTTGGAAAGGCAGAGAAAAGTCAGGCATTGCGTAGCACGGCTGGCGACACTAGGTGGCGCTTAAGCGCAACAAAAGCCTGCTGTTGGGCAGAACCCCAAAAATAAAGGTGGCCCCCTTTTTCTTCAAGGATTTTAAGGGGGTTGGCTAAGTCAGAGAATTTTCGGATAACCTAGGTAGTAGGCGCACATACCTAAACCGTAATACCCCTTTTTATGTTTTTTTGGGGGGGGAAAATCCAAGATAGGCTTAACCCGATCCCGGGGCAACGAGCAGGTTACCCTCAGAAATGATTTTAGCCAAGATATGGGATAGATCTCTACGCCCATGTGACTTTCTCCGGGTTTACAGTCAACCAGCCTCGCGCAGGCGCCTCAACACACCTCAACATGACGCAAATGGTCATCAAAAGATTTGCTGTAAACGCAGATATCATCAAGGTAGTTAAACACGAATTTGTATTTCAGGTCCGCCAAAATTGGTCTAAGACTCTACTCAAAGCTTGCCCCCGCAACTTATCCCTAACGGCACTCGGTTGAAATTTGTAGACTTGCCAGGGGTGATAAACGCGGTAAATTTCTTAGACGACTCTGAGAGAGCACATTGCAGAAAGCTCGCATTAAGGTCAATCAAGCTGTATAATTTTTCTCCGCCAAGATGTTGGAAGGCAGACACTTTTGCTAGGCATGGGGTATGGGTCGAACACTATTTTTTTATTAAGCTTTCTATAATCGACAATCAAGCGATGCCCATGACCTTTCCTGGGAATAATGAACGCAGGACTTGCGTATGGGGATTTGGAGGGACGAATAACCTCCTTTCGTTCCAAGTCCCTGATAAGATTTCTAAATATCTCGAGTTTGGGGGTGCACAGGAGTAGGGACCAGATCTAACAGGAATGTGGTCCTGCGCCACAATGTCGTACGGCAAAATGTCGCACTTGCCCCATCTGTCAGTGATGACGTCAGGGAAACGAGCTTTCAAACGAACTATCGCTTCACGTTCCTCGACAATTGGGGAAAAAACCTGCGAGGATGGTGCCCAACACAAAACGGAATTAACAAACTAGGTTCAAAACTAAAAGATATTCCTAAGCGTCTAGGTCAAGTTCGACTCCAGTCTCGAACATGAAGTCAGTCCCTAGAATAACATCAAAGGGAAGTTCTGGCATAACAAAGAATGGACGTTTCCAGGCAAATCTTCTATCTTAATAGAGAGCACTACTTTAAATCGACCAAGATAGTCTGCCCATTAGCCACGGCGTAAATCTTAGGACCTATCGACCTATAATCGATTTTTGTTTTACCCTCTAACTGGCGCAAAAACTCACGGCATATAAATGAGTGACTGGCTCCTGTATCTAAAAGAGCAACACAATCATTTGGGCTACCTGGATCTGAACTACAGGAGTAGGAGCAGTGGTTTAATACAAGTGGGCACGACCGGACCACGACTACGAGCGCGCCCTATAAGTTTCCCGATCTACACTGTCCTCTGTACGTGACCCAGTCTTCTACACCGAAAACAAACTCATGCGCGAGAGGTCGCGGGTGCCGGTTGTCAGAACCCGAAGACCTGAAGTTGTCCCTAGGATGTTAGCATTTGCGATCGCCCGGTAGTACAGGCCCCTAATGACAAGGCCGTTTTCATAGGTTCGGGAGTTGAACCCCGCGTCTGCGGTTTAATGCCGCCGGCGCATGCGCACTTAAATACTCCTGTTCGGCGAGCAGGGTGTTTTCAATCGAAGATGCTAAGAGAAAGTTCAATACGACAGGGCTTAAGTAAAACAAAATGTCGCGGGTGAGGGCGGGCACATTCCCAAAAATAATACACGATTCTGACTTTCCCATTTTTATCACGCACTATTGAGAACTTGAGCTGCCTCTTGGGTAGATAAAACAAAATCTCTCAACGATTCGTGGGGATATTGAAACCTGTGAATAACTTCCTTACATAACCTTTCTCTAGCCCTACTGGTAACAGCGCTTCTAAAATGAGGTTTAGTAAAATGATCTCCAAGATAAACCATTTGAATCCCACGGGGAAACAACTGGGTTAAAAAACCAGAAGTTTTGGCCAAACACAGAACAAAAAAAATTTGCTATCACTCGCTAACTTTAGACAATATTTCCTGTTGATCTCAACCATAAATTAAACAGAGTAGCGTGATCTTGACCGTCGCAAACAGTGGTCCGATTCATAATCTCCATAAGTACTTTGTTCTGACATTTAACTAGTGAAGGGGGAGGAGGAGGGGCGGTAGGCGCTAAAGGGGGTGGATTCCCATCCTCAATCCTGTCCATACCCGAGTCGTCCCCAGCCTCCCAGCCCCGCTAATCTCCCCCCCATAGCTTTTGATCTGAGCTCACCCACAGTAGCTTTGGGAGGGAAAGGGGACGCCCCTTGAAGTCAGCTCAGCTGTCAACTCATCCGGCTCAGGCGGGAGACAGCAGTCTAGATGTGGTCAAATTGGGCATGGCAGTCGCGGAGTGGGCTCCAAAGGCACGGAGTCATGAAACATAAACAAACAAGAATCAGTACAATATCAATCATCGAACAATCTGCAGACAGGCGGACCCTATTTCTCTCCTAACTATACCTAATATCCCATTAAGTGCCCCACTCAACTCTGCGAGAGCAGAGTGGCGCCCGCTTCTCTCTTTAAACCCCCCTTCAATGTTTTGATAGGTTTTATATTACAAAAAATAAAAGGTAGGTTAGTTACAAGAGAGTTTATTTTATTCTAACAAACAACTAGCAGCATACAAGAGCGAGGCACTCTAGGAAAGTCGAGTGACTGGCCGATAAGGGCCGAAGTAAACAATAAATAAAAGGGGCAAGACCCCAAGTCGTTAAGAGAAAACAGAACGATTAATACCAACTAGTCATAATTAAATTGACCCTCGCAGAAGCGACGAACTAGCAGGAAAGTTAAATACAAGTAATAAGTATAGGTCTACACGACCTGGCGATGCCGACACTACATTGACTTTAAATATGAAGTTTTATAATAGACTGCCATTATAAGGCGCCCCCAGAGAAAATGATTTACCTAACCTAACCTGTTACAATAGATCCTAATCAAATTAGTTCAATCTAATTATTATTATTATAATGACCAATGTGCTGGGTGCACGGGCTCGCGCCCCCCGAGTTGAGTAAAATTTAAAAAAAATTTACAATCGTAACAAATCTTAAACTTTTAGCAAGCAGAACAACTATGTTAAATAGAAATAATTAGCGCCCAAGGATGGCGACATGCTAAAGTTCCATTAGCGCCCCAAGTGCGCCACGCTAAAGTTCCAACCCGTCCGTGAGGCGGACACAACGTTAAGTACAAAAAAAAAACTAGCGCATTTAAAACCCTAATGGCTGACAGGCAAATCCTGCAGTCTCAGAGAAAATATAGCTATTAGTAATCGTGATTTATATTTAAAGTTTAAACTTAAATTTTGAACGATTTAACCCAAACATAATTTAGAAAACGTCGAACAACGATCTACGTCTAAATCTAAGACAAGTGTCTCACCTAATCGAGTGCAGAGAAATGCGTGACATGACTACACAGTCCAGCCGTTATATACTGTACAAAGTCAATCACGTGTTCACAAACGGCGGGAATCACACTGGGACGAAGGGAGAGGGGTGTACGTTGCTTCGACAGAATTCTCGATTATTCTCGTGATAAATTTTAAATCACGCGCCGGTGGATGAGTCTTGTTTCACTCGAACACAACCGTCGGCGCATACGGTTAGCGCATCTTGATGTTCAATTGTCCGAGTCTTGCTCTAATCGGGCCTCGAGCCACGGGCGGTCAGTAAGCCGCGTGATGTTGAGTGGAGTTGAGTGCGCGTGTTTTTATGAAGTCGAGATCCAGCCCAGTCAAAGGGGACCCAAACGGTGAGCCAGATCGTCCATGTTTGCATTATGTCTGTGACAACGTCACAAGTTTCCTCCCATCACCGTACATCACGTGTTCTCTCGTATTATTCTTTTTTTCCCGTCGAGAAATGTCATTAACTCTTGTACACAAAGTATTTAAGTCTTTCTTATAGAGTGTGTTGGTGAAAGTGGGAATTTTTGATCGGGTTCCATATTAAACTATGGAATGTAGAAAATGTTAACATGATTTCAGGAAGTGTTATTATTATTACTATTATTTTTTAAATACGCGTCTTACTACCTGTTCGGGTTATACGCAATTACTCTAAAGTGTAGTGGTAGGATGATGTAAGATGAAATGGAGGAACCTACAGTTTAACGTGGAATAGAACCACGGTGGAGGCCTGTCATTCCCCCCATTCACAAGTTGTGATTAATACACGTCTTGTCAGAGTGAAGGAAGGGTTAGGCCAATCAGATAAATCTGTGCCGGGACCGAGGATTGAACCCTGGCCGCCAGGAATAAAGTCTGACAACTTATCCCTAGACCACCAGGAAACCAATATACAGACAGTGATTGTAGTCAATGTTACCTTGATTCAGATAGTGAGTGTAGTCAAAAGTTACCTTGATACAGATAGTTAGTGTTAAAATTTTTCCAAAATATAGATAGTAGTGTAGTCAATGTTACCTTGATACAGATAAGTTAGTAGCAGTGTACCTTGAACAACAGTGAGTGAGTCAAAAGTTTTCTTTTTTAAAAGATAGTGAGGGGGT
>JBCFYV010010040.1:0-19268 GCA_039000515.1 Timema cristinae | reverse complement strand
TTCAGAGTTATATTGAATCGTTCCACGATGCTTGTTTTAAAACGTTGGATTATGAGTGGTGTAGTAATGCACGCCTTCTTGCTTGGAAATTTCCGGACTAGACTTTGCCGGGGAACTCTGTCCCTTTGTCCGTCTGTAAACATAGAGGTTTACGGCCACTTTGTTTGAAAATTGTCCCGAAATGCGTCTCTCACGATGCTACCCGTCTTGGATGGAAGAAACCTCGACCATGCTATCTTGATTAAACACGTCTATGACGTGAGCAATTACACTGCACCGTCGTTGTATTTTCTGAGACTTCGCATATCGTTGAGATCGGCTTGCCAGAGATCTTCACCACGTACTTGTTGAATGAAAACTTTTTTTTATCACTGGTTTGTTGTAGGGTCTAAGCGTCCTGCGCACGAAGCCATTTTCGTACTTTTTTGGGATCTTTCTTGGATGCCTTTATGTGCGATGCCGCCCCTCCAAACCTTGCAGGATGAGAAGGGTCGTAGTAGATGTCGGCTAAACGGTCCATTAAGCTATGAACGGCAGCCACCTGTTTTCATCCACCCTCTCGGTTTATTCTTCTTAGGGCGTTGGATGGTGTAAGTGGTTGTGGTATGGGCGTCGGATCTCTAATGTGCACCAAACGTTTCGGCTTTACAATAAATTCTTTCGGAACATTTATTTTTTACAGCGCCGTGAGAAACTCTCGCCACCTGATGGCTCGCTGTGTCTTCTTGCTCTGACAGATCGTTGACTAAATCCACAATATTGGATCATGGAGAGGCGTATCTTGAATACTTACTTCTCCCTTTGAGTCCCAAGAGATGGTGCCTCGGGACTAGATTTGTTCTAGTAAAGTTCAGCTTTTTTACGTGCCTGTGCTGGTATAGTATTAAGTACAGCAGGGATGGGGAAGTACAGGCACTTCAGGGGTTTGTGGTGGTGACGGCGGTTTCAGTTGGCGGAGGAAGTTGACTAAAGTGTAGATGGCGCTGTAGCACTTGTTGGTATAAAGTCCATTTAGATATTGTCAAGTTTTGAAGAGAGGATTTTTTTCCATTTCCTTGTCCAAGTCTGAGACCACTAGATTTGTAGCCGATACCGCTTGTTGGTGGTGCTGCTCGTAACGGTGTATGTTTCCGGGGACACCAATATCATCTTTTTCGTGTGTTCCATTATTTACTTGTTGAATAAGGAACTGAGGACCGGCTAATTAAAGAGGCTGAAAGTAAGGACAAGAACGCTCTTCTCTTCTGAACGAGTAGTCATCTCTTCTTCTTCCAGCACTCTCCTCGTTTAACCAGCTTGTGCAACACCTGCTTGTGAGCACGTAACTTTGTCTTCTGCGCATTTTTCAACGGCACCCCCCCTTTTAAAGTGTTGTAGGCACACTCGCATCAGAGTCAATTAGTTTCTTGCCGGCCGTTTTCATCAAGGCGACATGTTGCTGCAGATTCATGCGATACATCGCACGTAGCAGAGGGGCCTGCTTCAGCACTTTGGGGACTCATAACTATGAAATGATCTGTCATCCGGAAGTGGTTGATGTTTTTATAGTTTTTGCGTGGTAGATACACGCAACAGCTGACATTTGTGCGGGTTCTATATCTGAACCATTCCGGTGTATCTAGTTTTAAATCTAGCAATATTTAGCCGTGGGGAGTACTTGTAGCATCGTTGTAATACTCTTGTTAAAACACGGGGATTTTCAGGACAGACTTGTCGTGCAAAGTGTTGAATCTGAGCTTTATCCCTGGGATTTTTAAAAAGCACGATATAATGTGCGTTTAAGGAAATGTCTCTTTGGCCCTTGCCCTGGTGGAATATATTTTGTGGTAAGGTACATGACGCTAATATTTTGATGGTGGCATTCTTTGGTGAAAGATCGATGACCACTTCGTCAGCTTCACGCATCAGGTCATCCACGATAATCAGTTGTGGAGAGTCGTTACAGATGACATCCATTACCGGCAAACCCTTACAGAATATTACGCTGGGACTTGACCCGTCTTATTCGAATTCCCGGTTGTTATAAAGCATATAACATGTAATTTTATCAAATTTAACGTAACACATTGTGTCCAAGTGACGGATAAAGTCTGCTACAAAATATGAATTTCCACAGCCGGAAAGGCCCGCTTATGATGGACGAAAATGGATGTTTCAACTTGTCCATAATATTTGAGACTGAGCTTATAAGTTATATGAACTTATATTTATAGGATAGGAGAGTATTGGAGGTTGTAGACGTTTAAAACACAAACATAACAGTTTTTAAAATATTCATTTACAATGATGAAAATTATACACACAGTGAAAAATATAATGTGAATATTACAATATATATTTATACATAGTGGGAATAGTGGCTTCAGTACTAAAGATGGTTCAATATAATATATACATAGAGCTGGTTTCAATTTAAAAGCTAATATATATATACAATCAGTTTTAATATATTTGACTAGAATTAAAATAATTATATATAAGAACAGTTTATTATATTTTACAAGAATTAAAATATATATATATACACACAAAAAGTGTATTATATTTGACTAGAAATATATATATACATATTAAATTGAATAGAAAAAAATCAGGTTGGTGGAGGATTGTACTGGCGGATAAAATAATATAAAAAAGTAACCGGGTGCTTAAAATAAATCAATAAAAAATATTCGTTTTTTCATGCAGAAAAAAAATGTTAAAATCTAAAATTCTTTGAAAAATGGTATGTCAGTGGAACTGTCTAGAGTGAAAGAAAAAAAAGTTGATTATTCAGCATGTCTAAATGATCACCTTTAAGTCGTTGCGAGTGCGTTTACAAGGACTCTGATACCCAAACGGCAAACGTAATATAATCATCGGTTATCCGAAGTTTGGTGTACTTTAGTCTGCGAAACGATACATACAGTCGCAAAACCTTTTCTTACAATTTTGTGCGGTATCTGTATGTATCTTTCCGCAGCTGTTCAGTGACCATCGCTTTCAGAACGTCAAAATTAACGTCGTTCCATTTGCAATAGTATATGGTGATCCCGCAAAACTTGCACACAGTTTTTGTTTTGTCAGGATCGTCACCAACATAAACTCGGTACGCGTAATTCTTAGGACCGCCAGATACAAAGGCACTAATGTAGTTCCCGGACCATAATATGAAGTTCATCAATGAGGTCACCTAAAAGTCTCCGGTCGGTGGACTCCAATCGCCGGGGCGTACGGTGAATAGACGCTATCTGTATCATGATCCAAAACGCGGTCCCCAATTGTTTAAATATGCTGTATAAGTATAACATAGCCATAGCAGTCGTGTAGCATGCCACCACCACGCTCGTGTTAGGGTTAGGGCGCAACGCATCACGCGCATCCTTGTAACTGAGGAACATAACCTCATCATTAACATCATGAGACTGTCCACGTTGATGTACGGATCGTCAGGTACTTGTGGATGCCCTGATAGTCGTTAACAAAGGCTACGTGTGGTAAATCGGGTCTTTGCCCAAACTTTCTTCATAGTGAATTTAAAAGAGTTTAGCCAGAGTGAGAAGACCAGGGTTTTTACAAACAGAGTCGAATCTAGTTTTACCCCTTCCCTTTCCTCATAATTTCAATATAAGCTAACTTTTCCTTTTGTGAGGCACACCACTCTGGCCATCCACTGGCTTCTTGTTTAATTTTTTAAAAAGTATCAATGTACCCGTGAAACAATCCGCCAGAACGTGTCTGACGGTCGTAAACATATACATTGTACTCCATCACTTCGTGTACTGCTTCAACGATGTAGCCTTTCTCAACGGCTTTCCGGATTTCGTCAAAAACGCAGACGCCTGTCAACCAGCGATCTTTTTTGTCGTTGTGTTGACACGCGGCTTGGTTTTTCTCCTCCCCGCATTTCCTGCACAAGATGAACATTAACTTGTCGTGCATCCGTGTATGCAATACGGGCATGAATAAATCCTACGGAGGCGTCACTGTAACTTTGGCTATGCCTTCAACTTGATCTATAGACGGACAATTTGGTTTCAAGTGAATTTTGTATTTTTTGTACTTGCAAACGTAGGGATACAATGAACACACATCCAAGTACTTGATCTTCTCTCCATAATAAAGGTCTGCTTCGTGGAAGAGCTTGATACAATTTGTACGCCCGCCAAATAATGCATCCCGGGGTTGAGAGGCTCCTTGGTATACACCTCGTCCCGGCGTACAAATTGCTGAAAGTCCTTGTCTGTGCGTTTCATCGCATTAAAATACACTCCCACATCTCTACGACCGTGTAGCCGGCATTCTTAAACTTTTCCAAACAAGCCATGGTCGCTTCATAACGCGTCTCCATGGTATCGTGGGGACTATTTTTGATAGGGGTGGTCCTGTCAGGGTAACATAGAGGGCACACGTGCCAATAACAGCCCCAGAACTGAAAGACGGTGGTGGTATCTCCAGCTTTAACAACACCGTCTACACGTCGCCCTAACACATATTCCTCACGGCCGTTACCCGCATGAAGAATAGAGACTCCACGCTGATGGGCCTCCCAGCAAAGCCATTGTACATGGTATGCGCACCCTGTAGCTACGTTAGGGATAATACTGACAGTATCCTCTTAAGTGACTTTGTCGGTAACCAACATGCCGCTCCAGCTATTGTACACGCCTCTCTGAAAGGATCCACCTTTGCTTTCTCCAGAGCATGTTCTCTAAACTTCGAGGCAAGCCTTCCGTAGGATCTTCTACATCTTTCATACAATACAGCTCCAAATCGCTTTTAAAATCAAAACATAATTTTCTTTGACCAACGCGTCATACCACTTCTCAAAGTGCTCCTTTCCTCAACTGATATCTCGCTATGCCGTAGTCCTCCTTTGGCGGCAAGGGACCCTATATCCCACGTTTTATTTTTTATTGAAAAAATGGGGGGGAAATGTCCCTTGGCCAAAGACTCGTCCAAGCCAAATGTTTTGGGCAATTTTGACAATGGAACCGGGAGAAAGTTCATCGAGTCAATAAAGTGGAGCGTGCCGTAACGCATGGACATGATTTTCCCACCGTACACGATAAGAGCTAGAGTCCATTTTTTTACATCCATCATAAATCTTAAAATAAAATTTCTATAATAGGATTTTGCATTATGGCTAGGAGGGTGATATCCTTAAATTTTGATGCTTTAATTTGTTTTAAAAATTCAAAAAATTGGGCCTTGTGGTACACATTAAATATGCAATTCCATCGCCCGGACATTCATCGCATTGATGGTCTTTTGCATCATATGTAGCAGCCCTGCAACAGTCGCATGACATAGGTTAGGTTCGTGCAATATTGCTGCCCCCCTTAAAAAAGAGTTTTGTTGATTCAAAAATTCATAAAATTTCAAACATAAAATTTCTTTTTTCCCCATGACGGCTTTGAGGAGCCTGCTTCAATGCAGAAATGATCAAAAGGACGATAGGTCCACATACTTAAAAAAAATCTGATAACCCCTATTTGTTAATTTGTTTTTTCCCAAAAATAAAAAAATTGCCCGCATACCTCGCAAACCTTTTGCATCACAGCGACATTGACCCTGCAAAAAACTGGTTTGGTTATCAAAGCAGTCTGTTTTGTGAACCAGGCTACATCTTTAAAGGGCCCAAGATTGTAGCATGTAACAGAAGTTTGCAGTACAATTTAAAAAAATTTTCAATTTTAATGATTTTATCGGAAAGAACCCTATATTTAAATTTTTTGTCTCCTTTGAAGACGGTCAAATAAAATTAGTTTCTCCATAATGCAAACCGTGGTTGGGTCAAAAAATTTTTATCTTTTGAAATACTTGGAGTAGATATAAAGAAGAGGATAGATTTATCTTGGTTTAATGAATACTTTAAAGCATTGGTTTCCCCCTTAGAGATGTTAAAATTATTTTTTAACGTTTCCCATGCTGGTGACAAAAAGATAAGAAAAAATACATCATATCCAAATTCTATTAAAAAATTCGGATTTTAAAAAAACATAAAATTAAAAAAAGATATTTTAATATATAATGTTTGGTGTTTACTCCCTCTTAAATGTTAAAATTTCATTTGTCGCACATGTAAACACCAAAATAGTAATGATGGCCCCCCAAAATGCTATCAAACGAGATCTATTGAAGAGAAAAAAAATGGCCGTCTTTACGAAAAAGCCCTGCGGCTCATCATCGACCCGGGGGAAAACCCAAAGGGGAAAACTTGTTTTTTTTCCCCTTTCCCCGTAAGGATTTTTCTTTGTTAATTTCCCTTCTCTACCTTCGCCTGCCTCTCCGTTTCTATGGTCTATGTTTACGCCTTTCCGCTTTCTTTTTTTTCGTATGGGGTTGGAACTTTTAAAAAGGACCCCGCCCCGGGGTCACATTAGAGTCAGTTTAAATGTTCCCTGCATTAAAGGAAAGGGGCCCAGCATTGTCACGTCGCCATGAAAGAGGGTCGATACACCCCCGCCGGACAGGTGACGATTTCAACTCCCACCTATGAAGCCTGGGCCGGGGGTTTACCGCAGCTCCCGGATGGAAACCACAGACTTCGGTTTATTGAGTTTTGTAAAGTATTCGATGGTCCTTTACTTAAAAATCAAATTTTTTTGTTATAAAGTGAGAATTTTGTTTTCCCCTTTTTTAGTTTTGGTATAATGTCTTTTAAATTAATATGTTAGTCGATATTAATCAACGTCAAGTTTTTTTTAAAGCTAAGTCAAGGCTTTATCTATTTGTTTAAAATATGTGTCTTTCAGAGTGCGGGACGACCTCTTGTTGTTTTTCAAATATTGTAGTTCAGTTCTGTAGATAGGTTTATATGTATATAATTTTCAGACTTTACATTATGACCCTTGGGTAGAAAGTTATAATGTCTTAGTTAAAGACTTATATCTCCACAAGCTCCTCTTATCTAATTTGAATCAAAATTTGTAATGACACCTTGTACGTCGTGAGCACAGTTCTATTTATGGATGGCTACCCCCGATTGTCAGTTTTTTTTTCCCTTTTATTAAAATTTCTTTAAATCAAACCGATTTTGGGTTGGTAAGTAGTAACGCTTCCCTGCAGTATTTGTTTAGTGCTCAACCAGGGAAGCACTAGAGACAAGGGGGGTCCGCGCAATATTCCCTTTTATTTTTGCCTTTCGATCGTTCGTTTTGTTTGTCTTGTTTTGATGCATTTGTGTTGAAAATTTTATGTATTATTGGATGCCTGGTAGTAAAAAAGGGAGAAGGGTTACCAGCCATATTTTTTGGGAAAACACCTGTTTTTACCTCAATGTGTTATCCAGTTGTTTCCAAAATGTTTAACGGAAAAATTTTTTTTAAGGCCCTTTTAAAAAGCAACCTGATAAAAATTCATGTACTTCTTTTTATAAATTTTTTATTACAAATTTTTTTGAATTCCCTTGCTTTTTTAAAAATTACTTCACCTGTGGCCCTGCTGATGCCAGCCCTTGTTGCCACGTTCAATTCTCAACCCAAATGTTTTTGATAATTTCTATTACCCCGTTTATTTTTTTTGAAAACCCCATCATTTACTTAATTATAGTTATTTTTTTAAAAAAACTATATATTGTTTAAAATACTTTTTTCTATTATAATATGTGTAACCTGTTGGAGTAAGTTTAAAAAAAATTGTGCAGCCCGCGTCCTTACAAGATTAGCCTCCATACAAACGCTTTAGATACACTTTTTTGCACGTGGATTCACTTTTGGGCATTATTCGTTTTCACGGCAAAAGTCCCACATTAAATGCGGCTGTCAAGGTGCTATGACTCAAAATGGTTTTGCTTGTCCGTGAAAATAAAAAATCAAAGTATCCCAAAAAGGAATTTTCGGAGTGAGTAGGCCCCCCAAAAGGCCCTTTCCCCCGAAGCCCCGAACCCCTGATTTTTGTATTGGGAGGGGCTGTTTGAAAATTGTTTCAGTTCAGTTTTCCCTCACCTTTAAAAAAGATTTCAAAGATCACGGATAGTTCCTTTGCTTTGAGTTTTTGAATGGGAAAAGCCCCAAATTTGATTATTTAAAGGTTTTCACATTCCACGCTTTCCTTGTTTCTTTTAAAGTCAAAATAGCTTTGGGAAACCAATAAACGGGCAATGCAAAGTGTGTCACCATTTTGAATGTAAGCCCCCTTATTATTAGGGTATATGTGCTGGGGGAGCGATTTCATCACAATAAGCCACTCCCGCGGGGGGGGCTCCTTAAAATTGGGCTAGTTTAACGTACAGTGGTGCTGTATTCAAAAAAAAATTTTACTTTGCAACAACGCGACTTATTATTAAGCCCGGTAAACGTCTAACTGTTTGCTCCCCCAAAATGAACATAAAAGGGTTCAGCGTAGTCAGTTCTATTAAAAAGTAACCAACATGGCATCGGCGAACGCCAGGTCCGCCCCGATTGAGAAAAATTGTAATTTGTTTTTCAAGAAAGTTTAATGCTTCAGGATCGTTTTCTGGAGCACCAAAATGTACGTAAAAAGAAAGCCCAATTTTTTTTAAACCTTTTTTCTGCATTACGAAGAGGGTTCCCTTGACAAAGCCCCCCCCACATGATTTCCCGGGCCACTTATCCCGGGAGGGGTAAAAGACGGTCCCGCTGTAGCCGGCTCCACGGTTTTGGGGACAACCACGATCCGGTCACCACCCAAGAGGCTTGGGCCCCCAGATATGGTGCGGGGGTGACTTTTGTCAGTGGTGGTGGTGCCACAATTTTTCGCCCCATTTGAGCTATAACACTTGCAAAGTAAGCACTTTTTTAAAACATGCCGTATTTTTTACAAACAAAATTTAGTCCGGGCGGATAAACTCCTTTTTTTTGCCCTGTTTGGATTCGAACCAGTGCCCCTTTGGCAGCATATTTTATAGTCTCTTTTTTCCCTTTAATGTTCGGTTAAATCAAAAAATTAATTATCTTGGCTCCCCCCGCGGGACGGGGTTTAGAATGTCCCGCGTAACCCCTGCTTGTCGTAAAAAAGTGACAAAAAAAAAAAAAAAAAAGGGGAGGCTTCTGTCAGGACGTACCTCGTGTGGGACAAACCTATCCTTTTTTCCTTTAACATTTTCTTTTTCCTTCATTTCCCCCCCTTTTTTTATTTTCCCCCTTTGCTTCCCTACCCTTACCTTTTTCTTCCTTTTCCCCCACCGTTATCCGCACAGAAGCCTTTGGCCTTTTCCTTGACGACGGGAAACAAACCGGGCTCTTTTTTGTTTATTATTGGATCCCACTCCCTTGAGTCCTAAAAAAAAAGTGCGCCCGGTTGCAATACCTTGTAGGGGGGCCATTAGGGATGAAAATAACCGGGTACCCTCCCCCTTTTTTGGGAAAAAAACTTGCTTTTCATGGGGCCCCGGACGAAAAAAATTGGACTTTCCTCACCCCACTTGCTGCGACGCCCTCTGCTGGCGTGCTCTATGCGAAGGTTGTCAGTCTGCTCGTATAGAGCCTCTCGTCGGGACATTTAAACAGGGCCATATGGGTTTTAGTCCAACTTTTCACCCGGGGTCTCGATCCGGGGTACTGTTTGGGTTTCCCCAATTAGGATGGCGATTATTGTCCCCGCTGGCCGACTGCCAAACCCTGTGCAATTTCCTGCCCGGCCCCTAAGGGGCCCGAATATTGAAAAAGGCGGAAAGGGTAAGACCGCCCAGCCCATGATGGAAAAAAAAGGGCCCCCGGGAAAAAGTGGTGAGGCCCCCCCCCCGCTTTCTGGTAAGTCCGAGCAGGGGGGAAAACAAATGTCAAACGAGTAACCCCATTTATCCCGAAAGAGGATAAAGGGTAGACAGTCACGTACAATAAAAAACTGCGTGATGGCAGATAATGATATAGACAAACAACTGACATCCATTTTAAGGTTGGCAATCTCGGAAAAAACCCTTAAGAATACGCTCATATACCGGGAAGGTGGAACCTCACAGGTTCCTCAAAGTTGGGAAAGGGGGTGGTCACCTTGCTATGCCCCCGGGAAACTGCTGGAGCATTTAGGAATCTGGAGGAGCTTTCCCCCCAAAACTCACCGAAGGCACCCTATTGGCACCAAAAAGAAAAGGCAAGATAAAAAAAAATGCACGTTATCCAATTTTGTGACACCTAACCCCTTTCCCAAAAAAGGTCCAGCAGGTTCCCCGTGGTCAGGTCCGGGGGATTCCCCCAATCCCAGGCGCTGTTTTCAGGTCGGAATTTGGA
Organism: Timema cristinae; assembly: GCA_039000515.1. Lineage (NCBI taxonomy): Eukaryota > Metazoa > Arthropoda > Insecta > Phasmatodea > Timematidae > Timema > Timema cristinae. The sequence goes on along the minus strand of JBCFYV010010040.1, from coordinate 9,096 downwards.
TAGAAATGCGATCCGTGTTAAGCCGACCTGTGCAGTTGTGGACAAAAAGGGTCCGAAAAAAAATGTGGTCTCGAATTCTGCAAAACGCAAGGGGCCACACTTGCCTTTGGGCTCGGGGCCCGTCCGAAATGGGGAAGGTAAAAAAAAGTCCTGGAAAATTCAATTTCCCGAAAAAAAAAAACTCATATCCCAGGCACGCAAAAGGGAAAACCATCTAGTCGGCTCCCGGGATTCCAAACATCATACCAGATTTCGCCAAAACATTAACTGTCCAATTGCCTTGGCGTTAATCTCACCAAGACGTCATGCGACCCCGTGCCATTGGTCTTGCTCGAGACATCCCTATTGAAAAACGCGCCAACCAAGGTGTGCCGTAAAATTTTCATTTGGGGCCAAACTGCCACCTAAGTCGTCTCCCCCCCTTACCACCCAGGAGGGGCTCTCGGGGAACACCCCCCCCCCCTTTGGGGGGAACACCCCCGAGCCCCCCGCGGGGAACACCCCACCGAGCCACCCGGGGAAACCCCCGAGCCCCCCTGGGGAAATAAATTAGTGCGGCCACTGTTGAGTTTGCTCATTTTTCCCCCTTGGGCCCCCAGAGCCCCCGGATGATGGTGGAACGGGGGGCCGTGGCGAGTCCCACTGGGGGGGGGGGGCTTGAAAAGGACCAAAGCGATGGAGCCGAAATAAATAATATTTAAAAAAAAAAACGTCGAAGGCCTTAAAAAAAAGCCTTACGCAAGGATCCGACACCCATTTTCTCCAAAATAAACCGAAACCTCTCTGAAGCGGGAGGGCCAGAAGACTGTGAAAGGGAAGAGGGCCTAAAAAAGGGGCCCCAAACCAATTTTTATTTAAGGGATAGTGAATGGATTGCGAGGATAACTAAAAATTTTTTAACTAAGTAGACGCTACTACAATGGAATTGGGGGTTTCTATGTCGTGAGATTTAAAATTAAACAACAAATTTCTTCCCCGATCCTTCCTCTGTGTTTTCAGGGGACCCACTTCCGCCCAAATGACAACCGTGCTTCGTGGCTACGATTTTTCGACCGACAAGCCCTTTTTTTTTATCGGGCCGGAGGTGTGGCTATATTCGCCGAAGCAATATATATCCCCAAATATTTAATATCGTTTTTTACCCCCCAAGTGATTGCTGTCAAAAGTCTCCCTCCCCCCCCTTTTGGGGGTAACAAAATGTTGGTCTACCCCCACGGGAGAGCGTGTTCCTAAGGGACCCAGAGGCCCCCTTTATAAATTCCCGCACCAAAAATCATCTTGGGGGACTTTAATGGCCCTAACCTGGTGTGGGGGTCCAAAATTACTGACGCACGGGGGGATGGGGGGATTTTCATATCTCGGGGAAAACCGGTGTTTTGAACACCGGGGCCCCGACACCTTCATACCTTTAATGGTGATCCTTCCATCGACCCCAAAATTTTGTAGTCCCGGGGTCGCTGGGCCCCCTCCTTTGGGAGGGCCCCTCGGGCCCATGTGGCATGTCATTACCATTTGCTCTCAACTAAGATCTTCCCCGACAGCGCGGAACCCCCCTGGGTGCTAAAACGTGCTGATGGGATCGATTCCCCGAGCTCGCTGTATTTGGTGAAAAACCAAAAATCCTGACGTCGATATTAAGGTGGGCATTTTACTTCGACGGTCATCCCGGGGGGGCGAGTGCTTCTTCCTAAACCTCGCCCAAACCACGCCCCCGTCCTGTTCCCCGGTGGAACGGAAGTGCGGGTTTGGGTGTTTCTGATGTCGAAGGGCCCCTTCGCCTCTTTTTTCGCTCCAATTTTGAGAATCTGGAAACATTTGGTTCTACGTGCTCAGCTCGCCCTGTTATTCGAGAAAGCAGAAGAGATTCTTGGGGAGTTTTTTCTCCCAAAATTCCCCTCCCCAAACTCAGGTTTGGGGCAATTACGTAAATTTAAATGGTAACAAAAAATTCCCTTAATAGATACCCGCCTCATGTTTAAAGGTTCGCTTGTTCCCCCTTGGAGGTCGCCAATGTTTGGGCTCGATTTCGCCGCTATTTCTACCTCGAGCTATCTAACGAGTTTTGCGGGGCTAAGCGAGCATCAGCGCCTTACTATTTATTTTGGCCAAAGTCGGGGGGAGGATATAACTCCCCCTTTAGTAAAAGAGGAACTTTTCCTATGGGGCCCCGTCCCAGGGGGCAATACAACTTTTTTGGGCCCCGGTGATATTTCCATTACAAAAGTTTGCCCAACTTCCCCTGCTGGCGGGCGTTTCCCCTTAGACCCTAAATTGGTTTGGGATTTTCGTCATTTCCCCCCCACTATGGAGGCAAGCAACCCCCTTTTCCCAATATAAAAAAGTGGCAAGGTAAAATTTAAACCAATAGTTTTAGACCGATAATTTAAATAGTTGTGTAGCAAATTTTTGGAAAAATGTTCAATAAAGATTTATTGGGACTAGAATCCTGCAATCTACTTCCAAAATTTCAATGTGGCTTTTCGCCGTTTTAACGATCCCGGTGGGGTACCCTTTTTCGCTTGGACAAAGGGGTCGTGACGCTTTCCTCCATAAACAGCACCCCTTGGTGTCTTCTTTGATTTGGGAAAGGTTACGACACCAGTGGCAGTCGGCATTTTAAAAAACCCTGTTTAAATTGGGGGTTCCGGGAGAACCCCCATTTTTATATCTAATTTAAAGTCTGATAGCCTTCCCGGGTAAGGTTAAACAAACCCCTTTTCCGTTATTTATTCAAGAAAAAAGGGGTGCCTAGGGTAGTATTTTAAGCTGTACGTTTTTCGCTATTGCGATAAATGCATGTGGACAAAGTGGCGTACCCGTCCGTTCTGTCTTTTTTTTGGGTGACACGCAATTTTTTTGCGTTCATCATCTCCACAGGGGAACACAGTAAACTCGCTGAAGCAACTATGATTGGGGCATCTCGTAAAGGCTTTCGTTTTTTCTGCGGCCAAGACGACTGTCATTCCCCTTCCCTAATTTCGAGGGGAAAACAGCCCGCCCCCAAATTTTTAATGAACAAGTTGTTTTTTCCGTATCCGAGACCGTAAAGTTTCCCGGGACTTTTATTTATTTTTAAAATAAATTGGATCCCCCCCATCAAAGACCCCGAAAGCGAGGGTATCAAAGGGATTGAATTTGCTCAAAGTGGTTAGCGGGCCCGGCCGGGGGGTTTATAGGGAAACCTTGAGCATTGTTTAGGGCCCCCGGTCAGACTAAACTGATTACGGAGCTTTGTTTAGGCTCGCTAGACCCCCCGCGTTAAAGATGCTAATAGTGTCCACCATGCGGCATTTATGGTACTGGTGCCTTTGTACCCTCAGTCGTCAGCCGTGCCCACGCCGGGAGCCGCCTCTTTCTTACCGGGGCCCTTTTTTTGGCATCTTCTGTCGAACTTCATTTATGGGCAGCGTTGCCCATCGTCCCTGTGTTTCATCCCCCCAACCGTGTCTTGTATGAAACCAATGGCGTAGTACAAGGCCGGGTTGGGGTCAGGTCTATCGGGTTTTTGACACGTGTGGGGGTAGTTTTGCCAAAAACATCCCACATCCCGGGCGTGTTTTCCCGGAAGATCGCTACCTCAAAAGCGTTTTTATCTTGCCCCAAATTCCCCAAAGCGACCCCCCAAACTTTGTTATGAAGGGCCTTTAAAGACTCCTCTCCACTCGCTTTCAGGATTTGGCGCATCTCACGACGGCTCTAAAACTGGGCCCCCGTGGGATGTGCTTTTGTTGTGGGGGGGGGATCCAATTTTAAATTTGGTTTACCCAAAGAAACCAGTGTTTTTACGGGTATTTTGCATTTTTAAATCTTTGTGTTTTTTTATACCCAAGTAGTCACCGTTCGTCCTCATCTGACGGGTTCCCTGAGTCTCTGTTGGCATTTTTCACTTTTTTTATCCCGGGAAACCCCTCGTGCAGATGATACATGGCAAATTTTTTTAAAATTTATTCATTAAGCTCCCGGCTGCCTTTTTTTGGATCCCGGTACTCTGGTTTCCAGGAAAAGAACTGGCGGACGGCAGCCAGGGGGCAGCAGCCTGCCCCCCGGAGGGAGTTTTTGGGTGTCATTTTTGATCAAAGGGTTATGTTCGGGTGGGTCACGAAACCTGGCACGAGCAGGGGGTGTCGACCTCTGTCAAACAACTTTCGGTCCATCAGGGAAACGGGGTGTCGCGGTGGCCCTCTTTTTTTATACGAAAATTGAAAAGAGGAGGGCATCTGACGAACACGCGTCGGGCATTTCATTGACCCATATTTTTTTACTAAAAAGGGGATCCACCCAGGTGTGAGTTTTGTGATTTCCCCCTTAGTGTGCATCACATTTTGGTGGAGTGTCGCAAACGCCCCTATTTTCCCTTGGCTCTTGATTTTAAAGGGACTTAGTTTTTATTACGCGATAGTGTGATGGGTTATTTGTTTCTTTTCCTTTTATAGCCGGTGGATCTTTTTAAAGCCCTTTTATCACTTTTTTTAAAAATGGCTCTTTTTGGTATTATCCATATTGAGATCTTTTTTAACGGATTTATTACAATTTAACTGTTGTTTTGTTTTTTAAAGTATTATCATTTTAAACATGTTTTTTCTTTTTTAAAGTGTTATATTTTAGTATGTTTGTTTTTTTCTTTTTATTGAGTGATACACTTGTGGTTTTTTTTTGAGGTGTAACTTTTTTACCAAGAGCAATTTGAGCACTTTTTATGGAGTGTCCAATGGTGAAGTTTTTTTTCCTTTCCCCTAGGGGTTTTATAAGTTTTTAAAATATTTTTAAAGGGCCCCAAGACCCCGATGTGTCGATGGGCCGCTAAACAATAATAAATAATACTCTTGGTAACTGCAAGAAATATATGTAAACTTAAAACAAACTTTCGGCGCTAGCCGGCACACCACATAAACACGTCATAAATGAAGTGGACAGAATTTAAGTTTACTCTAGGTGTAAATAGAATATTTGATAAAGCACCTTGTAAACGTAAATTTATTAAGTGGCTAAGACAGCAATTATAATTTTCTGTCTTTGAAAATGAAATAAAGCCGGGACCCGTATTTTTACTATACAGACGCTCTAAAGTGTTGGTTGAATATTTGATCGAGGACACTGTGAACGTGAATTTAATAAATGTCTAAAACGACAATTATAATTTTCTGTCTTTGAATGGGAAATAAAACCGGGGCCCATAGTTTACTATACAGACGCACTAAAGTGTTGGTTGAATATTTGATGGAGCACATTGTAAACGTGAATTTAATAGTTTTACCTCAGTATTTTCACTTATTTCCATGGAATTGAACCCGGAGCTCCCCCACCCACTGTCTCAGTAGAGTTTTTTAAGCGTATATATCGCATGGGTAGTAAGATGTGGCGCTAAATTAGTTAGCATTTTTTTTAAAATAAGAGGTTTAAAGCAGCAATATAGTTTTCTCTGCTCTAAGCTGTGTGCAACCGCACACGCTTATACATAAGTTGTACAAGACAATCTTCGCGGAACGAGCAGCTGACAACACAACGGTGGTTTGCGAGAGAGAGAGAGAGAGCTACACATATAGGCTATTTTCAAACTAGCGGCTATAGTATGGTTACTTGTAGACTGTACTTACATATCAGTCAGTCGATCGCGTCCAAATCCCTCCAAACAGCGGGGGGCGTATTTTCTTCGCCGTAGAAGGATGCAAACGAGAGGGGCGCCTGCGAGAGGCTGCCAAGGGGTGTTGTGAGGTCAGCGGGGGCAGGCCTGAGGACGCCAGCGACGTCGTGCCTGGCACAGACTGATGGGGGCACCTCCGGCTGGGTAGACGTCGGCACGCCCGTCGCTACGCTGCCCATCAGGCCCTAATCCAGCCCGTATGGATCCCAGTAGTCTGAAATTAATAAATACATTTTAATTACCATTTACGGGAAATAATAAAAAACAAGTAAGTCTATAGTAGGCCGCTAATTACCCATGCTCTGCAAATCCCGTCTTCTGTAAAGTGCAGCAACTGGTCCAAGCTATAGGGACCCACAGGTTTCGCCGCCTTGCCAAGCGGCATGGGCTCATCATCTAACAATGAAGAAGAGAATTCCGGTGTACACAAGATGTAATAAGTAAAAATAGTAACTATTAAAATATACAAAACGATTTGCAAACATACCTGAATTTATCCAATTTTCCAGAGCGTCAAAAATTATCTTGATGTGTAAGTGATCCAATTACAAATTGAAATGACTGAATGTAATGATTTGGGTTCTATTTATACCCATCTCAAAGGGCTTGCCGCCTGTAATGAATAAATAATGTAATGAGTCTCTGTGCATGCGCAAACCGTATAGGTCTTTGTAAATACGGTTATCTATCATACACCTTCTAGCCATCGATGGTTAAGGATGTGCCTTGTCGCCGCTTTGTTCATGGATGGTGGAACACTGTGTGTGTGTGTGTGTGTGTGAGAGAGAGAGAGAGAAAAAGTGTGTGCTGTCATAGACCTGGAGTAGTTTTTCACTCTCCATCTAGGCATATGCAGGTTCAAACTTCCCAATAGCATAATTAGTATCTTCGCACATAATCAGAGAGGGTATTAAACGCAGTGATAAATGTGTGTACCCGCTCACTATGTATGAAAAAGCTTGGTTTAGCAAACGCTGATGCAAACGGACTTACGAAATTAATAGTTCTAGATCCTACGTTGTATGAAAAGTTATAAGTGAGAAAATATGTGTTTATTTTTTACTATTATTAAACTATTAAGAGTGAAGATTATATTGTTAGCTAATATAAATACCTGCAATGCTAAGCTAAATACCTGTTTCATATTCGATATAGATATAATTTAAATTCCAACACTTACTGCGCAATAGCTATTTCATTTATTTTCTCAGGTCACTTACAACTGAGTTGTGAGAACTGTTCTATGGCTATAAGTTATTCTTTTACATTATCAATAATTCAGTTTATTTATTTATCAAAAATAAAATAATTTATGTAGATGTGTGTGTGTGTGTGTGTGTGTGTGTGAATATTCAATGATCTGTCGCTTTTTACAGAACTTTATATTTGCCAAAGGTTCCAATCTCTTGTCAATCAAGAGCTCGGTGGTAAGCTGTTGATCGTTGTTCAAGTTTTATGCCAAAAGATGGCTGTAGCATCCAGAAACAGGTTCTGTTAGCGAGCGCCTCTCCATTAGGCAAGCGGGTATTTTAGTTCATGTGTATTACAACTGATTTTTGAACTATGTATGATTGCTTTGCACTGGTATACGGAAAAATCTAATATTTACAAATACCAAATAAATTTCAGGTAATTCACGTATAATTTTTTTTTTTTTTAATTTTGCTTGTACTTTATGTAAATGAAACGTCTTGAAATTGCTGATTATGTCTGTAACCAAATAAACCGGTTTATGAAAGTTAATTGGTATGTGATATAATAAAACAGGCACTTTAAGGGAGAAAGTTTCATGAAAATTAGAATCAATACGTAATAATTAGGGTATGATCGAGTTTGGAACGAAGTAATTAAATTTGATGCTGGCCATAGAGCTCTAGATTATTTTTAAAACGACTTTTAGGAGAGAGAGGTAAATTTACTAGGTTGGCAAAACTTAAGACATTCAGAGAGGCAGTAGAAAGGACAATATACGTTCTAGAAGCCAATCGTAGACCCGCAGAGAAGGAGGAAAGCAATCGTAGAAGAATTTTAAATCAAGTGAAAAAAGCAAGTTCATGTAATGAGGGATTGCAGATGCAGTAAGGGGAAATAACGGCCATCCATAATGTATAGAACGCAGTGCTTTAGATGTGGTAAAATGGGGCACCTGGTGAAACAGTGTTTTGTGGAAGTTAACCATCGCCAAAACGAGAAAGGAATCGTAGAAGCTATGAACTACGGTCCTCAAAGAGAATTGTCCACACGGTATCAGTAAAAGAAGATGAATGCACTAGTGAATTGGTGTTAGCATTTATTTCAAAAGGGGGAAAAATATCGATTTCTAGTAGATAGTGGCAAACAAATTTCTTTAATGGACAAAAAATTGTAGTCCATGAAAATGTCAAAGACGAGATTCGAGATTTTGGGCTTATCAGGTTGCAAAATGCAGAAATTGGGAGAAGTTGTGGTGGATTTAGAGATAGGTAAGAAAGCCTATAGAGTCGCGTTTCAGGTGATGGAATGTCGGACCGATGCGAGCTATGATGGCATATTAGGCCAACTTCCGACTAAAAATCAGCAGTAGTAGATATACCCAAGCAGATGTTACTATTAGAGGATGTCCTGAATGAAACATCTGATTAGGACAAGTATAGCTATAAAGAGAGTAATTAACCTGGTTTCTGCTATGAAGGTTGTTCGAGTTCCAATATTCTTAACTGTTGGTGAGAATCTGTGCCCAGGCATGAGGAGAGTCATAAGGATATTGGGGAAGCTTAGGGGTAAAAGCTATATTTGTTTGATCGAGCCATTGTTCACAGACGACTTTTTAAAACACTCAGCAAGTGTATTTGCAATGCGACATCTGTGTGAGCTCTTTGACACAAGGTAACCCAGATATACCAGTAGGGTTGAGATACCCAGGAACCACACAATAGCCGAGTTGCATTTGATAAAGGAAAATTGACATCGTTTGAAGATGACTAGGAGTTAACTTTGGAAGGGAACGAGTGCAGAGTGAACCAAAGACCCCATTTCCAGAGAAATCCAGGGTAGACAGATTATCAGCAAGTGTAAGTGTGGGGTTTGAAAAATTATTCTTCTTTCAGAGAGAGGGGAAAAAATGTGCAAGTGAAGTGAAACCACTTGTTTTGTTTGTAGCTCATCGAGCGTAAGAATGTAAATAAGTTTGGACCGAAAATAAAAAATAAAGTCAAATTATTTCTTTGATATTGGTTGTATGATTATCCCATTTATTCCCATCGCCCCAGTATTGGGGCGGTTAACTTTTTTTTTTTTTTCTATCCATCTATTTGGTTGTTCAGGAAATTTCTCACTTTGAATTACTAGGTTGGCGATAACTCAAACTGATGGTAGCAGTTATTTCATCATAACAAAATATTAATAAAAGGGGTTAAAGTTTAGAAACAGCTTTTTGAGGACATCATGTCAACAAAGAAAAGGTCTATTTCTCTGTA
>JBCFYV010010039.1:0-20581 GCA_039000515.1 Timema cristinae | reverse complement strand
AATCTTAGTTCTTCAAAAATTAATTGTATAAGTGTTAAAGGTCTTGTTCTTTTTAAAAACATGAATAAAACCATTTAGAGAAATCCTTTTCACTCTTTCTTCTTAAAAAACCAACGTTTTTAAAATTAGGTTTTATTTTAATCAAGGAAAACTGTTTATGCCATTTTTTAAAAAGTAAAATAATCAATTTTTGCTTATGAAAAAATTTTAACATGATTATACAAATCACCCCAGAAAACTTTTTTCAATAACTGGTTTGGGGTGACAGCTTATTGTAAAATCAAGGGCTCTACTGAGCGGGTTTAAAATGGGTAGAGGGAAGGGGGGAAGTAGGGGGGCCCCAAAATTTTGGGAAAAGATAGAAAATGCCAAAATGTTGTTGGGGAGAAGAGGCTGTCGATTTGGGGACCCACCTAGCGGGAAAAAACTGAATTTTCAAAAAGATTGTACTGATTTAATTTGAAAATATCAAATTTTGAAAAAATTTATTGTTTTAAATATTCGTTGTGTATGATAGAACATTTTTTATTTCTTTTTAATTTTTTTTAAATTCAAAATTTTATTTTATTTCATGCATTATTTAATTTTAATTTAATCGAGTTTAATTTTTATTGTAAAAAGTAACTTAAATTTGTAATTTTTTTTATTATTATGTTAAATTTTAAAATTTTTTAGTTTAATATAATACAAATAACCCATGTTTTACTATGTTTTTTAGCAATAGAGGGGGAAAAACCTATCGTTTTTGTAAAGAGGTGTCCCCCCGATCTTAAGAGGAGAGTTAGTGTGTGTGTGGTGTGTGTGTGTGTTGGTTTTGGATCAAAGGGAAGGGTTTTGGCCCCTTTTAAGCGTCAAAATATGGGAGTGTTGTGAAAAAGAGAATTTAAGAGTTTTAGAATAAAAAGCTCCCCCTCCCCTTTCCCACTTGCCAAAAACCCCTTTGAAAACCTTTCTGCCTTATCTAATGTTAACAAAAGGCCTAACATTTAACGACAAATGAGGTTGAGAAGGTACATTAAAACATTCACAGCTTTTCTTTAAAACCCGTTTGCTATTGATTTAAAAAAAATTTTTTCTTTAAAAAACGGGAAAGGGCAGAAAAAATAATATTGTTTAAAAAAAAAATTTAAAAGGTAAAGAAAACTTTTAAAAAACAAAAAACACAATTGTTTAGGTTTTTATTTGAAAGGTGCACATTTTTTCAAAAAAAGAAAAAATAAAAAAAATCCGGCATTTCATTTCTTATAGCAGGCTAGGCATTTCGAAACTTGAGCCTTTGAGTGAAGAGTGAGCTTGAACAAGGGCAGGACCCTGGTTTAGAGTTTTGGCGACAAAGATACGGGTTCGATTCCGAGTCCGGCTGTTCATTTTAAATTTAAGCGATCTAATTTAACTTAATTTAAATGAACTCTATTTTCCTCGTTATTTAAATACGGGCTCATGTTGAACTAACACACTCACAAGTTTCCCTCCAAATATTGGTCAGTCAAATGGTGAGCAAATCTTGATTTATTTGTTCCAGCACAGAATATGATCGTTTAAATAAATAAATGCTACCATTTCTTTTAGGCGAGTGGTTCTTTTATAAATTCAGCAGAGAAACTTCTGAAAATTTTGCTTTTTATTTATAGTTACAGATAAATCCATCTGTTGCAAAACCTCTCGCAGGACGCATTAAACCATTCGACCACCGATGGGGCATTTTACACTTTTACACGTTTTTAATCACACAAATGGCGTGGGGTTGGGTAAGGCAGATTTATAAAAAATTAAGGTATTCTTATTTTCGTGGGAGTAAGTGGGTAGAATCTCGGTGGGGTTTGAATTGGGGGTGGTTTTTCCTAATGGTTTTCCACTCTACCTCCATGCAATTGCGGATTCACTTCCTTAATTAAACCCTTTCCCCAAAATTTTCCTAATCATTAGTGTAATTAGTACTTAAAGCGTTTAACCCGAAACGGGTAGTAAGAGCGGTGCTAATATTATTATTATTATAGTAAGTGGGTATATAGGAAGAAACCAAAAACAATACACGTGGCCAAGATTCGAACTCCGACTCCCATTATCAGAAGATCAAACTGGGAAAGACTCAGTAAACTCAGTTCGTGGGCACACCAATATGGGAATGGATATATCTTTAAAAACTTTGCGAAAAATGTTACTTTACAGTCCATGAGCCCAAGCTGGGTTTATTAACTAGCATTCGTATAAGTATACTTTCAGTTCTCATTTGTGTTTGGAACCTCCCCCGCTACTCTACGCTGTTTATATGGATTATATTGGTTCGTAGAAATAACTTTATATTTTGTTATTCCCCTATTTGTAATGTTAAATATTTTATTTTTCTAAACCGTTGATGTTTATAAATCTCTTTTAAAACCAGTCCATAAGTAGGGGCGTGCACCGGGTTGACCCCCCGGTGGGGGTTTCCCCAAATTGCTTTGTATTCTTTTAAAGACGAACGGCCCCAAATGTCACAGGGTTTGGTTATTTAGATTTTCACACTGGTAACCCCCTCCCCTTCCCCCCGGGGGGGATTTTCTTTTATTTGCACAGTACACCCGGGGCGCCCTCTGGGGAAGAGGTTTAGCCGTAAACACTGTACACATGTACACAGTAACAAAATGAGTACCGAGTGAGCAGAAAATATTATTTTTACTTTTACATTTTCAGGCCACGGGGTAATTTTGAGTAGCTTTATAGACTTTGTTTTAGCAGTCCCCAACCAAAATAATCTTTTTATTCATCCACCAGAAAGAACGCAAGGGGGGCGTAAAAAAACTTAAAAAGGGATTTTTTTTACTAGGTGAGGTGTTTCAAAAGCTGACCAAAACGCGGAAATGATAAAACCTTTGAAAATTCAACTGTAATATGGAGAAATATTGCCTCTCTTACATTATATATTTATTTATGTTGTTTTTGATTTGTTTGCACAGTTTCTTGGTTTCTTACCTGTAACTAAATTTCTCCCCCCTTTCCCATCCCTTTCTCTCTCTTCGTTTTCAAAAAACATCCCCTACACCCAGTCATACTGCCTTTTTTACATAAAACTGTTTCTCCTTTCCCCCACATTTAGCCTGTTTTACACTGCCTATCCCCCTTTTTTTTTTCCCCTACTTCCTTATTATTCTTTGTGACTCGACCACTCTATCTGCAAAATGCCCAAACCCAATGTAAGACGAAGAAAAAATTTCGAATAGAATATTATTTGGTGAAAGGGCTGGAGAAAAAATTAAGCTTGTCATTGCAAAGTAACAAATTTTGTTATTTAGAAAATTTTTATGGTTAGTTATTTATGATTTAATTAATAAATATTTTAAAAACTTTGTAATAGAAAGTTTATACCTGCTCGTTTGTACGATATGTATAATTACGTTAAAATTTGTTGTTAGCACTTGCTTTGAAGGGGGGTGGAAAACATTTGATGCCCTTTGACCTGTGGCCTCGAAATTTGGGTTTTATGGCATTACAAGGCAAAAAAAATACAAAAAGGAGTATCTTATAAAATAGCGTTTTTTCTGTTTCCCAAAAAAAGTAAGAGGGATATTAAGTGACTAAAACCCTTAATAGCCTTGCCCCTGGGAACAATGGTAAGCGAATATAAGTAGCCTCCTCCTTACTGCTTAGTCCCTTTGGGAACAATAGGAAGAGGTAATAAGTAGACTAACCTCCTAATGCCTCTAGTCCATGGGAAAAAATGGTAGGTTATAAGTATACAAACCCTCCTTAACTAGCCTCTAGCCCCGTGGGAAAAAATAGGAAAGAGATATAAAAGTGACTAACCTCCTTAACTAGCTCTAGTCCCGTGGGAACAATAGGTAAGAGGTATAAAAGTAGACTAACCCCCTTTAAACTACCCTCAGTCCCATGGGAAAATAGGTAAGAGGTATAAAAGGACTAACCTCCTTAACTAGCCTCTGCCCTGGGAACAATAGGAAAAGAGGTATATAAGTAGACTACTACTTAACTGCCCTAGTCCCTTTGGGGGAAAATGGTAGGATTATAAGTAGACTAACCTCCTTAACTGCCTTAGCCCCTTTGGGAACATAGGTAAGGGTATAAAGTGAAAACCCCCTTAACTAGCCTCAGTCCGTGGGAACAATAGGAAAGGGTAATAAGTGACAAAACCTCTTAACTGTTTAGCCCGTGGGAAAAATAATAAAATATTAAAAATAAACTAAACCCTTAAAAAATTTAGCCTCTTGTCCCTTTGGGAAAAACCCAATAGGTAAAAATTAGTAACAAACTCCACCCTCTATCCCATAACAAATTACATTATAAAAAAAACCCCCCAAAACCCCCATCCCCTAACATTTAAAATTAAAAATAACCCCCTTTACTACCTCTGTCCATGGGAACAATGGTTTTGGGAGATATATAAGAGAAACCCCCTTTAAAAATAGTTGTGTGGGAAAACATTGGTAAGAGATTTATAAGAGATCCTCCTTAAATGGCCTTAGTCCATGGGAACTTTTGGTAAGAGATTAAATTTTGCTAACCTCCTTTATGCCCTGTCCAAAAAATAGGTGGTTTTATAAGTGACTAATTCCTTAATTGTTTGTTGTGGGAACAATTAAAGAAAAAATAGATTAATTAATACCCAGTCCCTTACAATAGGTAAGGTATAAAAAGTAGCAAACCTCCAAACAGTTAGTGTGGGAAAATTGGTAAGAGATTTTGTGCTCCTCCTTAACTAGTTTCTAGCCCGTGGGCTAGGTAAGAGGTATATGTGCTCCTTTCCCTTCTCCCCCTCTGTTCCCGTGGGACTGGGAAAGCGTATTTGTGCTCCTCTTAAACTTGTTATTTCCCGGGGAAATAGGTAAGGATTTTAAGTAGACTCCTCCTTATGGGGTCTTGGGCCCCCATGGGAAAAAGGTAGAGTTTTTTGGGTTGATTAAATTTAATAGTTAGTGTGGGGGTGGAAAGGTTTAAAGTGCTAACCCCCTTAATAGTTTTTGGGTAGGGGAACAATAGGTAAGAGTATATAAGTAGACTAACCTCTTAACTACCCTCTAGCCCCATGGGAACAAAGGTAAGGATATAAAAGTGAAAAACCTCTTAACTACCCTCTAGTCCCGTGGGAAAAAAATAGGTAAGAGATTATAAGTAGACTAACCCCCCTTAACTAGCCTTAGCCCCGTGGGAACAATGGGTAAGGATTTTATAATTAAAAACCCCTCCTTAACTGCCTCTTGTCCATGGGAACAATAGGTAGAGATATATAAGTAGAAAACCCTCCTTAACTACCCTCTAGTAGGGGGAAAAAATAGGAAAGATTTTATAAAAGTAGACTAACCTCCTTACTGCCTTGTCCCAGGGGGACAATAGGAAAAGAGATTTTAAAGTGATAGCTCCTTAATAGCCTCTAGTCCGGGGGAAAACAATGGGTAAGAGTATATAAGTAGCCTAACCCCTTTAACTCCCTCTACCCCCGTGGGAACAATAGGAAAGGGAAAATTAAGTAGACTACCTCCTTAACTAGCTCTAGTCCCGTGGAACAATAGGTAGGGTAATAAGAGACAAACCCTCCTTAACTACCCTCTAGTCCCGGGGGAAAATAGGAAAAGGATATATAAGTAGATAACCTTTTAATAGCCTTGTCCCGTGGGAACAATAGGTAAGAGATATATAAAGTAGTAACCTCCTTTAAACTAGCCTCTAGCCCCGTGGGAAAATAGGTAAGAGGTTTTAAAGAGATTTTTTGCCTCTTGTCCCGTGGGAAAAAAAGGTAAGAGATTTTTAAGTAGCTAACCCCCTTTAAAAACTAGCCTCTAGCCCCGGGGAAACAATAGGAAGGGTATAAAAATAGGACTAACCCTTAAATCCCCTTAGTCCGTGGGAACAATAGGTAAAAAGGTAATAAGTAGCTAACCTCCTTATACCTCTGTCCGTGGGAACAATGGGTAAGAGATTATAAGTAGACTAACTCCTTAACTCCCTCTGCCCCCTGGGAAAAATGGGGAAAGAGATATTAAGTGACTAACCCTTAACTGCCTCTAGTCCCGTGGGAAACAATAGGTAAGAGGTTATAAGTAGACTAACCCCCTTTAAAATTAGCCTGTCCCGGGGGGAAACAAGGTAAGAGATATTAAGTAGAAAAAACCTCCTTAACTACCCCTCTAGTCCCGTGGGAACAATGGGAAAGAGATATATAAGTAGACAAACCTCCTTAACTGCCTTTAGTCCCTTTGGGAAAAAAGGTAAGGATATATAAGTAGACAAACCCTCCTTTTGCCTCTATCCCGTGGGAACAATAGGTAAGAGGTATTAAGTAGGATAATCTTTAATTTCCCTCTAGTCCCGTGGGAAAAATGGGAAAGAATATAAAATAGCTAACCTCCTTAACTGCCTTACCCCCGGGGGAAAAATAGGAAAGGATATATAGTAGCAAAACCCCCTTAATAGCCTCTAGTCCCGTGGGAACAATAGGTAAGAGTATATAATGACAACCTATTAATAGCCCTACCCCCGTGGGGAACAATAGGTAAGGGTTTAAAAGTAGATAACCTCCTTAATTTCTCTAGCCCCAGGGAAAAAGGGGAAAAGAGATATAAAAGTAGACAAACCCCCTTTTAGCCTCTAGTCCGTGGGAACAATAGGAAAAGAAAATTATAGTAGATAACCCCCATAACTAGCCTTTAGCCCCGTGGGGGAACAATAGGTAAAGGTATTAAGTAGAAAACCCCCTTAACTACCCTCAGTCCCGTGGGAAACAATAGGTAGGATATAAAGTAGACAAACCCTCCTTAACTAGCCTCTACCCCCCGTGGGAACAATGGTAAGCGATATAAAAGTAGCTAACCTCCTTAATTTCCCTCTAGTCCGGGGGAACAATAGTAAAAGGTTTTAAGGACAAACCCCCTTAACTGTCTAGTCCCGTGGGAAAAATGGGTAAGAGATATATAAGTAGACAAACCCTCCTTACTACCCTCTAGCCCCGTGGGGAACAATAGGTAAGGAATATAATAGACAAAACCTCCTTAATGCCTTAGCCCCGTGGGAACAATAGGTAAAAAAGGTTATAAGAGACTAACCCCCTTAATAGCCTCTAGTCCCGGGGGAAAAATGGGTAGGATTTTAAAAGTAGAAAACCCTCCTTAAATTTGCCTTGCCCCGTGGGAAAAATAGGAAAGAGATATATAAGTAGATAACCTCTTAACTAGCATCTCCCCCGGGGGAAAAATGGTAAGAGAATATAAGTAGACTAACCCCCTTAACTAGCTCTAGCCCGTGGGGAACAATAGGTAAGAGATTATAAGTAGACTAACCTCTTAAATAGCCTCTAGCCCGGGGGGAAAAATAGGAAAGGGGTATTAAGTGGGTAACCTCCTTCTAGCCTCTAGCCCCCGTGGGAACAATAGGTAAGAGATTTAAAAGTAGACAACCCCCTTTAAAACTACCCTCTAGTCCCAGGGGAACAATGGTAAAGAGATATTAAGTAGAAAACCTCTTAATAGCCTCTAGCCCGTGGGAAAAAATGGTAGAGTATATAAGTGGGACAAACCTCTTAACTAGCCTCTAGCCCCAGGGAACAATGGGTAAGAGATTTAAGTAGATAACCCCTTAAATTCCCTTTTTGCCCGTGGGAACTTTGGTAAGAGATATATAAGTGTAACCCCCTTAATAGCCTTACCCCCGTGGGAAAATGGGTAAGAAATTATAAGTAGATAACCTCCTTAACTACCCTTGTCCCGTGGGAACAATGGGAAAGAGAATATAAGTAGATAACCTCCTTATAGCTCTAGTCCCATGGAACAATGGGGTAGAGTATATAAGTAGAAACCTCCTTAATAGCCTTAGCCCCAAGGGAACATTAGGTAAGAGTTTATAAGTAGAAAAACCTCCTTAACTAGCCTCTAGCCCTGGGAACAATAGGTTTAAAAGATTATAAGTAGACAAAACCCTCCTTAAAATTAGCCTCTAGTCCCTTTGGGAAAAAGGTAAGGGTTTTTGTGATAACCCCTTAAACTACCCTCTAGTCCCGTGGGAAAAATGATAAGGATATATAAGTGAAAACCCTCCTTAATAGCCTCTAGCCCCCTGGGAACAAAGGAAAAGAGATATAAAGTAGACTAACCTCCTTAAATCCCTCTACCCCCATGGGAAACAATAGGTAAGAGGTTTATAAGTGATAAACCCCCTTAACTAGCCTTGTCCGGGGAAAATAGGTAAGAGGATATAAGTAGACAACCTCCTTAATAGCCTCTATCCCGGGGAAAAATTTAGGTAAGAGTAAAAGTGACAACCTCCTTAATACCCTCTGTCCCGTGGGAAAAATAGGAAGAAAATTTTTAAGTAGAATACCCCCTTAACTCCCTTTTAGTCCCCATGGGAACAATAGGTAAGAGTTATAAGTACAAAGCCCTTTAATTTCTTTAGCCCCGTGGGAACAAAGGGTAGGATATATAAGTAGACTAACCCCCTTTAACTACCCTCTAGTCCGTGGGAACAATGGGTAAGGAATATAAGTAGACTAAACCCCTTAAAACTAGCTCTAGCCCCGTGGGACAATAGGAAAGAGGTTATGTAGACTACCTCCTTAACACTTAGTCCCTGGGAACAATGGGTAGAGATATATAAGTAGATAATCCTTAACTGCCTTTTTGTCGTGGGAAATAGGTAAGGATATATAAGTGACTAACCTCCTTAACTAGCTCTGTCCGTGGGGAAAAAAAGGAAAAGAGATTATAAGAGACAACCCCCTTAACTAGACTTAGTCCCATGGGAAAATGGTAAGAGATATAAAAGTGACTAACCCCCTCAATACCCTCTACCCCCGTGGGAAAATAGGAAAAGAGGTATATAAGTAGATAACCTCCTTAACTAGCCTCTGTCCCAGGAAAATAGGTAAAAGGTAATAAGTAGACTAAGCCCCTTAATAGCCTTAGTCCCGTGGGAACAATGGGTAAGAATATATAAGTAGAAAAACCCCTTAATACCCTCTAGTCCCGGGGGAAAAATAGGTAAGAGATATATAAGTGACTAACCTCCTTAATAGTCTAGCCCCTGGGAACAATAGGTAAGAGAATATAAGTGACAAACTCCTTAACTAGCTCATCCATGGGAAAAATGGGTAAGAGATATATAAGTAGATAACCCCCTTTAAAATTGCCTCTAGTCCGGGGGAAAACAAAGGTAAGAGATATTAAGTAGACTAACCTCCTTAATGCCTCTAGCCCGGGGGGAACAATGGGTAAGAGGTTATAAGTAGAAAACCCTCCTTAACTAGCCTTTGTCCCGGGGAAATAGATAAGAGAATAAAAAGTGATAACCCCTTTTAACTAGCCTCTAGTCCCATGGGAAAATAGGTAAGAGTTTTAATAAGTAGACTACCTCCTTAATACCCTCTGCCCATGGGAAACAATAGGTAAGGGTATATAAGTGACAACCTCCTTAAAAATAGCCTTGTCCCGTGGGAACATAGGTAGAGGTAATAAGTAGAAAACCTCCTTAACTACCCTCTAGTCCCTGGGGAAACAATAGGTAGAGATATATAAGTAGACAAACCCCCTTTTTAACTAGCCTCTGGTCCCGTGGGAAAATGGGGTAAGAGGTTATAAGTAGACTAACCTCCTTAACTACCCTTAGTCCCAGGGAAAAATAGGAAGAGATATAAAGTGACTAAGTCCTTAACACCCTTAGTCCCGTGGAAAAATAGGTAAGAGATATATAAGTAGACTACCCCCTTAACTACCTCTAGCCCCGTGGGAACAATAGGTAAGAGATATATAAGTGAAAAACCCCTTAAACTACCCCTCTGTCCCGTGGGAAAAAATAGGAAAAGGGTATTAAGTAGATAACCCCCTTTTAACTAGCCTTAGCCGGGGGAACAATAGGTAAGGATATTAAAGTGACTAACCCCTTAACTAGCTCTAGTCCCAGGGGAAAAATAGGAAAGAGATATAAAAGTAGATAACCTCCTAATCCCTCTAGCCCCGTGGGAACAATGGGTAAGGATTTTTAAGTAGATAACTCCTTAACTGCCTTTGTCCCTGGGAACAATAGGTAAGAGTATATAAGTGACTAACCTTCTTAACTACCCTCTAGCCCGTTGGGAAAAATAGGTAAGAGATTTATAAGTAGAAACCCCCTTTAAACTGCCTCTAGCCCCGTGGGAAAACAATAGGTAAGAGGTATATAAGTGACTAACCCCCTTAACTAGCTCTAGTCCCTGGAAAATAGGTAAGAGATATATAGTAGATAAGCTCCTTAATGCCTTTGTCCCGTGGGAAAATAGGAAAGAGTTTTTTAAAGTAGCTACCTCTTAAACTAGCCTCTCCCCCCGGGGGAACAAAGGAAAAGAGATTATAAGAAAGACTAACCCCCCTTAACACCCTAGCCCCGGGGGGGAAAACAAAGTAAGAGGATATAAGTAGACAAAACCTTCTTAACTAGCCTCTAGTCCCGGGGAAACAATAGGAAAAGAGATATTAAGTAGACTAACCCCCTTAACTACCCCTCTAGCCCCAGGGAAAAACTAGGTAAGAGTATATAAGTGACAACTCCTTAACTAGCCTCTACCCCCGTGGGAAAATGGTAAGAGGTATATAAGTAGACAAACCCCCTTTAAACTGCCTTTTGTCCTGGGAACATGGGTAAGAGGTTATAAGAGACAACCTCCTTTTCTAGCCTTGCCCGGGGGAAACAATAGGTAAGAGAATATAAGTTACTAACCCCCTTAACTAGCCTTGTCCCTGGGAACAATAGGTTTAAAAGATATATAAGTAGCTCCCCCTTTTAAATGCCTCTAGCCCGTGGGAAACAATAGGTAAGAGAAATAAGTAGATAACCCTTTAATCCCTTGCCCCATGGGAACAATAGTAAGAGTTTAAAAGTAGACAAACCCCCTTTAATACCCTCTAGTCCCGTGGGAAAATGGGTAAGGAATATAATAGCTAACCCCCTTAAAATCCCTTAGCCCCGGGGGAAAAATGGGTAGGTTATTAAGTAGACTAACCCCCTTTAACTACCCTCTAGTCCCATGGGAAAATGGTAAGAGTTATAAGTAGCTAACCTCCTTATTACCCTCTGCCCCTGGGAAAAATAGGTAAGAGATAAAAAAGATACAACCCCTTAATAGCCTCTAGTCCGTGGGAAAATAGGTAAGGATTTTAAAAGTAGACAACCTCCTTATGCCTTAGCCCGTGGGAACAATGGAAAGGGTATATAAGTAGACAAACCCTCCTTAACTACCCCTTAGCCCGTGGGAACAAAGGTAAGGATAATTTAAGTAGATTTAACTCCTTATCTAGCCTTTTCCCTTTGGGAAAAATAGGTAAGAGATATTAATTTATCTAACCCCCTTTAAATACCCTCTACCCGTGGGAAAAATAGGTAAGAGATATATAAGTAGCAACCCCTCCTTAATACCCTCTAGCCCCGTGGGAAAAAATAGGTAAGAGATTATTGTAGACTAACCTCCTTAACTCCCCTTAGTCCGTGGGAAAATAGGTAAGGATATATAAGTAGATTTAACCTCCTTAACTGCCTCTAGTCCCTTTGGGAAAAAATTCAGTTTGTTTGGGCCCGTCCATGGGGTTATTGTTTTTAATGGATAAATTGAATGCCCAAACCAACCCACCTGTAATTAAACACAACCATATACCTGCTGTCGCTTCTCCTCAGTTAAAACTTTCATTTTAAAATGTGACCACAGCATCACGGGCTGGATTCAAAGTTTGATAGATGTTCACAAGTGGTTTGTATTTTAAAATACGGTTCACTCAAAAATGGAGGAGGGACTTGCCTCTACTTATTTAAAATCCTTATATTCAAAATTTTATATTTTTGAAACAGCTGAGGCTGTTTTTTTTTTTTTTTTTTTTTAAAATTTTTATATAGAAAAACATAAATCATTTTAAAAAGCATTCTAAACTTGAAAAAGAAAGGAGCAGTTATAATACAGGTTATGACTTCGAAAAAATCTAAGGTCAATAAAGAGGTAAAAGGATAGTATCTAAGAAAAGAAAATAAAAAAAAATTTTAAAAGTAATTAACAAGTAAAATTTATATATATTAATATTGATAAAAATTCAAGCAGCGCTTTCGATAACACTAAAATATATGAGATGAAATAATATGATTAAAAAATAATCGTGACATAACATTATAAAGTCAAATGGTGACCATCAATAAGAAGAATAAAATCATGAAAACATATTAAATAATTAATAACAGAAATGAATTGGGGAAAACAATACAATTAAAATTTTAAAAACATTAAGTTGGCAAATTTGAATGGAGTAAACAAGTGGAAGTATTGTATTACGGGAAAATTTATAATTAATATGAATCCTTGCCCAAGGAGTAATGGGGCTCAAATAAGTTTAAGACTTCATATCTCTATTTAAAACTGTACATTATTAATAGCGTGTTACGTTTAAGCCCTTTTGTCATATTAATTATATTGTGGAAAAAAAAATTTTCCCAAGAAAACACAAGGCGAGACCACTAGGACGTTCATTGTGCAAATTAAAATTACTCGTTCATTTTGTAAGCTGACAAGCTTGGCACGTCATTAGACTGTGCCAAAAACTGTTTGACAATATTTTAAAAGAAGGCCCATGTAATTTTAAAAGCCACATTGCAACAAGAGTAAATAACCTTTCTGAAGGAGTACCAGGAGTTTAGGATACATTACAGTAGTATCTGAAACATCACTGTACAAGTATAATGAAACCAATTATTATATGCCACATCATGCAGTGATTAAGGAGACCAGCTCAACAGCAAAGGGCATGGGTTAGTATTTTATACATCATGCAAGTTTTGCAATTACTTTCATTAAATTACATTTTAATGATGGGCCTAAATGCAACAGGATCTTTTTTCCATCATTGCAATATTTCGTACTCCCCTGTTCTATTTTTAAAACTGACATTTAGAAAAAGAAGCGTAAAATCCAGGTTGGCCCAAGAGATACAAATCTGCAAAGAATACTTTAGAGAGAATCCCAGAAGATGAACTTTGAAGTCATTGTTTACTACAATAACTTATGGATAGCATAAACTCCCTTCTTTGGGCCAAAAGATGTCATAAACAGTTGTACACCCGGTTGCTGTGAAGGGCCTTCAAAAATACATATATGTTGATGATCCAATGAGTGGTGCACAAACACTTGATATGCACTAGGAGTACAAATAGAATTAATAAAGTTGTGAAGAAGGGAGGTTTTCAGTTACACAAGTGGGTGTCAAACCTATCAGAATCGTGGCGGCGTTCCAGCAGAACTGCGTGAAAATGGTTCAAGCCTACCAATTACATTGGACAATGATGGTATAATTCGTGCTATGGGTTTATTATGGCAACCAACTACAGCCCAAATTTCCCTATTTGCTTTCCAAACCCACCACCAACCATCATTTATTAAATTTAAAAGTCTTGGGAAATCACTGCAAGCATATTTGACCTACTAGGTTTAGTTGGTCCAATCGTGGTAACATGTACATTCATTTTAAAAAAGCTTTGGCAAATAAAACTTCAATGGAATAATGTTTTTCCATGGTCGCTGCTTCATGAATGGCAAGTTTGTTTTTTATATCTTTCAGATTTGAATGCAATTGCCATTGGGAGAGATCGTTATTAGACACGGCACAATGTAACATTTGATCTACATGGATTTGCGATGCATCCCAATTGGGATATGGGGCTTGTGTATATTTGCGGGGTTTTTGTGTATCTTTTGGGAAAAAGTTTCAACCGTTCTCATCTGTTCACGATTAAGGTGACACCTTTGAAGATTCTATCCATCCCTCGTCTAGAGCTGTGTGCAGCAGTGGGTATTAGTACCCCTAATATAGAACACAAAATCCATTCTGACCTCAACGTCCACAGCTTTTTCTGTGTACGATTGAAAAATAGAGCTAGCATGGATCGTTTCACTATCAAATAGATGAAAAAGCTTAATTGCCAATAAAATGGCGGCGATTCATAAATCTTCTATAATTCCAGTTTGGAAATCATGTTACGGGAAAAGGGAAAACCCCATCTGATCTATCCAGGGGTGAATGCAAATGATCAGAAGCAAATGTACTTTCGGTGGCATGGCCCAAATTGGGTTTCCACATCACCAAATTAAATGGTCCCTACAAGATATTTCACTTGAACCAATTGGGGAACTGTCAGAGAAAAAGCAGAACGTCGTTAATCTACCATTAAAAGACCAATGGTTGACTCACTTATTGATACATTTCATCTTTTTTCGCACTTGCAACATGCAATTACTCACTGTTTTTGAGATTAATCTCCAAAACAAAAGTCTGAAAGAAAGCGAGAAGGACAGGACCATTGTCAAGTAAAGAGCTCTTCCAAGCCATATGCGTCAGAATCAGACTTGCTCAACATCAAGAATTCCTCAAGAATTGCATGATCTACAAACCTCACAATCAGGTAAACTCTAAAAGTAAACTCAAGGACCTTCGTCCATTTGTTGACCAGTCACAATGTATTGGGGTTTGGGCGGAAGATTTGCAAGCATCATATGCCCTTTATAATCAAAAAACATCCCTTGATTCTACCATAAAGGCATCATATAAACAAAGCTATCATTTTATAACTAACATACCGCTTGCTTCATGTAGGAACACAGTTGATGTTATCGTTAATCAAACAGTGATTTTGGATTCTCAAGGAAAAGGGGTTCTGTTTTGCCAAGTGATTAACAAATGCCTCATCTGCTTCAAGTTAAAGGCGCAAGTATTTAGAACAACTGACGGGACATTTACCTCCTCAACGTACAGATCCAACCCGTCCATTTGTAAACAGTAGGGTAGATTACGGAGGACCCCTTTTATATTCGTCGAGATCACTTCGAAGCAGGGTCAGAAATAAAGTGTTACATTGCCTTGTTCATTTGTTTTTTCAACAAAGGCTATATACTTATAGCTTGTTGGTGCTTTATCAACTGAGGTTTTTCTTTGCTGCATTACGTAGATTTATTACAAGAAGAGGAATAAGCGCAAATCCCCTACAGTGACTATAGAACCAGTTTAAAGGAGCAAAAATGAACTGAAATAAACTTTGTATTTACTCCAATCACAGCCCGCTGATTATGTCATTTCATCACTTCGCAAGCACAATTGAAATCAATTGGAATTTTATATCCCCCCGCTCACCCCCACTTTTGGGGGGTATGGGGGCAGGCCATCAAATCCCTGAAATATCACATAAGGCGTGTGGTAAGGCACCTATCTTGAATTTTGAGGAAATGGGGTACACTCTTGTCTCAAATAAAAGCATGTTTAAAAATTTACGACCTTTCTTTCAATGTCCCAATGATTCAAATGATTCATGCGTTTTAAACCCTGAAACTTTCCTGATTGGAGAAAGTATCACAACCATACCTGATCCAGATCTAACTAGCCTTAAGGTCACTAAGTTAACCAGATGGCAGATTATCAGCAGATGTACCAACATCTCTGAAAGCGGAAGTCAAAGAGTATCCCCGCCAGCTTCAACAACACCCCAAAGTTGTTAACAAGGCGCCCGCTTCAACACTACACCAAAGTTGTTAACAGAGTGGTCTAATCTCCAACCGGGAACACTGGTGCTGATCAAGGATGATCGTCTACCTCCTCTCATGTGGAAGTCAACCATCGTGGACGGAGTTCATCCAGGACCTGATGGGGTTGTTCGAGTAGTAACTCTTAGAACAATCAAGGGAGAGTTTACTTGACCAGTGAGAAAAAAAATGTGGTTTCAGAAAAATTAATTCAATGTTTACAGGAGACTACATTGTGTTTATTTCTTATTTTGTTTAATCATCCTAATTAAAGTGGGTGGTAAGGTCAGATGAGTTGTTGTTTTTTGGGAAATTTGTAGGAGTTTTTTAGAATTTCAGGTCATTCGATAGTATTTTTAATCGCTTTCTTTGGGAATTTATTCTGGGTCCTGCTAAAAAAACTTTTATTTAAGAAATAATTTTCATCGTCAAGGAATATTTTAGTCTTTTTTCCTAAGCGCCAGAATTGGAATAAATGACATTTCCTCCAACCCCGTCTCTCTGTGATCAAAACTACTACTTACTACATTCCCTAACAGTAAGGAGGGTGCGATGCCAACACTTAGGAGAACATAATTCCAGGCTCTCTGTTTGGGGGAGGGGGGGGGGGGGGCTAGGGAAGGTCTCAGATAACTGTCGGTGAATTCAAAAACTGCCGAAGAGTAGACGAAACCAATAGTTTGTAACTTAGGAGGAAGTGAGGGCTATAAATATATTTTGTTTACTATTAGTTTTGTGGCATGCAATAAGTTGTATGTCAGGGCCCCCCAGTTTTGTATTTCTTACTTGTTTGACCTCTTTATTGCTTTTTCGTGCATAGTGAGCGAATCAAAGATAAGATTCTCATACTCTAGAACCCAGAGGGTGGGACATTGTTTACTTGACACCCTGTGTGAACCTACAGGTCGCTCATACAAAAGGCCATAGTCATGGTGACACTAGTTCATTAAGAGATCTAAGAACGAACAAACTAAAAAAAAGTAAAAAATTACAAATACAACTGTTGTTATTTTTGATCTAGATGAGGTGGGGAAATAGAGGTTGGCATAGTGATAAAAATATATTAAATTTTAAAAATATTTAACATAAAACAAGCACATTTTTTTAAAAGCAATTCAGAACAAATAAAGATAAAAAATGTTAAGGGAAATCAAGCAAACAAACACAAACTTTAAAACAAAAAATTGTTCACGTTTTGAAAGAATGTGAAAAAAGATACTACAGAAAAAATTTAGGTTTTTCAAAAGGAATAAAAGAAAATCTTGGCAAAAAAAAAAATATTAAATGAACCAAGAATGAATTATTGATTGCAAAAACAAAATATCGATTTTAAAAGTTGCATAATTGCATGTGGGGAATTAGGTTGCCAAAAAAACCGCCAATCCACGCTCCAAGTGTAAATATATATTGTGGTGTCCTACCAAAACGAAATGGGCGTATTTTTTGGAGGAACCATCTGGAATAAACGAAAAATAATTTAAATTTTAAATATTATTTTTTTAAATAGGAGAAGGGCGAATTCATGGATGTCAAATGCAAACGTATAATTTAATTTTGGGGTTGTATCAAAAGTAACAAACAACAAACAAAGTATTTAACAATCCGGAACAAACAAGGAATAAAACGATCGCAACATAAAAATGAAAATTTTTCCAAAGTGGGGGAGCTACCGTGAAATGGCCCCCCTCCCCCAATGTAAACATATAATTTGTGGGTTATCAAATCGGAAAAAACGGTTTTTTTTTTTTTTTGCGGAACAACCCGAAACAGACGATTTAATCTAAAAATTTAAATTTTTAAAAAAATTTTAGAGAGGGGGAGGGGCGACACACAGACGTCAATTCCTTTTTTTTTGGGGTAAAATGTAATCAGGGACACTTTGACCAATTTAAGTTTAAAATTTCCATATGTTAATTTTTCCCAAGTTTTTTTTTTTTGTGTTTACATTTTTCTTGTTTTTTTTTTTGTATGGTTATTGATTTATTAACATATAAAAAATTTTTGGTGTTTTTTTGTGCATATTTTGAGGTTCTAGAGGTGCCTGGATAGTCATTAAAATGATTAATTCAAATTTTAAATCTTTGATTTTTTTATTATCCCTGGAATTTTAATTAAAAAAAAATTATAGGACTTAGAGTTTTTATCTTAAAATATTTATTTTTTAATAAAATGACAATTAACAAAGTGAAGGGAAGACTGTCCTCCCTGCCATCTTTTTTTTAACAAAGGAAGACTAGTCCCCCTCGCCTTTTTATTAAAAAGTGAAGTAAGATGTCCCTCCCCCCCATTGATAAAACAAAGTGAAGACTAGTCCCCCCCTCGCCCCTCTATATAACAAAGGAAGTAAGACTAGTCCCTCCCCGCCATTTTCGATTAAAAAAGTGAGTAAGACTAGTCCCCCCCTCGCCATCTCGATATAACAAGTGAAGTAAGACTAGTCCCCCCTCGCCATCTCGATTTAACAAAGTGAAGTAAGGTAGTCTCCCCTCGCCATCTGATTAAAAAAAGTGAAGTAAGTGTCTCTCCCTTGCCATTCGATATAACAAAGTGAAGTAAGGGGCTAGTCCCTCCTCGCCATCGATATAACAAAGTGAAGTAAGATAGTTCTCCTGCCATTTTTCCCATATAACAAATGGGAAATAAGACTGTCCTCCCCCGCCCCTTTTGATATAAAAAAGTAAGTAAGATAGTCTCTCCCTCACCTCTCGTATAACAAAGTAGTAAGACTAGTCCTCCCCCGCCATCTTATTAACAAAGGAAATTTTAAAACTAGTTCTCCCTCGCCTTCGATATAAAAAAGTAAAGAAGATGTCCCTCCCCCCCATCTCGATTTAAAAAGTGAATAAGATAGTCTCTCCCCCGCCTTCTATTAAAAAGTGAAGTAAGACTGTCCCTCCTCGCATTCGATATAACAAAGTGAAGATTCCCTCCCTCGCCATTCGATTAAAAAAAAGTGAAGTAAGATTCTTTTTTCCCCCCCCCCATTCAAAATTAGTCTTTTCCCCTCGCCATCTCGATTAAAAAAGTGAAGTAAGACTAGTCCCCCCCCTCGCATCTGATATAAAAAAAGTAAGTTAAAATGTCCCTCCTCGCCATCTTTTAACAAAGTGAAAATAAGCTAGTTTTCCCTCCCATTTTGTATAACAAAGGAAGTAAGATTTGTCTCTCCCTCGCCTTCGTTTAACAAAGTGAAGAAGATAGTCCCTCCCCCCGCCTCTCTTTAACCCAAGTGAAGTAAGATGTCCCTCCCCCGCATCTCTTTAACAAAGGAAGTAAGATAGTCCCTTTCCCCCGCCTCCATATAACAAGTGAATAAGCTGTCCTCCCTGCCATCTCGATAAACAAGTGAAGTAAGACTAGTCTTCCCCCGATCTCGAATTAAAAAAAAGTGAAGTAAGACTAGTCTTCCCCCGCCCTCTCGTATAAAAAGGGGAAGTAAGACAGTCCCTCCCTCGCCATCTCGTATAAAAAGTGAAATAAAACAGTCCCTCCCTCGCCTCTCGGTATAAAAAATGGAAAATAGTCCCTCCCTGGGCCTCTCGATATAACAAAGGAATAGATAGTTCCCCCCCTGCCCTCCGAATAAAAAAGTGAAGTAAGCTAGTTTTCCCCCCATCTCGATATACAAAGTGAAGTAAAAATGTCCCTCCCCCCCATCCTTTTAACAAAGTGAAGTAAGATATCCCCCCCTCCCATTCATTAACAAAGTGAAGTAAGATAGTCCTCCCCCGCCATCTCGATATAACAAAGTGAAGTAAGTGTCCCTCCCCCCGCCATCTCGATATAAAAAAAGTGAAGTAAAACTGTCCCTCCCTCGCCATCTCGTTTTAACAAAGTGAAGAAGACTAGTCCCTCCCCCCGCCCTCCAAAATTAAAAAAGTGAAGTAAAACTAGTCCTCCCTCGCCCTCTTTATATAAACAAATGAAGTAAGATAGTCCTCCCCCGCCACTCGATATAAAAAGTGAAGTAAATGTTTCCTCCCCCGCCCCTCATATAACAAAATGATGTAAGATAGTTTCCCCCGCCATCTCTATAACAAGTGAAGTAAGATAGTCCCCCCTCGCCTTTTCGTATAACAAAATGAAGAACAGTCCCTCCCCCCCATCTCATATAAACAAAAAAGGAAGAAAAAAAAATAGTCCCTCCCTTTCCCATTCTATATAACAAAGGGGGAATAAGGGTAGTCCCCCCCCTCGCCATCCCCCTTTTTTAACCAAAATGAAGTAAGACTAGTCCCTCCCTCGCCTCTCATATAACAAAGGAAGTAAGATAGGCCTCCCCCGCCCCCTCTAATAAAGTGAAGTAAGACAGTTCCCCCCTGCCATCTCATATAACAAAGTGAAGTAAGACTGTCCCCCCCCGCCCTTTTATAACAAAATAATAAGACTAGTCCTCCCTCGCCATCTCGATATAAAAAAGTGAAGTAAAATGTCCCCCCCTCGCCACTCATATAACAAAGTGAAGTAAAATAGTCTCCCCTCGCCATCTCATATAACAAAGTGAAGTAAGCTGTTCCCCCCCTCGCCCTTCCCAAAAACCAAAAGTGAAGTAAGACTAGTCCCTCCCTCGCCATTCGTTAACAAAGTGAAGTAAGCTAGTCCTCCTCGCCATCTCGAATTTAAAAAAGTGAAGTAAGGGCTGCCCTCCCTCGCATTCGTTAAAACAAAATGAATAAGATGTCCCCCCCTCGCCCAAATTTAATAACAAAGGAAGTAAGGGTAGTCCCTCCCCCGCCCATCTCTTATAACAAAGTGAAGTAAGACTAGTCCTCCCTCGCCCTCCGTTTTTAAAAAAGTGAAAAAAGGGCTAGTCCTCCCTCCCATTGTTAACAAAAAGTGAAAACTAAATCCTCCCCCCAATTTTTTATAACAAAATGAAGTAAGTAGTCCCCTCGCCATCTCTATATAACAAAGTGAAGTAAAACTGTCTCTCCCCCGCATCTCGATATAAAAAAGTGGGAGATTTGTTTTCCCCTCCCTCTCGATATAACAAAGTGAAATTAAATCCCCCCCTCACCCTCTCGTTAACAAAATGAAGTAAGACTGTCCCTCCCTCCCATCTCATATAACAAAGTGAATAAA
>JBCFYV010010038.1:0-21202 GCA_039000515.1 Timema cristinae | reverse complement strand
TTAAATTTTGGTTTTACCTGCTTGGGGTCGCCAGTGATACAGTATGAGGAAAAAGTAGATACTTTAACCTGACATAAAAAAAAAAAATTTTTTGTGGGTCTAAAATTAACGGTGTACCATAGCAAACATATTTAAATTAAATGGGATTCCAAAGTACAAGTATTTGTCCATAATAAGCAATAATAATACAAAATAACGCATCTTCGCTCTCAGGGGTACCTAGTCACGTTTTTAGGGACATTGGCTCTATTTTTTCGGTTTCAGTACTAGTTGCGTATTTATTGTGTAAAATTTATAAAATGTTAAAAACAGTATGGCCTTTAATTTGATGTATGACACGGGCAAATAGCTTTAGCCGTTTCCGGGAGATATGGGTCGCCGAAGTCGCCAAACTGCCAAAAAATCGAGATTTTCAAAACTTTGAGGCCCCAGTGGCACGGGTTAACATCTTCCAATTGTGCTCAAACTTTGGCAATCTTAAAATCTAACAAAATGAAACATTTTAGGGGGGTGCCCCCCAAAAAAATCCTACATCGATTTTTTAAAACCCCCCTAATGCACACAAACGTAGCTTTTCCATATTTTTACCTTTTTATAGCTTGAAATTTTAAATTTAATTTCTAATTGCTAAATAGATTTTTTATATCTTTTTATTGGCTTTAAATGGCCGGTACCTGTAGAACGGGGAATTGTACGTCTTCTCATAACATGAATCCCAAACTAATCGGGACACTTTTAATTAGTGTTTAATTGCCTTTCATAAATAAATTTTGAACGTCTAGAACATAATAAATTTGTCATTTTTAGGTGGTAGCCAAAAGAAAATCTTAATCCCTAAACTTGAACATTATAACTCTTGTTTTATTAAAATTTTAGGAGGGACTTGATCGATGACTATGAAGAAAATAAACATACTTCCAAATTGTGCACAAAACTATCTAATCTAATCTAGCTCACACGTGAAGTGTGTGAGCTCATTTTAAACTATTTATAATGATCATGCCATTAATAGTGAATATACAATAGCTAAATTAAAATATTATTAAATAATAATTAATTAGCATTAAAGTTTACACTAATTTGATTTAGTAGTAATTAATATGCTACATAGTCTGGAATTTCTTTTTTTATTATTATGACTTTATAAAAAAATAATACAAAAAAATAAGATCATCATAGAAAGAATTTTCCCAAATAAATAAATACTGGCGCTTGGACACAAAAATCTATAGTAATGGAAAATATTTTCAAATACATTGCAGAATTCCTGTTTTTTCTTGAGGTCGCCTGAATTTTTCAACAGAAATATATTTTCTTTTCTTCACTGTTCTGTTGTAATAGGTAATTTAAGGTTTCATCTTATCTGCCTCCATTTTGCCGTTTGGGGGGGGGGGGGGGGGGGGGGGGTACAAAACCCCACAGACATATTATGTTGTAATTTTAAGTCAAATTTGTTGACAGAGGGTTTTCTACCAAAACATCGCGCCGATTACCGAAAAGAGGTTTTCTAAGGGTTTTTTTTGAATCTTAAAGTAAGGAGGAAATTAATTCCACCTGTTGGGTTCTTCCAAGTGTTAAATGCTTTTAAAGTAAAGCAAAGGGTTTATGAATGTGGGGGGAAGTTTTTCTTTTCCATCTCAAGTTTCCACTGGTTTAACCCAAAACGTTAGAATTTTTAAAACCCCCTTTCGACTTGAATGTTCGTGTCAAAAGGGGTTTTCTTGGGGATTTGAATCTGTGGGAGATTCTTTTTAAATTATCAAAAAATCATTAATTTTTGAAAAAGTTGGCTTTGCTATAATTTCTTCTTTATTAACGGGCGTTTGGGGAGGCATGTTTATAAGGCATAATAAACAGAGTGGCAAAATATTGACACCCAAATTTAAAAACGTTCATTTTTACAAATGCCCGGGTGAACATGCCTCCACAAATTTGGGAGCTCCCCTGGCGGTTTTTGAAAAGCTTCACTCACTGCCAAATTTTCTTACCCTTCCATGTTATAATTTTTCCTTTAAATCGAAAAATATTTAGCATAAGATATTTTTTATACATTCTTTGAGGGTAGTCAAAAATGGAAAAAATTGTTCTTTCAACAAAAAAAGGCTGTTCAACCACCCGGGGTTTTTCTATTCTTTTTGATTGAGACACTCTAGTCACAAACGTACTCTTACTTTTAAACCACTTAAAAAATTGCTTCTAAACCAAAACCAAAAAAATCATACCCACGTGTCTCTTTGGGGCGATGATAGAAATATGAAAAGGAAAATTTTCCAGGAGAAAGCAAACCCCACCATAGAGACAAGGTTGGTAAATAACTTATCCCCCAATCGCCAAGACTGTCTGCCTTTTTCGAGTCATTTTGTGTTTTATTTGAGCCATTTTTTGATAGTCATTCATCAAATAAAAAAACACTTTCCTTTCTCTACTCTGACATGCATTTCATTTTCGTTTTAATTTTTTCCAAAATTTCCCTCTAAATTTCGGCCCAATGAATTTACTACCCACTTACGAGAACTTTTCTATGGGTAATTTAGACCCTTGTTCAGCCAAAGCTTTGTAAAAAGAAGGGATTTGTAAAATTAAAATAGCAAACTTTCATTTTTTTTCCCGGGGAAATGCGTTTTTGGGGTTGAGCTGCTTTTTAAATTAAGTGTAGGTACCCCCGACGATTTTTTGCTTATCAATACAATGCATTGAAATGTATTTTTTTTGACGGTGAAATGAATTTGGTTCTCTTTCGATTAAAAGAAATGTTTTTTCCTCTAATTTCCTCCTAAGCTTTTTTTTTCTTGAGTTTACGCTGCCTTGTACGTTTCACTCCTAGACAGAGGAAACAAATCTATTTGTGTGAGAAAAAAGGGACTGCTTTATTTTGAAAGGGGGGGGGGGTTAAGGGTCTTTTTCAGATGCCAAACCCAAAAAATATTTTCTTTGGGTTGTAGAGTATTTTCTCCTGGAGTTGTGGATATTGCGTTATTAAAAAAGAATCAAATAATTGTTTCGGGATAAAATTGTACCCTCACGCGGTTCATACATGGGGGGAGTTGAAAAAAGGATTTGAGCATAAAACTGTTTGCAAGTTGTTTATCTGTTTTTCGGAGAGCCTTACCAGATGTACACCCAATCTAACATCTAAAACAGAAATGATGTAATAATAACCTTAATTAGCTCACCCCTCAAACAACTAAATGTTGGTCAATATTTTATAAATTACACCTGGACAAAAATGTAATCATAAGCATGTTTTATTTTGTTTTTTAATTTTTAATATATATTTTATATATCCATTAACTTATAAAAAACATGTCCTGACAAAATGAGATGACTGACTGATTCATTATCCCCCGACGAAATATAAAGTTACAAGCATAAAATTCAATGTATTTTCATTTTTTTTATGTGGGCCCCACTAAGAAAAATTTTAAAAATTCCCCCCAAAGGTTTCAAATAGGAGATGATAATAGGGATGAAATCGTCATTTTGAAAGTTAAATAAACAAAATTTTGATTTCTTTTATTGACGAAAAAACAAATAAATACGTGTTTCAGGAATTTTGGAAAATTTTTTTAATGGGGGATGAAAAAGGGGGGTAAATTTTGTATGGGACTTTGATTTTTTATTGGGGTCAATTTTATGGCATCAAGAAGTAATATTTTAATTAATCTGAAAAATCAATGTATATTT
Source organism: Timema cristinae (assembly GCA_039000515.1). Classification (NCBI taxonomy): domain Eukaryota; kingdom Metazoa; phylum Arthropoda; class Insecta; order Phasmatodea; family Timematidae; genus Timema; species Timema cristinae. The sequence continues at coordinate 17,518 of JBCFYV010010038.1, read as the reverse complement.
TCGTATTTGTTTTAAAATAAATTTCCACGCGAGCAAAGGGGGCAACACATCTATATTAAAAAAAATTGTGTTTTAATATTAAAAACCCCCCCTGCGGGCGGGGTTTAGAATATCCGCAGTAACCCCTGCTTGTCGTAAACGCTAAAAGGGGAGGTTTCTGTGGACGTACCTGTTTTGGACAAACCATCCATATTTTTTCCTTTTCAATCATTTTTTTCTTCCTTCATTTTTTCCCCCCTTTTTTTCACTCTTCCCCCTTCGCTTTATCTACCCTTCCCTTTTTTCTTCCTTTTCCCCCCACCGTTCACCTGCACAAGGGGCCTTTGGTTTTCCGTTGACGACCTTGGCAACAACCCGCTTTTCTCTGTTTATTATTCGATACCATTGCCTTGAGCTCCCGAATGAAAGTGCCTGGTTGTAATACTTGGTAAATGGCCCTTTAAAAGGGATACAAGGGGTCCCCTACCTTGGAAAAAGCCCGGGTTTGCGTTCATGGGGCCCCGGATAAAATTACACTTTCCTGCATACACTTGCTGCGGTGACCCCTTTTCCCGCTGTTTCATATGAAGGTTTCATGTCTAGCGTCGATGGAGCCTCTCGTGGGAAGATTTAAACGGGCCTAGGAGAAAAAACGGGGATCAACCGGGTCTACGATCCATACTTTTGCGGTTTTCCTCCCATCATGATTGATCTCTTTCACATGACCCCTTACTGTCCGCTGGCCCCGTACTGCCATTCTGCTGGCATCTTACTGCCCGGCCCCCCTCACAGGGCCGATTAATGAAAGAGGCGGAAAGGGGTAAGGCCGTCCAGCCCTTTTTGATGAAAAAGCCAAAAAGTGGTGGGGCCCCCAGCCCCGCTTCCTGTGATGCTCGAGGGATGAAAGTGAAGATCTGAAACGTGTCACCCTTTAATCCCAAAAGGGATAAAGGGAGCACGAAATGGGAAGTCTCAAAAAAGGAAACTGCGTGATGGCACCATCGTGATTCAACCACGACGACCACAGTTTTCAAATATATGGCCCTCTCGAAATACCTTTTGGTAATACACTCTATCCCCGGTGAAGGGGGAAACCTCACAGGTTCCTCAATGTTTGCAAGGGGTGGTATTGTTTGACCTCGACTGCGAAAGCATTGAGGTTCGTGGGGAGTTTTTCCCCTCAGATGTCCCCGGGGCTACCGAACATTCCCAAAAAAAGGGCAGAAAAGAGACGGATACTATATCCTCACATTTAAAACTCCTCCCCTCCAAAGGGAGTCCGAGCGGGGTTTCCCACGTGCTCAGGGTCCCCGATGTTCCAAACCCTCGGCGCTTTTTTCATCCCAGGAATTTGGGCATACGAAGCTGCGATCCGTGGTAAGCCAACCTGTCGGATTGGGGACGGGAGCTCACGAAACCCCTCATCTCTAAATACTGCGTCAACTGAAAGGGGTCCGCATTCCCCCGGGTCTCGGGCCTGCCCCAAAAGGGAAGGTAGATAAAAAAGCCCGGGAGTCCATTGAAAAGAAGACTCATATGCCCAGGCACGAAGGAAATATCAATCAAGCTCTGGTATTTAAAAACTTCATAAACCCGGGATTGTCATCAAAAAATAAACGTCCCAACTGCCATGCCGTTAATATTGCTAAAGACCAACGCGACCAGGCCTTTGTCTCTTCTCGAGACTTTATGTTGATTCCGCCCCAACTTCTGTGGCCCTAATTTTTTAAAGGGGCCCAAAAACCGCCACAACATCGTCTCCCCCCCTAACCCCGGGAGACCTCCTCGGGGAAACCCCCCCGAGCCCCCCTCGGGGAAACCCCACCCCCGCCTCGGGGGAACACCCCCGACCCCCCGGGGGGCATTAAAAAAAGGGCGGCCGTTTTGGGCCCTCCACACCCACCTCGGGCTTCCCGGGAGGGGGGGGGACGATTGCGGAACAGGTGACCGCAAAGGCGGTCCCACTGGTCCCTTTGAAAAAGGACCAGCGAAGCCCGCCGAAATTTTTTTATTAAAAAAGCGCGAAGGGCCTTTTAACCCTTCAACAGGACCCATACCCCCCCTCCCAAAAAAAGCCGAAGCCTCCCTGAAGCGAAGTACGGGAAACTGGAAAAGGCAAAGGGCCTAAAAAGGGCCTCAAAAAATTTTTATTCTTAAAGGATAGTGAAAGGATTGCAGGAAAATTTAAAATTTCATACTAAAACTTATTGCTACTAAAGGGAAAATTGTGGGGGTTTCTATGCTCGTGAAAGGGGAAATCAAACTAAAATTTTTCCTGCTCCTTCATTTTGCTTTCGGGAGCCCCACTTCCGCCAATGACAACCCAGCTTCGTGGGTACGATTGTTCGTACCGACAACCTTTCTTTGATGGGCAAAGCGGGGGTGTGGCTATATGGCACAAGTACTAATCATAAGATATTTTATTTTTTGACTCCAAGTGATTGCTGTCAGAGTCTCCCTTCCAGGGAGGTAACCTTAGCTGTATCTACCTCCCGCCAGTAAAGTTTTTCCCAAAGAGGACATAGAGGCCCTCTTTATACATTCCCGCCCTATTCATTTTGGGGGGTTTTTAAAAGGCAAACCGGTGTGGGGTTAAAAGACGCCCGCGGAGGATGGTAGAGGATATTCTTGTCTGGGGAAAAGGGGTGTTAAGAAACCGGCCCCAGACACACTTTCTCCCCCTTTTAAGGGTTTTCCTTCCATGACCTGCCAGTAGCCCCGGGTTTGGCTCACTCCCTTTTGGGAGGTTCACTGGGACCATTGGCAGCGCCACTTTCCCATTTCTTTTAAAAAATCCAAGATCCCCCCAGTCAGCACGGTTCCCCCAATGGGTTCTTAAAGTGCTAAGGGGAAAATTCCGCGAGCTCGCCATTCGACAACCCCCCTTCTCCGACTCTGAAAGGCTGGGAAATTCCTTCCGGCAAGCGGGGGGCAGGGATCCATCCCAAAATCCTCCCCAAAAACCCGCCACCGCCGTTCCCTGGTGGAACGGGGGAGTGCCGGTTGGCATTTCAACCCGTCGAGGCCCTAGAAATTTAATCGAAGCCCATTTCGGAGAATCTGATCACCCGATTCTAGGGCTAGAGAACCCGTATTTTCAGAAAGCAGAAAGAGTCTTGGGAGACAGTTTATTTTTACCCCATTTTCCCCACCCAAACCAAGGTTTGGGACAATTTTCGAAATACGTAGTAGCAAAAATACCTTTTAAAAATATCCCCCCAGTCTAAGGGGTTTCATTTCCCTCCCCTATGGGGGTCGCCAATTATTGGGCTCGAGTTCGCCGCTATTTCTAGCATGCAGCTACTCAACGATTCGCGGTAAAAGAGAATAATCGGGCCGTATTTTGATTAGGGCCCAAAGTGGGGGGGTAAAATTCCCCTTTACCAAATGAATGATCTATCCCCTCTCCCAGGCGGCAACACAGCTCCGGCCCAGATGTATCCACATAAAATGTTGCGGCAGCGCCCCCTGCCGGACCGCAATATCTTTGGACTTCAATAGTGTCTGGAATTCTCAGTTCCCATCACTTTGGGCAAAAATCGTTTCCCTTAATAAAAGTGGCAAGAAAATTTAGACCCAACCCATTATCGACCAAGTTTACCATTTGTTTTAAAAATCTGAAAAAATTTTTAAATAAATGATTTATATTTTTTTAGAATCCCGCAATCTGCATAAAATTCAATGTGGTTTCGCCAAAACCTTTTACAGGGATATCTTGCCCGTTAGAGAGGCTGTTCGGACGTTTTTTCCATAAGCACATTTCGGGTTTTCCTTCGTTTGGGAGAAAGCGAGAACCCATGGGGGTACGGCTTTTTAAAACCCTTTTTTAATTGGGGGTTTCTATCTAATTTTAGTCGGATGACACTTAGGGGTGGGGTTAAATAACACTTTCCGAGGATTTATCAAGAAAGGGGGGTGCCTCAGGGTAGTATTTTGAGTTTAAAACGTTGTTCGCGTCGGATAAAGATTGTGGCAACGTGGCCAACTTTTCGTTCAGCCTCTTTGGGGTGCTACGCAATTTTTGAGTTCGCATTTCCCCACGGGGTAAACGACAATTCAATTTTAGTGTTAACAACCCTTGGTCTGGGCATCGCGTAAGGGTTTCCTTTCGCCCAAAACGAGGGTGTCCACTTCCATAATTACGCGGAATACAGCCCCCCCCCATTATTTAATAAAACCCACACCGTTTACCATCTCAGAAACAGTAAAGTTTCTGGATTTTTATTTGTTTTTAAAATTAATTTTGGATCCCCCACTAAAGACTTAAAGCGGGTCAAAAACACAAAACCTGCTCAAAGTGGTTACGGTCCGTCCGGGGGTGGGATAGGGGGAACCCTTGATGCGCCTGTCTAGGGGTTTGGGAAGACTAAACTAGCTATGGCAGTTTTTTTTATGGTTTTGCTAGACCTTCGGTTAAAATTAGATAGTTCCACCTGCGGGATTAGATGGCTCCTGCTTTTGCACCAGTCCCCGTCAGCACTGTGCCGAGCCGTGAGCCCCCTCTGTCTTCCCGGGGGCCTATCTTTTGCTCTTTTTCGAAACTGCACCATGCCAGAGCTGTTGCCTACCGCCCTGTTTTTTTATGCCCTAACCGGCTTTATGAAACCAAAAGGCGAGTACAAGGGCCCGGGTTTGGGGTCCGGAGCTATCGGTTTTTTACACGGGTTGGGAATGCTGCCAAAGGGTATCCCCCTATCCCGGTCGATTTCTTCTGGAAAATACGCCCTCCGAAATGCCATTTTGATCTTGCCAAATTCCCCAAAGCGGCCCCCCCAAAAATTTGTATATGAGAGGATCTTTAATGAGCCCTCTCCACCCTTTCATGATTTAGCGAATCACAGAGGCTAAATCTGGGGCCTCCGTGGGATTGCTTTTTTTTGAAAGGGTCCCCTTTTAAATTTTGGTTTTTCCTAAAAAAACCAGTGTTTTTTACGGCTGAATTGTATCCTTTTTAAACTTTGTGTTTTATATACCGAAATAGTCACCGTTCGTTTTCACTGCACGGGTTCCCCGAGTCTCTTTTGGGATGTCCACACTTTATTCCTGGAAACCCCCCGTTCAGAGATACATGAAAAATTTTAAAAATTGGGCATTTAAACACCCGGCTCGCCTTTTTTGGGTTCCTGTCACGCGGTCTTCCAGGGAAAAGAAATGGCGGGCCGGCAGCCAAGGAGGGGATCTGGGTGTCTGTTTTTAGATCTAAAGGGGTTATGTTTTGGGGTGGAGTTTTCGCACCTGGCAAAGGGCAATGGGCTCGACCCTGCTCAAACAAGCTCGGTCCACAGGGGCGGTGTTGCGATGGGCCCCCTTCTCTACAAATCTAAAGAGAAAGTCATCGTGACGGAAAACCCCCGTCGGGCATATTATTGACCCCAGTTTTTTTTCTGAGAGGGGGGTCCACCTCCCGTTGGAATTTTGCGATGCCCTGAGTGTGTATCACATTTTTATGGGTGTTTAAAAAAAAAAAAAACCCCCCTTTACCTGGTCTTTTTTTTAAAGGTACTTAAGTTTTTTATTAGCGATAGTGCGGATGGGTTATTTGTTACTCCATTTTAAGCCAGGCGGATCTTTTTAATGCCCTTTGAGTCACTTTTATAAATGGCTCTTTTGGATATTATCTCATATTGAATCTTTTTAACGGTTTATTACAATTTAACATTTGTTTTGTTTTTTTAACGTATTTCTTTTAAAATGTTTTGTCTTTTTAACGTGTTATATTTTAATAGTTTGTTTTTCTTTTTATTGAGTGATATTCCCTTGGGTTTTTTTTAGCAGGTGTACACTTAATTTTTTACTAAAGCCCATTTTAGCACTCCTATGGGGTGTCCCCATTTAAAGAATGATTTTCCTTTCCCCCATGGGGATTTTATTATGTTTTTTTTATACTTTAAGGCCCTAAACCCCGATGTTCGATGGCCTTTTTAAACCCTAATAAAAAAATAATAATAAATTATGCCACAATGCCCCAAGCCTCATTTCCCATTAAAAAACACAAGACTCCAGGTTTTAAACGCCACTATATGATTAAAATTGATTCGGGAAATAATTAATTTAGTTCATAAAAAAATTTTTAAATTCAATTTAACCTCAAATTAATACCCAACCTCAACTGCGAAAAACCCCAACCCAAGGGAAATTATTTTTTGCTTGATTTGGGGTTTTCTGATAGTGAGAATATCACGGTTTTAATGTTTCTTTCAATTTCCTCATCTCGTTAAATTTAATAATTAGGGGCTTCTGTTTCACAAATTTAATTACTATATAGTCAGAACACATTTTTTCCCCTTTTAAGATATTTCAAACCTTTAATTTATTGTAAACGTGTTTTTTAGTTAAATAATAAAAAAATCTCATTTAATGCCTTGATGTATTTAAAGGAGACGAAAAATTAACTGTAAAAATTTGGTTTTAATAATTTTGTATATATATTTCCCTCCCCAAATTTGTGAAGAAAAATATGCATTATGCAACAAATTTTAAAAATACCCAAAAAATTTTTTTTTTTTTTTTTTTTTTTTTTAAAAATTTTCCTGATTGTTTTTTAACCTAAACCCCAACTCAGAAAAATTTTTTCCTGGAAAATTTTTTTAACCCAAAAAAGAAAAATTTTCCAAAAAAAATTCAAAAAAACTATTAAATTTTTAAAACTATAAAAAAATTAAATTAAATCTTAGTTTAAACTTTGGGGCCTGGTGGTCAGAGGGAAGTTTTCAGACTCTGTATGGGGCCGGGTTCAACCTTGGTTCCCCGGGACTGATTTTTGATTCCAAACCCTTCCTTACTTTGACAAGAATTGTATTAATAAACCCGTAAGTGTAAACCAGGCCCCACCGGGTTTTGGATCCCACTTAAACGTAGGGGCCTCTATTTCTCTCACAATCACCCCACCATAACACATTAGGTAAATGCGTACAGCCCGAAAGGGGAGTAAATGCAGTGCTAGAATAGTAAATTTAAAATTTATATTGTAATAGTTCTTGCCCCTGGGTAAGAAAATAAAAAGTTAAGGAAATAAATTGGGCCTTGGGTTTTTAACCTTTTTGTGAATCCTTGTAGTTCACCGCGGGTTGGTATAACTGCCAAGTACCCGTTTTCTTCTCTTTCCAATTTATTTTCCCCGCGTTTTCCCTTGGGGTTTGGGTTTTTCCCAAAAGTAATGTCGATTCCGGTTGCACTCCACCGGGGTTACCTCGAGGTTTTTCCCGTCTGTTTTCGTTCCCCACACTTCAGGAAATTTTTCCAACCAGGGACCTCCTTCCCCTTTAAGTACCAAAGGGCCCAATCTTGTAATAGTCTTGGTCTGGCGGGGGTAGGCCCGCTTTACGATAGACCTTAGAAGGTTTTCCTTTGGGGTGGGGGTCTTCTTTGAAGTGCCATTGTTTTGGGTTCCTTCCATGTCCGCTAAACATTTCTAGTACTTGCCTCCCCGCCCCCACCCCCTGATTATTTTATTTTTAGATTTTCTAATTACATAGTATGACAAACACTTTTCCTTCCAAAAAAACTAGTTTTTCACATTAAATTTTTAATTTGAGACCCCCACTCAAGATCAAATAATTTTCCCCAAAGCTAAATTTTAATAAGATTAACAAACAAGGTCAGCAATTTTAAAACATTAAATAAATTTTTACTTACCTTTTCTTCTGGGTCTTATTCTTTAAAAAAATCTTTAAAACCATAGGTTAACTTTTTTACTAGGGGTAGTAAAAGCTCATACGTTTCTTCTAACTCACAGTCCCCTGATTAAAAAACCCACTAACACCAGTGGTCCGACCCCTGCTCAAAACAACGCGGTCCCTCGGGGCGGGGTGTCGCATGGCCCTCTTCATCGAAATTCAGAAAGAGGAGTCATCGTACGAACTCCGCGTCGGGCAACTTTATTTACCCATGTTTTTTACTGGAAGGGATCCACCCCTAGTGTTGAGTTTGTGATACTCCCCCTTTGTTGCATACATTTTTGGGGGAGTGTCGAAAAATACCCCCACCCTCTGGCTCTTAATTTTAAAGGGGACTTCTTTTTATTACGCGATGGGGCGGATGGGGTTTTTTGTTTACTCCCTTTTTTTTACCCAGGGGATCTTTTTAATGCCTTTGAGCCCCTTTTATAAAGTGTCTCATATGGATTTACTCATATTGAATCTTTTTTAAAGTTTTATTAAATTTAACATTTGTTTTGTCTTTTTAACGTTTAATTTTAACATTTGTGTCATTTTTAAAGTGTTATATTTTAATATTTTGTTTGTCTTTTTTAACGAGTCCCCCCCCGGGGCGGGGGTTTTGAATATCCCGCGGGAACCCCCCCTTGTGTAAGAGGCGAAAAAGGGAGGCTTTTGTGCAGGACGTACCTCGTGTGGGGAAAAACCTATCTTATCTTTTTCCTTTACATTTTCTTTTTCCCCCTTTCCCCCTTTTTTTTACTCTTTTCCCCCCTTTGCTATATCTATCCTTACCCTTTTTCTCCTTTCCCCACCTTCATCCTGCACAGAGGCCTTTGGGCCCTTTTCCCTTGACGACCTTGGGAACAACCGGCTCTTCTTGTTTATTATTGGGTACCATGCCTTTACTCCCAAATGAAAAATGCGCCGGTTGCAATACCCTTTTAGAAAGGGGTTAGGGGTGACAATAACCGGGTACCCTACTTTTTGGAAAAGATCGGGTTTTTCATGAGGCCCGGAGTAAAATTGGCCTTTCCTACACCCCCCTTTCTGCGCGACCTCTGTTCGGCGATGTCTATGCGAAGGGTTTCATGCTAGCGCGATATAGCCCCTCTCGGGACGTTAAAAGGGCCTATGTGGTAGTACCAAAATTGGACACCCGGGGCTCGATCCCAGTACTGTGTAGGTTGTCCCCAAATTCGGCATGGCCGATAATTTTGTCCCGCACCCGTACTGCCAAACCCGCTGGGGAACTCAGCCCCGGCCCCTCACAGGCGTAATATGATAAAGGGGAAACGGGAAAGGCCCTTAGCCCCCCAAAATTTGAAGAAATCCCCGGAGGGGGTGAGGCCCCCCCCGCTTCCCGGGAATGTCTCGAGTGGACGAAGGGAGAACATGAAAGGTGAGCCCTTTTAAAACCCCGAAAGAGCGATAAATGTGCAGCCAAAGGGAAGTGTGTCTATAAAAAACTCGTGACGGCACCATTCTCATTTAGACAAATCCACATCCAATAGGGAACTACGGCTCTTTAAAAAAACCCTTGAGCAATACGTTGTAACTGGGGAATGGGGCCCACAGGTTCCTCAAGTTTTCAGGGGGGTGGTCATTGCTAGACCCGACTGCGTGGCATTGAGGGAAAACTGTGAGGAGTAGCCCCCCAGAATGTCACTGAAAATATCCGCAAGTAGTGAAAAAAAAGGGTTGAAAAAAGACGACACTTAATCCTTACCTTTGGACTCCAACCCCTTTTCCCAAAGGGGGTCCGAGCGGGTTTTTCCCGTGCTAGGGGCCGGCGTAGTCCCTAACCCTCGGGGCCCTTTTTTTGCCAGGAATTTTGGCAACAAGCGCGATGCGTGGGAACCAAACCCTTTCGGATTTTCGGACGGAGGGTACGTACACCCTGTATCCCTAAATTTTGCGTTAATGAAGGGTCCACACTCTCCCGGTCTCGGGGCCCGTCCCAAAAGGAAGGGAGAAAAAAAAGTCCGGAGTTTTAATCCCGAAAAAAGATCTCATTGCCCCGGACCAAGGGGAAAACGCATCTAGTCAGGGTCCGTATTCCAAACATCAACAGCCAGATAGTCAGCCAAAAAATTAACGTCCCAATTGCCATTCGCAGTTAATCTCGCTAAGACGTCATGCGACCTTTCCCTTGGGCTCTGCTGAACATCCGAATTGAAAAAGTGCCAACCCGGTCGCCGAAATTTTCGATAGGGCACAACTACCCCCTAAGTCGTCCCCCCACCCATACCCCCCGAAAGACCTCCTCTAGGAACCCCCCGACCCGCCTCGGGGGAAAACCCCCCCAGCCCCCCTCGGGGAAAACCCCCGGGCCCCCCTCGGGGCATAAAACAAGGGGGGCCGTTTTTGAGCCTCTCCAAACCCACCTCGGGCTTCAGGGGGGGGACGAGTTCGGAACAAGTGAGGCCGCTAAGGCGAGTCCCCCGGGCCTTGAAGAAGGACCACGAGAGACCCCCGAAAATTTTTTATTAAAAAGGCGAAGGCTAAAGCCTTTCGACAAGGATCCCACTACCCGTCTCTCCAAAATAAGCCGAAGCCTCTTGAAGCGAGAAGTACAGGGGGAGACTGGGAAAGGGAAAAGGGGGGTAAAAAAGGGCCTCAACAAATTTTTTTTCTTAAAGGGTGTGAAAATTTATTGCGAGGGAAAATAAATTTCTACTAATAACTTATGTCCTACTACAAAGGAAATTTTAGGGGGTTTCTATGCTGTGTAGAGGGAAAACAAAATAAAAATTTCTTCCCTGCATCCATCCACTTGGTTGCAGGAGCCCTTCCCCCCAACTGACATCCCGATGTTGTGGGGACGTGTTATCGACCGACAAGCCTTTCTTTGATCGGGGTGCGGGGGTGGGCTATATTCGCACGAAGTCTATTACATAAAAATATTAAATCGTTTTGATCTCCAATGATCCTGCAGAGTCTCCCCTTCCCATGAGGTAACCGTATGCGCATCTACCTCCCTCAGGGGAACTGTTTCCCAAAAGGAAAGAGGCCTCTTTATACAACTTCCGCCCCTAATCATTTGGGGGGCTTTAAAAGGCATAACCCGGTTTTGGGGGGCTAATTTTTCAGACGCCCCCGGGGAGTGGTAGAGGATATTCTTGTCCGGGGAAAACCCGGTGTTAATGAACACCCGGGACCCAACCATTTTTCCCCTTTAAGGTGTATCCCTGCCCCCGACCCAGCTTAGAGCCCCCGGGGTGTGCCACTTCCTTTGGGAGGGTTTACTCGGACCCATGTGGCAGCGATCACTTTCCAATTCTGCTCTCAAAAATCCAAGATCCTCTCAGTACCCGGTTACCCCAAAGGTTCTTAAACGTGCAACTGGGGGAAATTCCGCAGTCGCCTATTCGACAACCCCATTATCCGCGTCGATGTTAAGGCAGGGAATTTACTTCGACGGTCATAAAGGCGGCGAGGGCATCCATCCCTAAATCCTCGCCAAACCCCCGCCCCGTCCTGTCCCCGGGGAACGAGGAGTGCCGGCTGGCTATTTCTAACCGTCGAAAACCCTGCGATCTTTAATCGAAGTCCCCACTTGGGGGAAAAATTTGGAGTCATTCCGGACTACGTGCAGAGTCGCCGTATTATTCGAGAAAGCAGAAGAGGAATAAATTCCATCAAGCCCCGGGGTATTTCAACATCTTATAGTAAATTTTAAAAGCCAGAACATAAATTGCCCCAACTCCCATTGTCAGTTATATTGCCAACACGCAAACACGACCTGCCCCCCTTCTCTACTCAGACACAAAAAAGCCCAACCACACCTCTAGTGGGCCAAAATTAGAAAAAGGGGGCGACCCCTCCCAAATCGCCTCCACCCCCTTTTAACCCCGAGGGGCCCACCTCGGGAGCGCCCTGGGGCCCCTCCGGGGGGCCCCCACCGACCTTCCCTGGGGGCCCTCCTCCGACCCCTCCTCGGGGGCCCCCCCGGGCCCCAATCGGGGAACCCCCCCCGAGCCCCCTGGGGGTCCTAAACCATGTGCGACCGTGTCGACCCGCTCAACCCCGCCTCAGGAACCCCGGAAAGGTGGGGATGAGTGGTGGTACGGGTGAGGTCAAAAGGCGAGTCCCAGGGGGCCCTTTTAGTAAGGACCACAAGGGACCGCCGAAAAAATTTATTTTAAAAAAAGCGTCGAGGTTTTGACAAAGTCTTCCGAAAGGGTTCCCCGACCCATTCTTACAGGACAAACAAAAGCCTCTCCTAAAGCGGGAGGCCCAAGGAGATTGGGAAAAAAGCAAGAGGCCCAAAAAAAGTCCCAATAAATTTTTATTTTTAAAAGATAGTGTTATGGATTGGGGGAAAAAATTTTAATTAAATTTTAATAAATAATGTCGTACACAAGGGAATTGTGGGGGTTTTCTATCCGGTGAAAGGGGAAATTAAACTACAAAATTTTTTCCCCCTGCACCCCCCATCTTGGTTTGCGGGAAACCCATTCCCCCCAAACGACAACCCGTGCTTGTGGGTCGATTATATCGTCCGAAAGCCATCTTTTGTCGGCCTACGGAGGTGGGGTTATTTGCAGTAGCAAATTTTCATAATTTTAAAATATTGTCTCTATCCCCAATGATTGCTGTCAGAGCCCCCCTCCTATGGGGGTACGTTGCTGCATTATCCCACCAGGTAAAGGGTTTCCAAGAGGACTCTAGAGGCCCTCTTATACAATTTCCCCGCCCCCTATATCATCTTGGGGTTTTAAAAACGCGCATAACCGGGTGTGGGGGCCCTAATTTTACAGACACCCGGGGGAGGATGTGGGGAAAATTTTCCCGTCTCGGAAACCGGGTTTTAATGAACACCGGACCCGACACATTTCTCCACCTTTAAAAGGGTGTATCCTTCTATCGCCCTTTCCCAGTACCCCGGGTTTGCTGCTCACTTCCTTTTGGGAGGTTCACTCGGACCTTGTGGCAGCATCATTTTTCCCCCATTCTGCTTTTCACAAATTCAAGACCCCCCCAGTAACCCGGGTTCCCCAAGGGGGTTTTTAAAACGTGCCGACGGATAAATTCCGCACTCGCCTTTTTCCCCCAAACCCCCTTCCCGACGTCGATGTAAAGATGGAAATTTTACTTCGAGGGTCATCGCGGCGGCGGGGGCCCCCATCCCAAATCCCGCCAAATCCGCCCACCGCCCCTTTCCTGGTGGAGCGAGGAGTTGGGTTGCTTTTTTTGACCGTCGGGGGGCCTACGTTTTTTTCCCACCGACGTCCTACTCGGGAGAATTGGAGTCTTTGGGGATTACTGCCGAGCCGCCGTGTCATCTGAAAAGAAAGAGGCTTTGGAAAAAATTTATTTAAAACCTTAAAATATCCACTCCCACAACTAAGGTTTGGGATAATATCCTAAATTACGTAATAGCAACAATTCCAACAACAATATCCCCTGCCTCATGCAAAAGGGTTTCACGTTCTCCTCCCCCTTGGAGGTCGTATATTATTGGGCTCGATGTACGCCCTTTTTTCTAGCACGGGCGCTACACCAACGATTCGCAGTTCATAAGGAATATCGAGCGCCTGCTATTGACTTTGGCCAAAGTGGGGGGGAGGTTTATAACTCCCCCCTTCCCAAAAGAAAACTGCCCTACCCCCTTCCCCGGGCCGGCAGCACACCCCTTGGGTCCGACTTTAACGAAATGTTGGCATGCCCCCTTCCACAGGCATTTTTTTTAGCCCTCTACATATTTTGGGGGAATTCTCAGTTCCCCACTAGGGAGGCAAGAAACCCCGTTTACCATATATAAAATTTTGGCAAGGAAAATTAAAACCCAACAGCTTAGACCGATAGCTTTAACTAGTTGTGTTGAAAAATATTGAAAAAATAATTAATAAGCGACTTTATGGTATTTAGAATCCCCAATCTACTATTAATATTCAATGTGGTTTTCGCCGTAACCGATCCACGGGGATCACCTTGTCTGTCAAGACGGCTATTCGTGAGTTTTTCTCCATAAGCACATTTTGGGTGTCTTTTTCGTTGGAGAAAGCGTACGTCCCACCGGGCGGTACGGCTTTTTGAAAACGCTTTTTAACGGGGGGGTTTCGGGGAAAACCCTTCTTCTTTTATATCTAATTTTTATGTCGGATAGACACTTCCGGAAAGGTTTTGAAAAACACCTTACCCCGTGATTTTATTCAAGAAAATGGGGGGCCTCGGGGTATTTTCTGGGGGTTACGTGTTCGCTATCATAAATAGTTTGGGAAACCTGCGCTCACCTGTTCTTTCATCCTTTTGTGGATGACTACCAATTTTTGCAGTTCATAAGTCCCCAAAGGGGCTGAACGCAGATACAACTCGCTGAAAAACAATCTAGGGTTTTTGGGGCCCCTCGAAATGGCTTTTTTTCTCTGGGGCCAAACGACTGCCCGCCACTTCCATAGTTTACGCGGAAACACCAGCCCCAATATTTTAATGACAACTTTTTTTACCTGTCCCGAGCCCGTAAGGTCCTGGGACTTTTATTCGATTTAAACTAACTTGGGCCCCCCCATCAAGACCGAAAGCGAGGGGTTAAGGGTTGAATTTCTAAAGTGGGAGGGCGGTCCTGGGGTGCGATGGGGAAAACCCTTGATGCCCTGTATAGGGCCCTGGTCAGACTAAACTGATTTCGGGGGCTTTTTTTATGGTCACTAGACCCCCGGCGTTAAAGATGCTAGATAGTGTCCCCCATGTGGGATTTTGACTGGTAGGGTGTCTTTTGTACCCGTCCCATCGTCACACTGTGCCGACCCGGTGAGCGCCTCTATCTTACCGGCGGTCCCCATCTTTGGGATTTATTCGAAACTTATTGCTGGCGCAGATGTTCCTTTCGTCCGTTTTCATCCCCCTAAAACCCTTCTTTATTTTAAACCAAATGGGGAGTGCAAGGCCGGGTTGGATCGGGGCTACGTTTTCGACCTTGGGATAGTTTGCCAAAGGCACCCCCCATCCCCAGGTGATTTTTTTTCCCGAAATACCCCTTTTAAATGCCATTTTTATCTTGCCAAGTTCCCTAAAGCGACCACCCAAACTTTGTATATGAGGGACCTTTATTTAGCTCCCTCCCACTCGCTTTCACGGATTCGGCGCATCTAACTGACGCTCTAAATTTGGGGCCTCCGTGGGGTGTGCTTTTATTGTGGGAAAGGGTCCCAAATTTTTAAAATTTTGGGTTACCTAAAAAAAACCCTTTTTTAAAAAGGCTGAATTATAGCCATTTTTAAAAACTTTGTGTTTTTTTTTACCGAATAGTTCCCTTCTGTCCTCATCGCACGGTTCCATGAGTGTCTGTTGGCATTGTTTCCTCTACCCTGGGAATCCCCCCGTCAGATGATAATACAAATTTTAAAAAATTATTCATTAATACCCCGGGTCCCTTTTTTCGGGTTCCTGGTCACGCTGGTCTTCCGGGGAAAACTACGGGCCAGGCAGCCAAGGGGGCACACGCCTGTTTTTCCGGGGGCGGGCGGGGTTTTTTAGATCTAAAGGGTTAGTTTTTGGGGTGGGTGTTACGCACCTGGCACGAGCAGTGGTCTGACCCCCGCTCGAACAAGCTGCGGTCCATCAGGGGCGGGGTGTCGCGGTGGCCCTTTTCTATACGAAAGCTAGAAAGGGGTCTCGTGCGAACTCCGCGTCGGGCATACTTCATTGACCCATAGTTTTTTACGAGGGGGTCCCCCTCCAGTGGGAATTTGCGATGCTCCTTTGTGTGCCCACATTTTGGTGGAGTGTCGCAGGTTTGCCCCTATTCGCCGGCCCTTTTATTTTAAAGGGGACCTTCCTTTTTTTTTACGCGACAGCGCTGAAGGAGTTATTTGTTTACTCCATTTTATACGCCCGGCGAATCTTTTTAAAGCCATTTTAGTCACTTTTATAAATGGTCATTGGGTTTTATCTCATATTTTTTTTTAAAATTTCTGTTACTTTAATTGTTTGTTTGTCTTTTTATCCATTTAACAAACTTTAATAAAATGGTTATTTTAAACTGTTAGTTTTTTTCTTTTTAATAATATATTTTTTAATTTTTGTTTTGTTTTTTTTTAAGTGATACACCTGTGGGTTTTTTTACAGGTTTTTCACTCAATTGACTTTGGCCCATTTGAGTATCCCTTTGGGGTCCCCAAATTTTTTTTTTTTAATATTGAGAAAACCATCCCTTTTTTTTTTTTTTTATATTGTCTCTTCACCTTTTTTATAAACGTAAATTTTTTTCTTCTCCTATGGGGAATTTTACTATGTACCCAATAATTAAGGCCCAAAAGACCTCATTTGGGGGTGGGGCCCCTTTAAAAATAATAATAATAAAAAGTTTTGTCTTTTTTTTTGGGTAACTTTGGTTTTTTTTTTAGCATGTACCTTAATTTATACAAGAGTCCATTTTTAGCATCCTATGAAGTGTCTCAGGGGGTAATGTTTTTTACCTTTCCCCATGGGGATTTTTTTTAGTTTTTTTAAAAATTTCAAGGCCTAAGACCTTAGTGTCGATGGGCCGTTTTTTTAAACCCCAATAAAAATAATAATAAAAATTTTTTTTAACGAAACCCCCAAATTTGGAACGGCGTGGAGCAATAACGGTAAACAAATGCCCTAAAAAAAAACCCCAAAAAACTCAGGCTCTGTGTACCAAACAAAGGGTTTCCAGTGTAGTACATTAGCGTGGTGGCGCCAACAAAAAGTTTTCAGGGGGATGCGGGAAAAAAACGGGCGAATATTGATGGAGGAGACCTTTTATTCCAAATTTGGGGAAAAATGTTAGAACAAAATGCTCTAAACTTCTAGATCCTTTCACCGATACAGAACCACGGAAAGTCAAATGAAAACCCTTTTTTTATTGAAAATTTCCTCTTACCATGAACAGCGGAATAAACAAACGCTTATCTCGTGCAGAGAGTTGTGGAAAATCTTTTTGGGGTACTGGCAACTAGGTTTGGAGTATTTTTCCCAAAACCAAATGTCTAAGCCCGAAAAAGCTACCATAATTACGTTGGGTTGTTGTTATTTACACAATTTTGTTTTTAAGAAAAGTTCCCAAAACATACTTTTTCCCTTTTGCAGGGAAGTACAAAGGGGTGCACTCTGTACCTTTACAAGGGACGTCCCATAAAAAATTTTTTAAAAAACCCCAAACAAACCGGCCCAAATTTTTTCCAGCATTTAAACAATGAAGGCAAAAAGAAAATTTTTGCAGTGAAGTTTGTAAATAAATAAAAACAAATAAAAAAAAATATATATAAAAAAATCAAAAGTTTGGAGAAAATAAATTATTATTGTATGCTTTGTTTGTAAAAAAGGGTTATTAAAAAAAAAGTTACATTTTTTTATATTTCTGTGTTTTTTTTTTCTAAAAAAATCCATTATTTTGCGTTACCTTTAAATTCCCTTGCATAAAATTTAAAATTCTAAACAGGGGTTTCCCAAAATCTCGGGCCCCGGGCCAAAGCCGGGCCCCCTTACCTCAATACTTTTATAATATACGCTATGCACCCTGGAAACATGTGAAGGGCTAATAAAAGTTTTTAAAACACATAAAAAGCGAATAAATAAAATATTGTTTTAAAATTTTAACATAGTTTTTTAAACAAATTAATATAAATGTATTTAATTGATATTAAGGTTGTTCAAATGATGTTTTTTTTCATTTTCAATTACAAATTATTTTTATTATGAAGAAAATAAAGGTTTAAAATGCTCTTATTAGAGGGCGACTTTTTTAACTGTTTTCATAGGATTAGGGTGACAGTAAGTGGTCGTTTGAATGCTGGGATGATAGAAGGGGTGTGTTTTTTTAGAATTTAATTTGACTGGGTTTTTTAGACTCTGAAGTAAACGAAAAAAAAAATTTTAGGACTTGTAATTTAAAACTTTATTTATTTTTTCTGAGA